>JANAVB010037417.1:3842956-4385456 GCA_029216955.1 Iris pallida
GTTTTCCAAGGTACCCGTTCTAAGACAAAATCTGCTACAGTAGGAGATTCGTCGTCCACACCACTGGGGGTTGCTGGGACTGGGGGTAGCACTCCTCCGAACATCCACGATAACTCGATGTTCCAATAAGACGAGCCGGGGGAGACAACTCTCCTATCAGATGCAGCAAACCCCGACGTCCCCGAGGACATCCACAACTCCCAAGACGAGGCGAACTCGGCGACTGGGGGTACTGTTCCTTCTGAGTCCGAACCAGAAGAGAACATTCCCACATACCCCGACGACTTCTCACTACAAGGGTATGATTCGGAGGGCGCTTCCTCTACCGTTCTGTCCATCTCTCCTCACGTAAAGACGGTATTCATGACAGACAGCAGCTAAGGTGGTTCCAGTAATCGCCAATGCATCGACACTTTCGAAGCCATATTGCTGGCCTTGGTCAAGTCTGTGGACGAGATCAAAGCGGCCCTTCCAACTCTGCAAGGAGGGATGCCTGGCCAAACAAGCGCAGGTCCCGCGGTCAATGTGGACTCGAATTCAGCGGCACCGAACTCGAGCAATAATCTGCCTGAAGTGACGGCCCCCACCGCCGTGGATGAGGCCCGCGAAGCAAGAAGAGAGGTCCAGGAGCTCCGAGCCATGTTTTACACTCGAGAAAATTTTCAAGACCTCAGAATACGGCAACCATACCCTGCTGCCTGGAGGGATGTTCCATTCCCACCAAGATATAAGCCGTTCAATATCAATCCTTATGATGGCAAGACCTCAGCAAGTCGGTACATCACTTACTTCGAGGTCACCACCGACCATCTGCTCCATGACGATGCCATTCTCACACGATTATTCATCGGGGCATTGGAAGGGGTCGCCTTCGACTGGTACCGCAACCTGCCGAACAACTGCATCCACTCCTTCGCCGGCTTCAAGCGCATATTCTTGGAGAGATTCTACGAAGTAGGGCAGGACATCATAATGTCCACCCTCATGGACGTCGTCCAAGGGGAGAAAGAGCTGACAAGGAACTATATCGAACGGTTTCGCCAAACCGCAATGAAGATGCCGTCTGGAAATCCGGATTCCTCTTTGATTGAAATTTTTCAAAAGAGATTGCTCCCAACAATCAGTCTCTGGATGGGCGAAAGTCAATTCAAGGACTGGAAGACGTTCATCATCAGTGCCACAAGTGCCGAAGAACGATTGAAGAAGGCTCGCCAATTGGGATTGCACATCTCGGACGGAGAGAACAAGGGCAAGCGTCCTAACACCAACAACGACAATGGGGGTAGTCCCTCCAACAATTGGGACAGCAGGAGTAAGCAGGCTATGGTGGCCGACACAGCACAGAAACCTGAGCCAAAGCCGGCAGACAAATAATGGCCACAAATCACTTACTCCTTCGAAGACGGTCACGTCAAGCCCATCTTGGACATGCTCATACAAGGAGACATAATTCAGCTTCCTCCACTAAGACGGAAATTGCGGCCGACAGAGATAGAGAACCCAAAGTACTGCTATTATCACCGCTACGTCCACCATGCTACACACGACTGCTACCAGCTAAAACGGTACATCCAAAACCTCATCGATTCGAATGCTCTGGCTATCAATTTCGAAGAGGTAACTGTGGCAGCCAATATGGTGTCAGTACAATTCGACAGCTTCCCTCCGACGGAAACTCAAGACAGTGTGGTCCCCATCCCTCTGACGACAATGGAGATTGCTAATCTTCCACCTCCCTGAGATCAGGCTGCTGGTCTAGTGCCTCTCACCACATCACGAGGGGAGGTCATGTGGGTCCATCCAGACTTGGTATCTGAAGTGACTCAGCCCATTGGCAAGAAGAAGAGTAGAAAAGTCAGGTCCTGCCGCACAATCTCGGCAGATATCAAAGAATCTACAGCCGTCGTCACTCGATCTGGGGCACAATCCTAACCTGTGGCTAACAACTCGGCTGAAGATCATCAGCCCGGTACAACTGACGCTCCGGGACCGGCTCAGCCTCCGACGACCGACAAGCCTAGGCCGAAGGAGACACGTTTTGACAAATCTCTCCGAAAAGAGACACCACAAGGGCTGGAGAGGCCCTACAACTTTGACACCTTGGTACAATTGGCCAACACACCGGCCAAGTTATCATTATACGAGCTTCTGAGACTCTCAAAGGATGTGCGAGCGGCCTTGAGCGATATACTCCAGAATGTCGACGCCTATCTAGCTCAGGTCAACCTCACAGGAGAGAGCCCGCCTGCAGATCTCCAAGACAGTGCTTGTACGGGAGCAATGCCCAACATTGTCTTCACTCCTCAGGACATGCTCATCAAAACCAACCTGCACGATCGCCCGCTATACTACACTGGATACATCGGCGACGTAAAGGTGGATCGGATGCACATTGATCCTGGCTCTTCCATAAGCATTATCCCGAAGGGTCTACTACATCATCTCCGCATCCTAATGCATCGCCTGACGCCTACAAGCACCGCCATCAGCGGTTTCAATTCGGGCAGGAGCTACCCAATTGGAAAGATTCGTCTGAAGTGTCAGATTGGCGATCTCCAATCAGAAGTCACCTGCTACGTCATAAATGCAGACACTTCATACAACATCCTCTTAGGGCGCCCGTGGATACATGATTATATGATCGTGCCTTCCACGCTGCACCAGTGCTTCAAATACGTCGACAAATACGGCTTCGTGAGGACCGAATTTGCTGATATCGATGCCTTCAAAGGGGTCGAATCCTACTACTCAGACTCCTGCCTATACGAAAAGTTGAAGAGGCACCTTGATGAAGGAGATGTGCAAGCTCGTACCGAGACAGCCGCAGGATCAGAAGAACCTCTGACGATCCACCTCCAAGCTCGTAAACCTGGCAAGTTCGCACCCCTTACAGCCACTCTGCGTAAGGACGCAATCAGCCTCTCGGCACAAGAAGAGCAGATGATAATCCGGCTGCCAAGGTCTGGCCAGGTGCCAAGACCCACAATGAAGCCATTGACAATCAGGTTGCCGAGAGTCGGTCAGCCGCAAACGGAGAAGCTCAATCCCTTCGATAAGCCAATGACGATACGCCTTCCCAAGAAGGATCGTCACCCCGATACAAGGTCTGGAACTTCTAGCGAACCAACCACTCCCTGCCCAGCATCGAGTACCAAGCTGGGGGTCGCTAGTCTGCCAACAACTCCACGCTCTGCTCCCCCAGCTGAACCTCTGACGATCAAGCTGCCCAGGTCGTCCTCTCAGTCTTCGTTTATACAAGGGGTAGCCGAAAAGGAACCAGAGCTAGCCAAGTATATGGCTGCCCACACTGATGTTCCCTCCACAGATGGTGTAATCCTCCTAGAAAAGATACCTTACTTCATCAATAAAGGGGTATCTTTGAACTACATCGAGCTTAATAAGCTTTGTACAATGTATGCTATGGAACATGGTATAGGCACTCACCTACACACACAGGTAACAAATGTGTACACCGCGATCCAGCTTACTCCAGTAGAAGACGCTTACCGCATAATCGAGGGAGGGGACCATCCAATCATCTTCGGCCGGAAGGACAATCCGCATCCCTTCACCATAGAAGAAATCGACCTTGGATCAGATGCCGGGAGACTGCCTATATATCTTTATAGCCCCCAATCCAAATATCTCTTGCAGAAACAGGGGTATGATCTGGAGACGACGCCAGGCTTGAACTATGGTACTGGACGACGATTACCTTTGAAGCCACTAGTCCCGACTGGCAAACCGCGGGACTACTATAGCAAGACTCGATGTGGATTAGGGTATGTTACACCCACGATGACCCCTGAGAGTTCAGATGAAGAATGTGACTGGCATTCACATTCAACCGGGTTACCAACTTCTAATTTAGATGCCAGCATCGTAGATGTATTCAGACAAGTCTTGACAGTCAACATGGTATTCGCCGACGCTTATGAAGAAGACGAAGACATCCCAAAAATCCTCGAGTTAGAGCCGTGGGCCCAACAGTTGGATACACAATAGGAAAAGCGG
Organism: Iris pallida; assembly: GCA_029216955.1. Taxonomy (NCBI): domain Eukaryota; kingdom Viridiplantae; phylum Streptophyta; class Magnoliopsida; order Asparagales; family Iridaceae; genus Iris; species Iris pallida. The sequence goes on from JANAVB010037417.1 coordinate 3,846,971, forward strand.
TTCGAACAGAGAGAACCTCCTACTGAAGACGAGGTTATACAGGTCGACCTCGGCAACGACTCTTCTCAAAAACCAATCTTCGTCAGTAAAAGCCTAACAAACGAAGAGCGAGAATCGCTGCTGGAGCTTGTCAAAGAATATATCAATGTATTCGCTTGGAGCTATGAAGACATGTCGGGGTTAAATCCCGATATTGCTCTTCACAAACTCAACATTCGGCCGGATGCAAAGCCAGTCAAGCAACAACAGCGACGCTTCCGCCCGGGCATCATAGATGCGATCGAAGCCGAAGTCAACAAACTGATAGCCAGCGGCTTCATACGTGAAGAGCAACATCCAGACTGGGTCGCCAACATAGTACCCGTCCTCAAAAAGAATGGAAAGATTTGAATCTGTATGGACTTCCGCAATCTGAATGAGGCATGCCCCAAAGATGAATTCCCCCTCCCTATCACAGACATCATGATTGACAACACCTGCGACTTCGAACGTATGTCATTCAAGGATGGCTTCTCGGGGTACAACCAAATCAAGATGTCTCCTGACGACGAAAAATATACATCATTCCGAACACCGATTGGCATATACTGCTACACAGTCATGCCTTTCGGTTTGAAGAATGCCGGTGCCACATATCAAAGAGCCATGAGTATCATCTTCAGAGACCACTTACGCAAAATGGTGGAGTGCTATGTTGATGACATCGCCGTCAAGAGTCGCTGTAAGGGAGACCATCTGCAGGATCTGAGGACGGTATTCGACCTGATGCGAGCGCACAGTCTGAAGATGAATCCCACAAAATCCTTCTTAGGCGTATCCAGCGAAAAGTTCTTGGGTTTTATCATCACCGCCCAGGGTATCCATGTAGACCCTGAGAAGACAAAGGCAATTATGGAGATGGGTCCCCCGAGAAATCTCTGCGAACTCCGAGGCCTCCAAGGGAGGTTAGCTTACATCAGAAGGTTCATTTCTAACCTCTCCGGGCGATGTCAGCCATTCACCCATCTCATGAAGAAAGGCGTCTCATTCGTATGGGACGAAGAGTGTCAACGTGCCTTCGACAGCATCAAAGAATATTTGTCGAACCCTCCAGTCCTTGTGGCCCCGGTTGCTGGAAAACCATTCCTGCTCTACGTACGAGCAATAGAGCATTCACTCGGAGCTCTGCTGGCACAAAACAATAATACAGGCCATGAGCAAGCCATATATTACCTAAGTCGAATGATGATTGGGCCAGAGCACCGATACACCGCAGTGGAGAAGGAATGCCTCGCCTTTGTGTTCGCCATTCAGAAGACGTGGTACTATGTCACGGGACAAACAATACATATGATCTCACGAGTCAACCCTCTCAGGGTCCTCATGACTAAACCAGGGGCACTCAGCTCTCGCCTCGCTACATGGGCAATATTGCTGTCCCCTTATCATATGATCTTCATCCCACAAAAGGCTGTTAAAGGTCAAGCCCTGGCAGACTCTTTGGCAGCCCACCCGGGCTCGGAGTCGTCCAGAATATATGAAGAAATCCCAGATGAGGTCGCCGATTCGCATGCAACCTCTCATGATGATATATGGCAAATGTTCTTCGACGGCGCTTCGAGAACTGGACCCAAGGGCAACATCATCGTCGGAGTTGGGGTGGTGCTGGTCTCCCCTTTCGGATTGATTATTAACCGTGCTTACTCTCTCCCAGAACCCTGCTCTAACAATGTGGCCGAGTACAACACTTTGGTCATTGGCCTTCAACTTGCAAGAGAGATGGGGGTAGAATATCTTGAAGCGTACGACGATTCTCAGTTAATCGTCAATCAGATCCGGGGCTCATACGAAGTCCGCCATGAAGACATGATCCCCTATCACCAAATAGCGATCGACATCATCTCATCGTTCGAGGGGTTCTTCATCGAGCATGTTCCCAGACTCCGAAATATCGAAGCCGATGCCTTAGCAGGTCTGGCCGCTTCCCTAGCAGTGCCAAATCATACTCAGCAATCGGTGGACGTGATAGGCCACGAACTGGCCTGCCCCAAGAATAACGTTCAATCCGTGGCGAGTTATTCCATCCAGACAATCGACAATATCCCAGATTGGAGACAACCGTTTATTGACTTCGTCGTCTATGATATCCTGCCCGAGAACCCAAAGGAAGCTACTTCCATCAGAAGGCGTTCTCTCAGATTCTTCTACGACACAGAGACGAAGATGCTGTATCGCCGATCCTAAGACGGATTATTGCTTCAGTGTCTGTCAAACGCGAAAGCCAAAGAAGCTGTACGAGAAGCTCATGATGGTGTCTGCAGGGCCCATCAGCCTGGCCCTAAATTGTAAGACCGTCTTCGCCGAATGGGCTACTACTGGCCCACGATGGTTGCGGATACGATAGACTATGCTAGAAAGTGCAAAGCTTGCCAAGTCCATGCGGACTTCATTCACTAACCATCCAAATTTCTACATCCGACAGTGGCGTCCTGGCCATTCGAAGCATGGGGGATGGATATCATTGGTCCAATCACTCCACCTTCCTCCCGAGGACATCGCTTCATACTCGCAATCACAGACTACTTCTCTAAATGGGCGGAAGCTGTCCCGCTCGCAGAAGTAAAGACTTCAAACGTGATCAGCTTCCTTAAGCATCACGTCATCTGTCGCTTTGGATTGCCCCGAAGGATCATCCACGATAATGGTCCACAGTTTGCAAGCCACGCCTTTTATCAGTTCTGCGACAAGCACCGCATCCAGAATATTGCTTCGATGCCATACAATCCAGCAGCGAATGGGTTAGCAGAAGCATTTAACAAAACCATTATCAAGTTACTCAAGAAGTTCGTGTCGTCCAATAAACGCGACTGGAATGAGAAGCTTGGTGAATGCTTATGGGCGTACCGTCCCACAGTCCGAACAGCCACAGGGAACACACCATTCTTCCTGGTGTACGGGAGCGAGGCAGTTCTTCCATTGGAGACTCAAATACCCTCACTCCGCGTCGCCCTCACTTATCAATTTACGACGGATGATAACTACCGATGCCGACTACAAGAGTTAGAGGCCTTAGATGAAAAGCGCCTCCTGGCTCAGCAGAGGATCGAGCTATACCAGGCACGCATCTCTGGAGCCTTCAACAAGAAGGTTAAAATCAGAACATTCCAAGTGGACGATCTCGTTCTGGCAGTCCGAAGGCCGATGGTCATGACTCACAAGACCACCGGCAAGTTCCAGCCAAAATGGAAAGGTCCATTTATCATCGAGGCTGTATTCTCCAACGGTGCTTATCGACTCGTAAAACAAAATGGAGACTTGCTCATGTTGCCCGTCAACAGCAAGTTCCTGAAGAAATATTATGTCTAAACGACATTTTCTAGATCATTGAGTCATGTACCCGCTGGTGCCGCTGAACTCACTTTTACAGTTTTCCAGATCATTGAGTCATGTACCCGCTGGTGCCGCTGAACTCACAACCACTTATTCCAGATTATCGAGTCATGTACCCGCTGGTGCCGCTGAACTCACAACCACTCATCCCAGATTATCGAGTCATGTACCCGCTGGTGCCGCTGAACTCACATCCATAATATTCCAGATTATCGAGTCATGTACCCGCTGGTGCCGCTGGACTTATTTTCACAACATTCCAGACTATCGAGTCATGTACCCGCAGGTGCCTCTGAACTCACTTTCCGGTCACTCTTTCAGATAGTAAGTCATGTATGACCATACCTCTGAACTTTCTTCCTGGAAGAGATCCTCCCTCATGATCCACTACCCGCACTCCTAGTGCACAAAAAGGGTAACCGATCCACAAATTTCCAAAACGGCCATGTCCTCATTACCTCTGAGTCGTTTCACTTCCGCCAAAAACAAATCACCCCTTACATAGAACTTCCATGTCCTCATTACCTCTGAGTCGTTCTATGTACCCTCCTTCATTGAGCCTACTCCTGTCATGTCCTCATTACCTCTGAATGGGAAGGCTCCGTCGAAGAAACCTTCATGCTTGCCATGTCCTCATTACCTCTGAGTAAGTATGATGATTCCCTTTCGACTTATTATCTGTACCCACAACCGGAGTACGCCAAGGATAATAGGTCCACAAATATTCTCCGTTGAGTCCACTCCTGCCATGTCCTCATTACCTCTGAGCAGGAAGACTCCACGATAAAACCTCTGTACATGTCATGTCCTCATTACCTCTGAGTAAGTATGTTGGTCCTCTCTCGTCTTATTATCCATACCCTGAACCAGGGTACGCCAAGGGTAATAGGCCCACAAATGTCCTTTGATAAGTCTCTTAGTACAGGCCCACCATTCCTCATCATGCCCCGAAAGCCCAGCTGCTGCATGGCATTCTATCTCCCGATACCCCGAACACCCACGACCACCTTGTCGTGGAACTGTTCTAGGTATCCCCTATCAAACTTGTTATCTGTACCTAAAACCAAGGTATGCCAGGGGTAACAGGTCCACAAACAAGTCCCCCATGCGGGGCAAACATCACCACAATACCACAGGTACAACAAGCAATGCAAATGAAGGGTAGAAAGGAAAGTACTCTTTATTTGAAGGACGAAAAAAGCATTACATGTTTTGGGACCACGTCCCTCTCAAAAAGAAAAGAAAAAAAAAATAGGAACAAAACCAAGGAAAGGCCGACTACAGCTCGGCATTACACAACTCCAAGAGACGGTTTCTCACCAAGACAGTCCCCCGCTCAAGCCTCTATTTCGCTCGGCGCTCGGCCTTCTGGGACAACTGCTCTGCATCATTCAAATACATATATGCCTGCCAGTCGTTCTCCATCTTCTTTAGGGCAAGTTCTAGATTGGCAGAAGCCCTACTAAACTTGTCAGCCTCCTGAATGGCAATCCCTTTCTCAGTACGAGCAGCTTCGAGCTCGGACTCCAAGAAAGCCAGCTTTCTCTGAAGCTCGAGGATTTGCTTCCTGGTGTCAGCTACCCCGCGGGAGGCCGCCGCTTCTCGAGCCGCACAATCTTCAGTCCGACGATTCCATTGATCATACAACTGAGTCAGATCCTGGCGATCCTTCAATATAGTTGGCTTGATCGATTCCCGAGCAAGCCTAACCTTCTCCACCGCGGTCATAAGGAAATTGTGCTCTTGGTTTATTACCGCGGGTAAATCAGCTTGCTGTAGCACGCAAAACTTGGCCACAAGACGATCAGCCTCTAACAGCTTATGTCACGACCCGCACCCTAGAGTAAGGGCCCGATACGTGGGTACGTCCAGCCTACGTCACAGTGTCGGTGGTAGAACGCTGTCCTAGGTCAATCATCTAACAATATAAAGGTACTTGTACAGTTTATACTCTCCGAATGGAGGTGACATAACAATATACAGTCTCAATCACATCTAAGGTAGAAGAATGAAAGACAGATAGATAGATAGTAACTCAAAGGGAACAGTAGCATAGATGAAATAAGTCTAAGTGTCTAGGATACATAACATCCAGAATGTCAACCCAAAATACAAATAAGTCTAAGTGTCTATACATCTCAACATCTCAAAATACAACTCAGAATGTGAGACAAAATAATAATATAGAAAATGACTGTCTAACTAAACTAGCCTAGACTACTGGGGCAACATCCTCAGCTGCAGGTGGATCCTGCTGAGGGTCCTCAACACAAGTGTCATCTAGTCCTGCTCCATAATACGTAGTCACCCATGCCTCGTCCTCATCCTCTGTAATATTTTCAACAGGTCCAGTCAGGATAGGAACGAGCACAATACATCTCACACAGTTCATATCAGGTTAGGAAATACGATACAAGCAATAGAGTAAAATACAGGAAGTGCTGAAGGAAATATACGCTGTAAAAGAAATAGCTGTAAAGGAAATATCTACTGTATATAGAAAACTGTAAGTGGCTAGTGATGTAGAGTGCAAGATAGGCATGTGAATGGCTAGAATTTATACATGATTATACTACTGAGTTTATACATGATTACACTACTTTAGAATTATTCACATGTCTACTTCTACTCTTCCGTTTCCCCCAATCAATACACAAGGATCTAGACAAGTTACGTTATTATACATTACTTCACATGAGGCTCATAAATGAGTATACATGAAGTTATACATGAGGGCTCAGTGAATCATGAGAGTCCATGATCACATGAGTGCACATGCATGATGGAAGCATAGGAGTACATGATGACAGTGAAACACACGTAACATGAAGTACCCGATGCTCCCGAGGGGGATAACATCTCATGTAAAGATCCATATAGTACCAATCCGTGTTACCAACGTGACAGCATCAAGTAAAGTAATCTAGAGCGAGAAAGTAAAGCCTGAACAAGTATAAAACGGTCAGAGAATGTACTCGCCTGATGTATGAATATCTGTAGAGAATATGCTGTTTGAGGAGAGGTGTCTGGCTCCTGATCAGAGCAACACAAGTCACAATGTATTCTAAAGAGTAAAAATGAAGTTTACTATGCATACTACATAATTCTAGGTTAATCTGGTCAAAAGTCAACTCTTGGTCAACTCTGGTCAACTCTAAAAGTCAACTAGGTCAAACTAGTCAAGTTAGGTCAAACATGGTCAGACTAGTTAGGGTTTAGTCAAACTTGTCATTCTAGGTTAATTCAAGTTCAATCTAGGTCAACTAGGTCAAGTTTGACCTAAGGTTGACTTTGGTCAACTCTAGTCAAACAAGGGTCAACTAGTTAGGTCATGGGTCATTAGGTCAATTAGGGTTAGCCCCTAATGGCCATAGGCTAGTAACTTAGACCATAGGCTAATTTCATATAGGTTTCCATATAAACCTATATCTAGAAAGTCACATATATAATACATATTATATATAATATATATATATATATATATATTATATATATAATATATATATATATATATAGATATACACAAGTCTATCTACTACATATATATATCATATATGTATACATATATATTCAAAATCACACACATATATATATATAATAACATATATAACATATATAGATAGTGAGAGGGAAATAATAAGAGAGAGAGAGTGTTACTGATACAAGGGGGCATGGTGTGTGTGTGTGTTTAACAGTGAGAGGGGGGGGGGGTGTTCCCAGATTTCTGGAACCCAGAAATCAAAACACACGCACACACAAATACATATATATATATATATATACCTATGTATATACATACGTATATACCCATGTATACACCCTAAGACACACACTAAACACACATATACATATATACATATATATACATATAGATACACACAGAAATACGCATATGTATTACACAATTTTAGTTAGAAATTCATTTTGAAACTCAGAAGTACCAAATTTAAGAACCCAGGAATCACTATTCATAGGAAAGTAGGTAAACCCAATACCCGACCCAAACCGAGCTAAGGCTCGAAACCCAAGGTTGGTAACACTAGCCCTAGGTGTCCTCTAGTATCCTAAGTGTCTGACACGACACCATGACACGATTCGAAGTGTCAACCACTCTCAAACCCGAAACGGGTAAATACTGACACAGTGAACTGTCACCGCGTCGTGCACGCGTGCACCTAGCTCTAGGATACGACATACGTGTCTAGGAGTCTCGTGCTCGTGTCCCTAGGTTTGCCTAGGGTTATTCTAGGGGTAGGGTAGCCTGCACAGTATCCATGTGTCCTCAGGACACGGTACGAACACCGTATCAGTCGAGAAAACTGACTGATACACGCTGCTATGCGCAGCGTCGTGCAGCGATGCAAGTGTCTCGTAGACACGACACGAGCCACGGGGGACCTCATGGTCATGTCCACGTGTAGCCCACATGTTGGGCTACACACTTGTACAAACACGAGGTGTCCAAGTGTCGTGTCCGCACGATACGACGCGCGCGAAGTCGGCTCCGTGCGTGTGTGCACTGTCAGTGCACGACCAGTACACGTGTCCTCGTGCCCTCGATACGACACAAGGTGTCATGAAATTTTAGAGAAGTGTGAGCAGACACTGCCCCCATGTCCACACCAATTTTGGCATGTCGAAGTGCCCTGTGCAGTGTACACGAACAGTGTGGTAGCAGGGCATTGTGCGTGCACTGTCACAGTGTGTCCGTGTCAATTTTGACACGAAATCGGCACAGTGTGTGCTCAGTCAAGTGTAGATGTAAACAACAAGTCTAGGGCTACGTGAATATGTAATTAGTTCTACATTTTAACAAAATCAAAACCTTTGGGGCATTTCATCAAACATGGTTTTTCTTCCTAGGATACGTGTCCGATACGGACACCAAACCAACACTAGATTTCACCAAACTTGTCCCACAGCTAGGGTATACCTATATGCATGAATTTATGAAGAAAAAAATAGAATGTTAACTAAGTTTATGGGTATTTACCTATTGAGTGAAAACTCAAGTTTTTCAAGAAAAGGAGGGGTGGTGTGTCCTCTTACTTGTTGGTATCCAAGTCCTTGTGTCCAGCTTGCGAGCCTCCCTTAGCACCCTCTAGGCTGTAGGAACCAATGCAAAAGACTAGGAGTGATTTGGTTCAAATTTGAGGAAGTTATGAAGGTTTGATGAAAAAGGAATTTTATAGGATTTAAATTCATGTAAATTGATCATGAATGAATGTGATGGGGTTATATAGGAAGGGGGTAATGTAGGGGGGTGCCCTTGGCCGGCCATGGCAAGGGGGGGTGTCCTTGGCCTTCCTTCATGGTGAAGGCAAGGACTTTGGTGCCAAAGTTGAGATTTTTTTGAGGGTTTTAAGGAAAAGATCTATTATGTAAATATCTAGATATTTACACTACTTTAACCAATGACTAAATATCTTCCTCAAGCTTCTAGGTTAGTAGCTAACCTCTAGATTAGGGTAAACTAGGTTAGGGACTAATCATGGTACTAACAATAATTAAATAATATTAAAAACACATAATTCCAAATAAAATCTAGTAAATTACCAAAATACCCTTTTAGGCTAAAATCACTAATTTGATGTTCTAAGCCTATGGCTAGGCTCACATGGTCATGGTAAACTTCTAGGTTAAGGAATAACTAGGGTTTCCCTAGTTTAACCCCCAATTTCATCAACAAATTAAATAGTTTTACACTAGCCAAAAATTATCTAAAATCATAACATGCATAAATTATCCTTAATAAATGATTATAAATACAAAACTTAAAATTATCCTAATTTCAGAAATGTGGGTGTTACAAGTCTACCCTCCTTAAAATAATTTCGTCCTCGAAATTTAAAGACGAAACTGAAACTGATGAGAAGGATAGAAAATCATACCTCAAGGTACAAATAGATAAGGGTATCGCTCACGCATCTCATCCTTCCGTTCCCAGGTGGACTCTCTGGAGAATGATGCCTCCATGCGACGCAAACCAGTGGTATCAACTGGTTCTCTTAATGCCTTCTCCGTCGATCCAGAATCTCAATAGGCTGCTCTGGATAACGAAGAGTAGGACCCATCTCGATCTCGGAATGATCAAGTACATGGCTAGGATCTGCCACGTACCGTCTCAACTGCAACACGTGGAATACGTTGTGAACTCCCTCCAATGCTGGTGGTAGGTCTAGCCTGTAAGACACGTCGACTCTCCCGCTGATAACGAAAGTGCCGATGAAACGCGAGCTAAGCTTCCCACCTCCACCAAAACGTATAGTGCCACGTGTCGGAGATATCCTCAAAAATACCTGGTCTCCAACCTATTCACAAATAAGGTCTCAATTTAATTATATAATCAAACATGGTTAATAAAACACAAACAAGACAACCTAATTCTAATCCTATCTCTAAGCTGTACCTCAAACTCCAAAGGTCTGCGGTGGCTATCGGCCCAATGCCGATGTCTGTCCTGCGCCACGCGAAGTCGATCTCTGATGAGCTTCACCTTCTCTGCTGTATCCACACCATCTCAGGTCCCAATAAAGCTCGCTCCCTAATATCATCCGAAGACAAGGGTGTACGACATCTACGCCCGTACAGTGCCTCGAAGGGTGACATCTCAATGCCGGCCTGAAAGCTGTTATTATATGCAAACTCTACCAAGTGCTGGTGACTCTCCCAAGATCCTCCAAAGTCCAGGACACAAGTCCGCAGCATGTCCTCCAGTGTCTGAATGGTCCGCTCTGACTGTCCGTCTGTCTGAGGGTGGTATGCATACTAAACTTGAGCTGAGTGCCCAAGCTAATATACAAGCTCTCCAGAAATGTGAAGTAAAACGACTGTCTCGATCCGATACAATGCTCACTGGGACTCCATGAAGTCTGACTATCTGTCGCATATACATCTCCGATAGCTTCTCGGTAGACAAAACCCACTTTGAATGGCAAGAAGTGGGCCGATTTGGTCAACCTGTCGACGATGACCCAAATTGCGTCCTTCCCTCCTGGAGTACGCGGCAATCCTGAACAAAGTCCATCATGATGTGCTCCCACTTCCACTCCGGAATGGGAAATAGCTGTAACAGTCCCCCTGGCCTTTGCCTCTCTGCCTTTACTGCTGACAGAAAACGCCTGGCTACGAAGTGTGCTACCTCGCGCTTCATCCCACTCCACCATACATGCTCTCTCAGATCCCTATACATCTTGTTGGCTCCCGGATGTATAGAGTACTGAGAACGGTGGGCCTCCTGCATAACCTGCTCTCGAAAGTCTCTACTGGGCACACACACACAGTCTGGAACCGTGCCTCAATGCGCCATCCCCTGCAAGAGTGAACTCATCGTCCGCAAATCCTGCTCTGACCTGCTCCCTGATGCATCGTAGAGAAATGTCATCGAACTGAGCCGATTTGATCCTATCAATCAAGTTCGACTGAATCTGGAGGCCCCACATCTGCATCTGCACTCCCGACACAATCATCTCGATCCCAAGGCTCTCCAAGTCCGCTAACAAGCGACGATCCATCGTCAAACACATAGCTGTCGGATATCTGCTCAAAGCATCGGCAACCATGTTAGCCTTCCCTGGGTGATACTGCAGCAGAATATCAAAGTCCTTCATCAGCTCCAACCATCTGCGTTGCCTCATGTTGAGCTCTTCTGCGTAAACACGTATTTCAAGCTCTTGTTGTATAAATATCTTACGCACTCTCCATACAAATAGTATTTCTATAGCTTTCAGAGCAAAGATAACTGCCGCCAACTCCAAATTATGGGTAGGGTAGTTCTTCTCGTGGGGCGTAACTGCCTGGAAGCATAGGCAATCACCTTTGCTGCTGTGAAGACACAACCTAAACCCTTCCGAGGGTCACTATAGATAGTGAACCCGCCTGATCCTGATGACAATGTCAGAATCGGGGCTGTCGTCAACCGCTTCTTCAACTCATCGAAAGCGGCCTGACACTCCTCTGACCAGACAAACTCTGCGTCCTTCCGGGTCAGCCTAGACAACGGCTCTGCAACCCGGGAGAAATCCTGGACGAATCTCCTGTAGTAGCCTGCCAATCCTAGGAAGCTCCTGATCTCTGCCATTGACGTCGGTGCTACCCAAGCCTCAACTGCTGATATCTTCCTTGGGTCGACTGAGATCCCATCTCCAGTCTCCACATGACCCAGGAAGTCAACTCTGTCCAGGAAGAACTCATACTTCGAGAGCTTGCCGTAAAGCTGCTCCTGCCTGAGGGTCTCCAGGACCACTCTCAAGTGCTCCTCATGCTTCTCCTCTGTCTTCGAGTACACCAGGATGTCGTCGATGAACCACCACAAACTTATCTAAGTACTAGTGGAATACCTTGTTCATCAAGTTCATGAACACCGGGAGAATTAGTCAACCCAAACGGCATCACCATAAACTCGAACTGGCCGTACCGCTGAATGCGTCTTCAGAATATCCCCCTCTTCACCTTTACCTGGTGGTAGCCTGACCTCAGATCGATCTTCGAGAATACCCGAGCTCCGCTCAACTGATCGAGAGATCGTCGATCTGCGGCAGTGGATATCTGTTCTTGATCGTCAGACTGTTGATTGCCCTGTAATCGATACACATCCGTACCGACCCATCCTTCTTTGGTACAAAGAGTACTGGTGCACCCCAAGGTGAAGAACTAGAGCGGATGAAGCCCTTGTCCTGCAACTCATCCACCTGCTTCTTCAATTCTACTAACTCGCTGTTGTTCACTCGATAGATATGCTAAAAATGGTTCGCACCTAGAACCAAGTCTATCGAGAACTCAACGTCTCTGTCTGGTGGAAGCCCAGGCAATTCCTCTGGAAATACGTCCATGAACTCAGCTATCAATGGATGTGGAACTGGCTGCTCCTCAATCGAAATCCGCAGAAAACTCCGCTAGTCTGCTCTGCCTACCGTCGGGAATATACAAACTCTGGCTCATCTGGCTCTGAACAGAACTCTACCCCCGCGGCAATCTATGCTGGCATGGTGCCTCTCAACCAATCCATACCGAGTACAATATCGTAGTTCGGTAGTGGCATCACGAGCAAACACACATCCAACACTCGGCCTCCCAAAACTACTCTCGTCCCTTGCAAACATCACGAACGAGGATAATCCACCCCCAGTCATGATCTTGCAAGTCCTAGGCAATGATTCAGATATAACATGATGTCTAATCGCAAAAGATACTGATACAAGCTATGGGAAGCCCCAGAATCGAACAATGCAAAAGCTGGAATAGAGTCGAGAAAAATAGAACCTGCTATCAGCTCTCCAGTAACCTCAGCATCCTCTGCTGCCATGGCGTAAGCTGCCCCTGCTGTCCACCCTGGCCTGATGCTGGTGCTGGGTAAACCTCTGCTACTGAGTCGGCAAAGGTCCCTTCTGATGCCCTACCGGAGCCTTGGCTCCGCCTCCCTGAACTGGTCGTCCCGAAGATGGGACACTCCCTCAGCTGGTGGTCTCCGGAACCACATAGTAGACACCTGCCAAGCCTCTTTCTGCAGTCATTCCATCATGACCCTGCTTCTTACAGAAAGTGCAACGACCTGCTGCCTGGGTGCCTGCTGCTGGTGCCTCGGCTGCTGCACCTGCTGGAACGGCCTCTGCTGCTGGAATGGCCTCTGCTGCTGGTGCTGAAAATGAGGCCGTTGGCCTGTCCTCTACTGCTGCCAGCTTCCTGAGTGCGGCCCCTCTTGAGCTTCAGCTCAAGATCATCCTCAGCCGCCATCGCTCCTACCAGAATCTCCTCAAAAGTGGCATTCCTGTCACTCTTGGTCAAGGACTTGACCTCCTTGACAAGCCCTTCCTGAACCCTCACCTTCGCTGTCTCTCTAAGGCCCTCCACAAATTGCTAAACCGGCAAAACTACCGGAATACTCCTCTACAGTCTGGTTCCCCTGAACCAGTTCTCGAACTGGGTCTCCAAGGCACCGACTGCCTGATCCGGGAAAAACTTCCCCTTGAAGAGCTCCTTGAAAGCTCCCCATGTCTGTCCTGGAGTGCCAACTCTCGGGTCCGTCTGATACCAGGTACGGGCAAGATCCCGCATCTGGCTGGCTGCTGCCTCTATCTGGAGTCCGGCTGGTATCTCCGCCAGTCGGAAAATCTCCTCAATGTGCTCAATCCAGTCATCAGCATAAAGAATCCCCTCTGTCCCCAAGAAGTCCTGGGGTTCATCTTCTTAAACTCCTGAATGCCAGAATCCTCTGCTGTCGCGGCTGTCCCGATCCTCCTTGTGGCTGGACAGCCAACCTCTCCACCGTCGCTCTAGCCAGCTGATGGACCTCATCTATGCCCCTGGTAAACTCCATCGTCTGACGCTGCTGCTGGGCCTGCTGCGTCTCTAGGAAATACTGGAAGTATGCAAACATCTGTGCAGCATCTACTAATCCAGATGGCATCAGCGGCTGGAACTGCGGCTGGTGCTGCTGAAAATGTGGCTGACGAAACTGCGGGGGAGGCATGTCTGGGGTAGCTGGGATGGTCCCCGAATAGATAGAGGTAACCCCCAAATGTGGCAGAAGCTCCCACATGAGCTGGAGTAAGGGGAGCTGTGGTCCCCGGGTCCTGGTGAGCTGACGAGAGGTGGCAGACCTCTCAGTGGTCACCTGGACCGAACGCTGCGATCGTGTCTCCACCATCCTGAAGACAGATCAACAAGAAAAATCAATACGGAGAAGAAACGATATAGTCAAAGGGACAGTTTATTTTCAAAAGAAAGACAATATCAGCAAGAATTTAGATAGCAGGGATTTAGATAAGAGTTTTTCCTAATGTGATTGAGTACCTCGAAACTACATCCTATTTCCTACTGCAGGCTGTGGCGATACTCTAGTTCGAATACCACCACATAAACGGGACCTGTAGGGCCACAACTAAAAATGTGTCACGACCCGCACCCTAGAGTAAGGGCACGAGACGTGGGTACGTCCAGCCTACGCAGTGTCGGCGGTAGAACGCTGTCCTAGGTCAATCATCTAACAATATAAAGGTACCTGTACAGTTTATACTCTCCGAATGGAGGTGACATAACAATATACAGTCTCAATCACATCTAAGGTAGAAGAATGAAAAAGATAGATAGATAGTAACTCAAAGGGAACAGTAGCATAGATGAAATAAGTCTAAGTGTCTAGGATACATAACATCCAGAATGTCAACCCAAAATACAAATAAGTCTAAGTGTCTATACATCTCAACATCTCAAAATACAACTCAGAATGTGAGACAAAATAATAATGTAGAAAATGACTATCTACTAAACTAGCCTAGACTACTGGGGCAACATCCTCAGCTGCAGGTGGATCCTGCTGAGGGTCCTCAACACAAGTGTCATCTAGTCCTGCTCCATAATACGTAGTCACCCATGCCTCATCCTCGTCCTCTGTAATATTTTCAACAGGTCCAGTCAGGACAGGAACGAGCATAATACATCTCACACAGTTCATATCAGGTTAGGAAATACGATACAAGCAATAGAGTAAAATACAGGAAGTGCTGAAGGAAATATACGCTGTAAAAGAAATAGCTGTAAAGGAAATATCTACTGTATATAGAGAACTGTAAGTGGCTAGTGATGTAGAGTACAAGATAGGCATGTGAATGGCTAGAATTTATACATGATTACACTACTGAGTTTATACATGATTACACTACTTTGGAATTATTCACATGTCTACTTCTACTCCCCGTTTTCCAATCAATACACAAGATCTAGACAAGTTACGTTATTATACATTACTTCACATGAGGCTCATAAATGAGTATACGTGAAGTTATACATCAGGGCTCAGTGAATCAGAGAGTACATGATCACATGAGTGCACATGCATGATGGAAGCATAGGAGTACATGATGACAGTGAAACACACGTAACATGAAGTACCCGATGCTCTCGAGGGGGATAACATCTCATGTAATGATCCATATAGTACCAATCCGTGTTACCAACGTGACAGCATCAAGTAAAGTAATCTAGAGCGAGAAAGTAAAGCCTGAACAAGTATGAAACGGTCAGAGAATGTACTCGCCTGATGTATGAATATCTGTAGAGAATATGCTGTCTAAGGAGAGGTGTCTGACTCCTAATCAGAGCAACACAAGTCAATGTATTCTAAATAGTAAAAATAAAGTTTACCATGCATACTACATGATTCTAGGTCAATCTGGTCAAAAGTCAACTCTGGTCAACTCTAAAAGTCAACTCGGTCAAACTAGTCAAGTTAGGTCAAACATGGTCAGACTAGTTAGGCTTTAGTCAAACTAGTCATTCTAGGTTAATTCAAGTTCAATCTAGGTCAACTAGGTCAAGTTTGACCTAAGGTTGACTTTGTCAACTCTAGTCAAACAAGGGTCAACTAGTTAGGTCATGGGTCATTAGGTCAATTAGGGTTAGCCCTAATGGCCATAGGCTAGTAACTTAGACCATAGGCTAATTTCATATAGGTTTCCATATAAACCTATATCTAGAAAGTCACATATATATACATATCTATATTATAGATATACACTAGTCTATCTACATATATATATCAATATGTATACACTATATATAATTCAAAATCACACATATATATATATTATATATATATATATATATATATATATATATATTATATATATATATATATATATATATATTATATATATAATAACATATATAGATAGTGAGAGAGGGAAATACTGAGAGAGAGTGAATTAGAGAGAGAGAGAGTGATACTGATACAAGGGGGCATGGTGGTGTGTGTTTAACTGTGAGAGGGGGGGGGTGTTCCCAGATTTCTGGAACCCAGAAATCAAACACACACGCACACACAATACATATATATATATACCTATGTATATACACACGTATATACCCATGTATACACCCTAAGACACCACCTAAACACACACACACACACACACCACACATATATATATATATATATATATATATATATATATATATCTATATATATATATATATTATATATAATATATTATACAATATAGATACACACAGAAATACGCATATGTATTACACAATTTTAGTTAGAAATTCATTTTGAAACAAAGAAGTACCAAATTTAAGAACCCATGAATCACTATTCATAGGAAAGTAGGTAAACCCAATACCCGACCCAAACCGAGCTAAGGCTCGAAACCCAAGGTTGGTAACACTAGTCCTAGGTGTCCTCTAGTGTCCTAAGTGTCTGACACGACACCATGACACGATTCAAAGTGTCAACCACTCTCAAACACGAAACGGGTAAACACTGACACAGTGAACTATCACCGCGTCGTGCACGCGTGCACCTAGCTCTAGGACACGACATGTGTGTCTAGGAGTCTCGTGCTCGTGTCCCTAGGTTCGCCTAGGGTTAGTCTAGGGGTAGGGTAGCCTGCACAGTGTCCACGTATCCTCAGGACACGGTACGAACACCGTATCAGTCGAGAAAACTCGACTGATACACGCTGCTATGCGCAGCGTCGTGCAACGATGCAAGTGTCTCGTGGACACGACACGAGCCACGTGGGACCTCGTGGTGATGTTCAGTGTAGCCCACATGTTGGGCTACACACTCGTGCAAACACGAGGTGTCCAAGTGTCGTGTTCGCGCGACACGACGCACGCGAAGTCGGCTCCGTACGTGCGTACACTGTCAGTGTACGACCAGTGCACATGTCCTCGTGCCCTCGATACGACACGAGGTGTCATAAAATTTTGGAGAAGTGTGCACAGATACTGCCCCCGTGTCCACACCAATTTTGGCGTGTCGAAGTGCCCTGTGCAGTGTACACGAACAGTGTGGTAGCAGGGCATTATACGTGCACTGTCACAGTGTGTCCGTGTCGATTTTGACACGAAATTGACACAGTGTCGTGCTCAGTCAAGTGTAGATGTAAACAACAAGTGTAGGGCTACGTGAATATGTAATTAGTTCTACATTTTAACAAAATCAAAACCTTTGGGGCATTTCATCAAATATGGTTTTCTTCCTAGGATACGTGTCCGATACGGACACCAAACCAACCCTAGATTTCACCAAACTTGTCCCACAGCTAGGGTATACCTATATGCATGAATTTATGAAGAAAAAAACAGAATGTTAACTAAGTTTATGGGTATTTACCTATTGAGTGAAAACTCAAGTTTTCAAGAAAAGGAGGGGTGGTGTGTCCTCTTCACTTGTTGGTGTCCAAGTCCTTGTGTCCAGCTTGCTAGCCTCCCTTAGCACCCTCTAGGCTGTAGGAACCCAATACAAAAGAGTAGGAGTGATTTGGTTCAAATTTGAGGAAGTTATGAAGGTTTGATGAAAAAGGAATTTTCTAGGTTTTAAATTCATGTAAATTGATCATGAATGAATGTGATAGGGTTATATAGGAAGGGGTAATGTAGGGGGGTGCCCTTGGTCGGCCATGGCAAGGGGGGTGTCCTTGGCCTTCCTTCATGGTGAAGGCAAGGACTTTGGTGCCAAAGTTGAGATTTTTTTGAGGGTTTTAAGGAAAAGATCTATTATGTAAATATCTAGATATTTACACTACTTTAACCAATGACTAAATATCTATCCTCAAGCTTCTAGGTTAGTAGCTAACCTCTAGATTAGGGTAAACTAGGCTAGGGACTAATCATGGTACTAACAATAATTAAATAATATTAAAAACACATAATTCCAAATAAAATCTAGTAAATTACCAAAATACCCTTTTAGGCTAAAATCACTAATTTGATGTTCTAAGCCTATGGCTAGGCTCACATGGTCATGGTAAACTTCTAGGTTAAGGAATAACTAGGGTTTCCCTAGTTTAACCCCCAATTCATAAATCAACAAATTAAATGGTTTTACACTAGCCAAAAATTATCTAAAATCATAACATGCATAAATTATCCTTAATAAATGATTATAAATACAAAACTTCAAAATTATCCTAATTTCAGAAATGTGGGTGGTTACAAGCTTAGGCTCCAGAAGCGCAGCCAGTCCCGCTCCACCGGGGAGTGTTCTAAGGATATTAATCTGGCCACCGGCGCATTGACGGGCCATAGAAAAGGGAGTCCCCTCTCCACAGCTGCCTCAATCCCCCTCTTCAGGTGGCGGTGGAAACTGTCGACCATATCCTGGGACACTTCGTCCAAAACTTCCGTAGAGGACGGTGTCAAAGGGAGTGTGACAGGCAGTACCGAAGGAGTAGCCTCAGAACTGGCTGTCCCTGTCACCAGGGAAACGAATCCTGTGCGAAAAGAGGCATGGATGGCAGCTAGCTCCTCTTCCGCCGCCCGAAGAGCCTGGATACTTGGGAGAGCGGAAAGGTTAACTCCCGAAACCCTATTCGCAGAGGATGGCACGAAAAGCGTCGTCCCTTGCTCCAGCTGTGCTATATCACCAAGTCTCCCGAACTTGACCCCAGCAGGAAGCCCCTCAGTATGGGTTGGAAAAGAAGGAGGCACACGTGCTTCCATCAGATTCCCTCCGATAGAGTCCGCCCTGGCAATGTCCATCATCGGCAATAAAGGGGTGGGACCTGCACATCCAAAGCAATCATTAATCCACGAAGGACAGGGTGGTAGAGCAAATAGGCCTCCTCACAAGTTAAAAAGCTGGTTTATCTTACCAAGGGAAGATCTCGGAAGCTGCAGCTCATTCGAAGCTAGCATGGACTCCCCACCCGCAGCTCCCAACTCAAGTGGCTTCTCTGCCCCATCCACCCCTGAAGGGGAGTCAGTCAGGTCAGTGTCATCTTGTTGGAATTCAGCTGTCTCAGGGATAGGGGCAATAGAGCCCACGTCCCCATGAGTTGAGGCCTCAGCAAGATGAGACCCCCCGGCCGCCTCCGGAAGAGCCCCAGCGGAAGTGATGGCAGTGTACATATCATTGATCAAAGTGGACAAGGCTGGATCGACTTCAGTAGTCGAGTCCCGAGAAGCAGACTCCCCGGACGCCTATAAAGAGCAAAAAATGATTAGGCCATAATTTAGAAAAAGAAAGAAAAGGCGGCTGAAATTCTAATCACCTCAGAAATAGCGTCAACATCAATAAACAAGCCTGCGACGTCTTACCGCAGCCCACTTTGTGGAGTAGGTCCTGCCATCGTCAGTAGACAGACGCCTGCCTCGTGGGCGCGAAGCACCAGGCACAACAGGTGGATGATCCTCCACCTCTTCGTTCGGCACAGTAGGAGGATGGTTCCCTACCTCCTCGTCCGAAGAATGCGACGAGTCATCGGCGGCCTGTTCGTTATCCTCTTCGTCCGCCGCAGTGGACTCCGAGTCTGGCATGGGAAACCCTATTCGCCCCTCTCTTTCTCTTCCTGGAACCCTCTGGCTTTTCTGCCAAGTCGGTCCCGATAATAAAGCTGGTGTTCATGTCAAAGTTCACGGGAGATTTGCTCGCCGCAACGTGATAAAGAGCCACCATGTACAGAATATCCCCTTGCGTATTAGCGTCAGGGACTGAGAAGCTAGCCCGGGTATGAACAGCATTGTAATAATGCCACGCTCGGATGCCGTCAAGGACACTGCCCTCGAAGCCCAGGCAAGCACTGGGGCAGTCAAGGAACAGCTGACTATACACGAATTGACGAGAAAACCTACTAGGCAAATAAGGCTCCAAGTATACGTTATTTCGGTAACGATATACTAGGTGCACAGGGCGAATGTTGCGCAGCCATAGAAGCATCTTCTGAGATAAGAGCTGGGGAGGTTCAATGCCATCAACGTGTACCCTCCTCACTTCTCTAGGGGTAAACTGAGGAAGAGACACAAAGAAGTCGGGTCCGTCAACTCATGCCAACGCCCTCCGACAAGACGGCATGGTGTCATACTCCCAAGATTGATGGCGGTATCGGAAGAGGAAGGCGTCACCAGCGGTGACATCATCCTCTGTCCCGGCCCTCATCAATGACCGGTAATGCATCAATAACCACCCCATGAGATAGTGGTATGGTAGCTCTATCCGCTCGAAGTCCAGTGTCGTCTCACGAGCAATGACTTTAGATGTAAAGGCACGGAGGCCGTGGTGTATGCTACACACCATAGCCGGAAGAAGCGCCAGTCTTACTTTGAAGACCAGCTTCACAGCCGGGAGAATAAAATGGCGGCTGATCCTTTCAGTAGTACCCGTCCCTCCCGAGACTACGCAATTTCGTAGCCATACCATCAAGAACCCGGCCAAGATTGCTTTATCGGACATTTGTCGGGTACCGTAGTGGAAATAACTGAAGGAGTCAATACGGCTCCCAAACCTGTCACGGGTGGACCTCGACCTTTTGGCCTTCAACATCATATCCTTCACCTCCTCCGGGGTTTGAGGACCTCGAGACGAAATCCGACCGGAAAGACGTAATTTGAAAAGATACGCGACCCAGTCGGTGGTATGAGGGGCGTTCCCTTCTGAGCTATTTTTTTCTTGATAGCAGTCTAGTGGCAGATGCTATGGTGGCACAACAGTTCTCGATACACAGCGACGAAACCAGGAAATCATCGATCCAGGTCATCGAATTCCTCGTTCATCGGGGTATATACTTCAAAGGCCTCGCCTCCCCACGGCAGCTTAGAAACAGCATGCATCTCATGGAGAGCAAGTCCCAGCTCTCCCCCGGGCGCGAAGAAAGTCCCCGTACGTCGGCTATACATCTCCAAAAGGGCCATGAACAACGGCTTGTTAATGGATAACCCGTAACAGGTGCCCCGGATGGCGTCGTAAAGGTCAATCTCCCGAAGGAGTTCCTCGTAGTTCCTTAGGATCCATGAGGAAAGATTGGCCCATGTAGGAAAGGGGTTTATCCAATTCAGCAGCGACAACCTGCCCATGGGATATGACCCCTTACGAGCGAGTTAGTTCAGAAAGGTGTCAGCTCGGGTAAAAGTGAAGTTAGGACCAGACACATTGATAAAAGTACCAGGAATCAGCCCCATCATAGTCCGCCTGACTGACTCCCTACTTGCACATGCTGACCTAATACTCATATTATAGTAGATGTTGCCCACGAACATCCCCTGTTGGGTTGGAGTCAGAGAACCTGCCATTTTCCTGCCCAACGGCTCCATATTAAACCACGAGAGGGGAAAATGTCGCTCCATCTCGGGAACATGGATATCCACCCCGTCCACAGTGAAGTCCCAGTTCTCAGAAACGTCCAGCAATCGGGAGTTCTTTACGGAGAAAGCATCCCCAAAGAGAAAAGCTGGTTTCAGATATTCTTCGTCCAGTTTTCCCGAATTCATCATAGTGCAAAGAAAATGGAAAGGCTGGTTGTTGATGGCAGCCACCCTCTCCAAAGGCTCATTAGAGGAAAATTAATCTGTCATATATCGAATTAGATCGTCAAGCCGCACACCCATGGCAAACTGAGCCGAACCCACTAGAAGCTCTCCGGCCGGGTTGGTTGGGAGGTTCACTGGAAAAGGACAAAAGAAACATGATTAAAAAATAGGTTAAAACGAAACCACTTAGAGTTTCTCAAAAAGAAGTTTCTATGAGCCTATGCGGCTCAGAGCGACGAAGCCTTATGCGGCCCAGTACAGCTGAGTTTCATGCGACACGGCTTCAACAGAGCCTATGCGGCTCGGGTCAGCACAGCTTCATGCGACCCAATTCAATTAGGAGTTCCATGTGACACTGATTCGATAGCTTATGCAGCTCGGATTAAAACTTATGCGTTTCTATCTCGCAGAGGAGTTTATGCGGCACGACTCGACAAAATTCTATGCGGGCCAGGTTGTCAGGAACATATGCGGCTCCGGTCAAAGGAGACTTTAGGCGGTTCATATCCAGAAGTAATCTTGCAACTCAAAATCCTTCTCATGAGGCTCAACATAGGAAATGTCCTATGCGGCTCGGATGCGAGAGGGTCATGCGGCCCATACAACGCATGCGGGTCCATCATGATCGAGCTTGAGCCATCCAAACGATGAAGGCTTGTGCATAAATCATGCAACAGAGCCATGGGTTCTTAGGGTTCAAAGTATTCAAATCCATTTCTTACCCTTGAAAGCGGGGCGAACATCAGGATGCACTTCGGGCACGACGGCCGACGAGGAAGCCACCTTCTTGCCTTTTGCGGCAGCAGAGACGACCTTGGAAGATTTGGGGGCCATTTTTTGACAGTCGGAGAATGGAAATAGGGAAAGAAAGGAAAGACAGCAACAGTTGGGGACGAAGGAGAAAGTAAAGAAATCCCCCCGACTGAACTCATCCATATTTATAAACAAAATCAAGGCGCTTCGATTCTCGTGCAGAATGAAAACCAACTCTTCGGTTATCGAGGCGAGCCGCCTAAAATGAAGGCCAGACTCCTAGGATCTCGCCCCGAAAAGTGACCTCAAAACTGACAGCTAATCAACAGCATTTATACAAAAGATCTCCATACGTGGCAAGATGACGTAGCGGAAAGTCCCAGCGGCTGAGACACTTATGCGGCCCGAAAACCCCTGCGGCCTAGTCATCCATGCGGCCGAGGGATCCATGCGGCCGAAACATCCATGCGGCCGAGACATCATATGCGGCCAGAAGAATACAGGGCCATGCTTCTTATTCAAAGTATTTCAATTTTGCAAATTGAAAACTTTGAAGGGGATTTTGTAGAAGTATAGAAAATAATAAAGAAAGATTCATGCGGCCAGAGAGCCCCCTGCGGCTCAGAGAATTCATGCGTCTCAAGAATCCATGCGGAACAAGGATCTATGCGGCTCTAAAAAGTCCTATGCGGCTCAAAGAGGAGCCACATGGCCTGCAAACAGCTTGTCCTTTACTGCATTAAAGGCATTGACGGCTGACAGCTTGGACGAGGTGACAGTTCTGACACAAAGATATCATTATGACTCCCTCATAATGACGGACTCCTTGGGAAGCAAAGAAAATCTCTGACACGATCCCCCGAGAGTCAGAAACTGTCATGCGGCCTTGACATGTGGACAATCGTATGCGGCCCAAGCGGAGACTCCCCCATGCGGCTCATGAAGACCAGTCCCAAGCGGCTCACGAAGACTAGCTCCATGCGCCTCACGAAGACTAGCCCTATGAGGCTCACGAAGACCATCCCAAAGCGGCTCATAAAGACTATCTCCATGCGGTTCACTCATACTCATGCGGCTCAAATCACTACCATGCGGCCCAAATGTTCAAGGGGGCCACTCTTAGGCAGCCTGGACACGTGGACGGCCTTATGCGGCTTAACTTTCCTGCGGTTCAAATTTCTGCTATTATGACACGTGGCATGATAGCAGGGCACGTGGCATCAGATTGATCAAAATCTCTCAACAAATTCCAATGAAATATTGGGATCAAATCAGATCATTTACAAATAAGCTAATTAAAGACACGTATCGAGGAATCCGAGGTTGGCATGACAAATCAGGGGGATTTATGTCAATCAGCATTAATTACCCACAAAAGATTTGATACAATCACATTTATTGCTCAAATCTCAATGAACGGCCCAGATTTAATGATCCTTAGCCGCCGACTTCCAAGAATGGGCAATCATTGTAAACCCTAATGAGGCCCCCCACTCTTATAAATAGCAGGATACCATTCTCTTGCAAAAACACACACAGAGATAGAGAGATATAGAGACAGACGCACATAGAGACATTGAGAGCCAGAGAGCCTGAAGAGAGAGCATTTCTTCATCAACGCCAGTCAGTTCTTCTACAGAGTCAAAAAGCTGCACCCGATCGTCCAAGGAGTAAGGCAGAGCGGCCTTCGCTTTCCCGAGCCTCTATCGTCACCCCCCAGAATCTAAAATAAATAATTGTACTTAGATTGCTGCACCTAGGTTTTCGTCCCTAGGCTTTCTTTGTACAAACGAGTTTGTATTGTGAAGTAAAAGTCCAGTCCTCCGATAATTGTTCTGTTCTTCTATATTTTATGGTAAACAACCTTATTGAGGTCTTGTCACTTACTTTTATTTGTGGCATAATTTATATTCAGTATTTATATGGCACGTTCTTTATGTATCTTGTTACATCCCTCTGAGGAGCTGGTGATCTCTCCATGTGTGTGCCTTTGTGATGTTTCACAGGTGCTCTAGCCAAGGCCATGTTTACTCTCTTTCTCCGAGGTAATTACACTTGGATCGCCTTCATATCGCTCGACAAATTTATTTGTTGTGTATTTCTTCTCTTTTTAGTTGGTAGTGGATTTGTCTCCGCCCAACAATTTATAAATGACAATTTATGAGTTGATTTATAAATTCTTCCTTTTTTATTTGTGGATGAGATTAGTGTCATTGTTTACTTCATTTTACAACTTATGTATACATACGATGGTTCTATATATTGGAGTATACTTCGTATGTATGCAGCTGCCATGTCGACGTACTTAGTGCTAAGTATTTTACGACTGAGACGTTACAATAATGACTTTCCAAATTGACACTCGGTCCTTCGTACCGTGGCTTGGGAGAAGGAATAAGTTGGTCTTCGCCACCAAAGCTAAGAGTTAGCCTAAGTCATAGGCGTTGTCCGCATAACACTTGATAAAGCATGCACGGTCCCATCGTCCAAGGCTTGGTATAGCCTTTGCTTGCCCGATGGGCTAAGTGGTATCGCACGGCTTGTGAGATAAGTCTAGGCACCCAAAGCACTTGGTTGTTCAAAGTCGAATGCACGCACGACACGTTCCCACGATGCAAGGCTTGACGCAGTCTTTGCTCGTCAAGTTGTTGCATGATTAAGTTAGGCAAATTTATGCTAGGATATCGTAGTAATAGCAAACACGGTCCCACGAGTTTTATGGCTGGGTATAGCCACAGAGTCCTATGATCTCAAAGCTAGTCATATGGAGTATGAGTTGGGCAGTAGTGTCGCATAGAACATAAGTTGGCTTAAGACATGATGTCGCGGACTTAGTATTTTATTGCACAAGCCACGGTTGATTCAAATAGAGTTTGGAAAAAGGGGTATTAAATAGGCGTTCCTGAGTTGAGTAAAATGATAGGGCAATACGGAAGAATGCTCGCGATCATGGGTCATCGAGGCAGTCTCAAATGTTAGAACTCTTGAACTTGGTCCTGAAAAGAGGGTAACATTGGAAGAAGAATGACTGTGTGAGACGTCAGTTCGAGTCGAGTCTTGCATGGTCATGGACAACTTGTCGACAAGGGCGATGGTTCCTCGAGCGGCAACCCGGGGCCACGGGACCGACTCGGCCTAGGAGAAAACAGGGTATAGTCGTGCAAGGATAATAGCATAGGTTAAGCGGGGACTTGCAACGGGGCTAGCTACTTACTTTGAAAGGACCTCGATTAACAAAATTAAACGTCCAAGATAGCTTGTGATGCTAGTGACCTTTCATATAGATGGCTCGGCACAGGAGGCAATCCGCAGTTGTGCCTTTAGATTGAGTCAAGTTGAATAGGTACACGATCAGAAGACAATATTTGGGCCTAAGATTTGGCTGCAACGTAGACACCTTTCTTCGACAGGGGATGTGGTGTCGAGTCTTAAGTTGTTGGAATAGAGTTGCACAAGTTAGATTTGAGTCGTTGCGAGTTTAAGTCAGAAATCGCCACAAGGCAAAGTTGGTTAGGTGACACTAAGTTTACAAGTCTTGATTTGGTCAGTTGGTGATTAAAGCAGCATGGGCCGCGAGGCGGCAATATGGTTAAGTCATACTGAGTTGCAAGACACGACATCAATATGGACACACGAATAAGTCTCATGATACGACCATGTTGACGGTACAATGGACTTGTAGCACGGTCACATAAAAATTGGGTACTATCGTGTAGTTGCGTCTCTGAGAATAGGACGAAAGGCAAACACGACTTGATAAGTTAACATTTTCAAGGCACGAAATGGTCTAGCGACACAAAATAGGCCGAGAGTCTATGTCCTAAAACTGATCCTAAGGCAAGAGTAGAAAGACAATCATAAAGGGATTATGTTGCACAAAGAAAATGATTGTATGGGTGGGTAAGGAGCTCATTTCAACAGTATAGTTGAGTACTGACACCCACACAGTTTTTATATACAGGCACATGTAGAAGATCGTGGCGCAGGGCTCGCTTGGATGCATCGAGGCACGGAGTTCCTTGACGATTCGAGGCATACGGTCGCGTAGAGTCTGGACTTATACGAGACATAATATATGGACATCGCCTATCTAAAACTTCCGCTAGCCTACTCAAATTGTATTGAGAGATGAGAGAGAGCAGAGTGACTTGTAACGTGAGAAGAGTAAGGTTGAGTAATTATAATCTTGGCCTTGCGCCACATTGTAATCTTTGTTTTAATATCAATAAAAGATTATTTTGTATGACTTGTGTTTTGCTTCAAATTTTTGCTGCTGTAATAATGTTTCCACTTGGGACTTCTGTGTAAAAACTCCGTCGCTTAGCTTGAAATCGGCCGTTATGGAATCCGCCTTGTGTGAGCACAATTTAGGCTCACGCGGCATCACGCCTTAGCGAGGACGATCGCTCCTACGAGAGCGGAACGTGACATAATGGTATCAGAGCATGACTTTACGTCCTTGGACTTTCGATTGAATTCTTTAACTGTGTGTTGCTTCTGCAAATTGATATCATTGGTGCACCCTCTTTCAAATGTCCTATGGGATGTCCATACAATAAATCTATATATTTTACAAAATCGTATGAAAGAAATTTTGGTTGAAAAAAGTTAACTTCAATAAGCACGGTTGGCTAAGTCGGGCTGGGAATATACACCAAAATTGCGTCGGGCAAGAATGAGTTAGGATCGATTCAAAGAGTGTTGGGTAGTTTCGATAGCGGTGCTATCGAACGACGATGTTATCGTTGATGTGATATAAAAGAGCATGCTTGAAATTTGAGGAATGGTTCGAACAGAGATTTAAAGTAGTCGATTGCGAATTGAAAGATAGTTTGGAGGATTTGTCGAATGACTTTATCCCTGAGTGGTGTATGGGATAGCCTCGGGGATGTTGGCTGATTAAGGATGCGAGGTGCCAATGAGTCTGTTAGCAAGTGTCGCATGTATGCAAAGCCTTAAATTGAGTATCATTAAGTAAGTTATGGTCTTGAAGATTTGAACGGGTCAATTCGAACAAAACTAGAGATGATGCGCACGAGATTGGTATTGTGCAAGTACGAAATGCAGAAATGGTTGAGTAGGTAGATTGAATCGAGAAAAAGTTAAGGTAACAAATGGATGACTCGATCGAGGAAATTGATATGTGAATCGTATACAAAAATTTAGCACAATTGGATGATAACGTGCATTGAAAAGATTCAAATATTTGAGTTAGCATAGATCGATACGACTTAAGGAAATATGTGGCTCGATGACTAAAGGTAGACGGATGAACATACGTGATCTTGGATTTTGAACGAATTAAACATGTAGCTAGTTCAAGGGGTATCGATCGAATTGCTCTTCAATATCGAGGAAATATGGTCTATCCAGTTCGGATGATAGCATCAGTTGCACGACTCAAAATTCATTGCAAAAGAAGATCGTCAGTTTATGCATATCGTCGATGGTCTTGAGGCGTATGAAAGATCGATATCCGATAAGTCGGGGGCACTCTAATTTGAGGAATGACGATCGTGCAAGTGTTATTGTCCTGACGGATGCTATACTTAGGATTTTGACTGAAATGAATGTTGGATAAAATCGATCGTATCTTGATGGTTGCGCTGATAACCATAACGTCAAAGATCTTGTCTTGTGCGAGTGCAACTCCAGCCTCGCACATGCGTTATGTCGGATTTGGGGCGATCGTTCCGCGTGAGCGCTGACATGGTGATTCATGTCACAGAAATGATCGACCTCGTAAAATCTTGACGTGGCAATCTGTATGCTTCGACTTGTGGTTTGATGCGAATGTGAATTCGAGGATTGTTCGGACTTGTGTTTGATGATTAAGTAAAGTTAAGAATTTAGTAGATCTAATCTACGTATCGAGAATGAATTAGTCTATACTCAAAGCAAAAGTTACGTCGCGATGAGAATGATTATTCCCCGGGAGTATTACATGGTGATATCATGCCCACCGTGGATAATCGAACTCGCGTGAGATCGAGGTGTGACATATTGTTAAGTTAGATGACCTTATGATCGACTATGTGAATTTTGATGAACGACTTTGGGAATATGGAATGAGATTATGGTTTACTAACAAATTGTGTATTAGCGTGCTGGACTTGGAAATAATGGAGAGGTAGATTATATCGAATGAGTTCGAAGGAGATAGACTATGCAAATTGTAAGTTTGGACGTGCGATAGCGTTATAAGAGAGACTTGGTCGAGCAAAACTCGAAGTAGGATGGCTTTGCTAAATGACTCAGACCCCTGGACTGAACGTTGCGAGTGCAAATAGGTGAAATCTATGCTCGGAGTTTAGAAATTGGAGTGATACGAGCTTGGGTAGAAAAAAACCCGTACTATCAACTTTGGTTTGACCTTAGAATGGGGTCAGTGTTGATATTATTGTTTGGAAACTATGATTCCAATACTGACAATTGGCTTTAGCCTGAGAGATGGCCTAGCGGTTAGGCGAGACGTCTATGTTACGATAGTTAGCATCGGTACGAGTGATCTTAAGGATTGATTAGTTTGGATGTTGGTGTTAATGAATGGAATGATTCAAGAGTATGAGCATACCACTTATGAGCCTCGGCTGAAATGCATATATATCAGGAATGCCCGATTATGTGCACGATCTGACTCGAGTAAAAATGACAGAATTCTCTATCACGAAGCTTGGTTGAAATGTATGTATTTTAGGGACACCTAAAATATTTGCACGATCCAACTAAGTGATATATTGAATTCAAGATGAGACTAAAGGAATGTAAGGGTATCGAGGGTTTCAATAAAAAGATTGAGGGTAGTGCGATCGTTGCTCGGATTGAAGAAACACATCGGAGTAGTGTGTGCG
The DNA here is from genome assembly GCA_029216955.1 of Iris pallida. Lineage (NCBI taxonomy): Eukaryota > Viridiplantae > Streptophyta > Magnoliopsida > Asparagales > Iridaceae > Iris > Iris pallida. The sequence goes on from JANAVB010037417.1 coordinate 3,876,193, forward strand.
AGAGTTATTGAATGTTGGATAAGGTGATAAGTTGATGAGTAAGTACTCAGTTAGTTTCGAGGACAAAACTTTTTCTGAGTACTGTATGATGTAGTGCCCCGTCCCGCTCAATCAATCGGAGGAATCGAAATGCCGACGACGTTTGGACTTAGCCATGCAACGGCTTGCTCTAAGACCCAAACGGTTGAGGCGACTCCTCGTTCAGGTAGGTGGCTTTGGTGAACTTGCCTCAGCTTGGCCTTCGTACTAATAAAACAAAAGTTTTCAAATGCACAAGTAGGTTTGATAATAAAAGAGAAGAACCCACATAGCTAAGAAAATAATCCCAAGTTGCGTCGATTGAGTTAGAACATGAAAAAAAAGGTTCCACGGTCGGCTTAGAAGTATTGCACGATGGATTTCAAAATTGACACTCGGTCCTTAGTCCCATGGCTTGGGGGAAGGAAAAATTTGGTCTTCGCCACCAAAGCTAAGAGTTAGCCTAAGTCATAGGCGTCGCCTGCATAACGCTTGATAAAGCATGCACGGTCACATCGTCTAAGGCTGGGCATAGCCTTTGCTTGCCCGATGGGTTAAGTGGCATCGCACGACTTGTGACATAAGTCTAGGCACCCAAAAAACTTGGTTGTTCAAAGTCGAACGTATGTACGGCACGTTCCCACGATGCAAGGCTTGACGCATTCTTTGCTCATCAAGTTGTTACACGATTAAGTTAGGCAAAGTTATGTTAGGCTATCGGAGTAGTAGCAAACACGATCCCACGAGTTCTACGGCTGGATATAGACACGGAGTCCTACAATCTCAAAGCTAGTCATATAGAGTATGACTTGGGGCGGTAGTGTCGCATTGAACATAAGTTGGCTTAAGGCACGATGTTGCAGACTTAGTATTTTATTGCACAAGCCACGATTGATTCAAATGGAGTTTAGAAAAAAGGATATTAAATAGGCGTTCATGTCTTGAATAAAATGACAGGGCAACAAGGAAGAATGCTCGCGACCATGGGTCTTTGAGGCGGTCTCAAATGTTAGAAGTCTTAGATGACTGTGTGAGATGTCAGTTCGAGTCGAGTCTTGCATGGTCATAGATAACTTGTCGACAAGGGCGATGGTTCCTCGAGCGGCAACCCGGGGCCAGGGGACCGACTCGGCCTAGGAGGAAATATGGTATAGTCGTGCAAGGATAATAGCATAGGTTAAGCGTGGACTTGCAATGGGACTAGCTACTTGCGTTGAAAAGACCCTGATTAATAAAACTATACGTCCAGGATAGCTGGTGATGCTAGTGACCTTTCATATAGATGGGTCGGCACGGGCAACAATCCGCAGGTGTGCCTTTGGATTGAGTCGAGTTGAATAGGTGCACGATCAGAAGATAGTCTTTGGGCCTAAGATTTGACTGCAACGTAGACACCGTGCTTCGACACGGGATGTGGTGTCGAGTCTTAAGTTGTTGGCATAGAGTTGCACAAGCTGGATTTGAGTCATTGCGAGTTTAAGTCCGGAATCACCGTAAGGCAAAGTTGGTTAGGTGACACTAAGTTCATAAGTCTTGATTTGGTCAGTTGGTGATTAAAGCAACAAAGGTCGCGAGGCGGCAATATGGTTAAGTCATACTGAGTTGCAAGGCCCGGCCTCAATATGGACACACGAATAGGTCTCATAATACGACCACGTTGACGGTACAATGGGCTTGTAGCACGGTCACATAGAAATTGGGTACTATCGTGTAGTTGCATCTCTGAGTATGGGCCGAAAGACAAACACGACTTGATAAGTTGATGTTGTTAAGGCACGAGATGGTCTAGAGACACAAAATAGGTCGAGAGTCTATGTCCTAAAACTGATCCTAAGACAAGAGTAGAAAGACAATCGTAAAGGGATTATGTTGCACAAAGTAAATGAACGTATTGATTTTGTATGGATGGAGAGGAGCTCATTCTACCAGTACAGTTGAGTACTGACATCCACACAGTTTTCATGTGCAGGCACAGGTAGAAGTTTGTGGCGCGTGGCTCACTTGGATGCGTCGAGGCACGGAGTTCCTTGACGAATCAAGGCGTACGACCGCATGGAGTCTGGACTTATACGAGACATAATATATGGACATCGCCTATCTAAAGCTTCCACTGGCCTACTCAAATTGTATTAAGAGATGAGAGAGAGCAAGGTGACTTGTAACTTGAGAAAATTTAGCTTGATTGATTGTAATCTTGGCCTTGAGCCACATTGTAATCTTTTTTTAATATCAATAAAAGATTATTTTGATGACTTGTGTTTTGCTTTAAATTTTTGCTGCTATATCAATGTTTTTGCTTGGGACTTCTTTGCGACGACCCCGTCTCTTAGCTTGAAATCGGCCGTTATGTAATCAGCCTTGCGTGAGCGCAATTTAGGCTCATACGGCATCACGCCTTCGCGAGGACGATCGCTCCTACGGGAGCGGGGTATGACAACTGCATCCACCACTCCAGGACCCTCGTGGCCACCACTACGTCGAGCCCATATAAAGTCCCCATCAGCAACTCATAGCCGATCGAGACGTCCTCGGTGAGGTCAAAGTAGAAGGAGTAGTGCCGACCTCGGCAGGTCTTACAGCAGTAGCAGGAGCTTCAACGAAGGACAACTTCGGTCACTGGTCGAGAAGGGGGCAGTAACACTTTGTGCAGTACGCAGAGAAGCATAGCGAAGGACGATGGCAAAGGAGTACGCGCCGATCTTCTTCTCGCCCTTCTGGTGCTCCTTCTTTGAAAGCTCCTTCAAAAGAGAGAGATTGAGAGTCTTGGCCTTGGGAAGAGGGAGGGGACGAGAAAGTGTTGGCCTAGGGATGAGGTAAATTAGACTTAGGCGGCGGAATCGGAGTGAAGCCTGGAGAGGGAGGATTAGGTTTAGGGGTTTTATTTTTTACAGAGTGAAAGACTCGATTTTTGGGTTGGGTCGGTTTCCAAAATCCAAAACCGAAATCCGACCCGATAACCGAATCATTTAAAACAAAAAATCGAACACCGAACCAGTTTATTAAAAACCGAACCGAAATTCAATTTTGATCCGGTTCGGTTCGGTTTTCTGTTAAAAACTGACTATTGCTCACCCCTACTCCGATGGCGACTTCAACCAAGATTGATATTGATGAACAAGGCAAACCGCTCGACATACATAAGTATCGAGGTATGATTGATAGTGTTATTTATTTAACTGCTTGTCGTCCAGATATAATATTTAACGTTTGCTTGTGTGCACGTTTTCAAGCTAACTCTAAGGAATCACATTTGTGCGCGGTTAAGCGTATCTTTCGATACCTTAAAGGCACTTCTTCTGTCAGCTTATGATATCCCAAAACTACGTCCTTTGACCTAACCGATTACTCGGATGCTGACTTTGCTGGATGTAAAGTGGATGGAAAAAGTACCAGCGGCACGTGTCATTTTTTAGGTAAGGCTATAGTATCTTGGTTTAGAAAGAAACAAAATTTTATCGCATTATCAACTGCTGAGGCTGAGTATATCGCTGTAGAACGTTGTTGTGCACAAATTTTGTGGATGAAGCAAACGCTAGAAGACTTTTGTTTACTTTACACACACATATATCCATTTTCTGTAATAACACTAGTACTACTAATTTGACTAAGAATCCTGTATGTCACTCTCGTACTAAGCATATTGAGATTCGACATCATTTTATTAGAGATGATCAAACAAATGGAGATATAAAACTTGTATATGTAGACACAGAGAACCAACTGGTTGATATCTTTACAAAACCATTAGCGGAAGATTATTTCAATTATTTACGTTGAGAATTAGGAATTTTAGATGTCAATAATTTCAATTAATGTTGTTTTATTGATTATCTTTCAATATGAAACATTGTTTTCGATACAAGCCTACAAAGGGTCTATCTGTCACCATGACAAAGGTCGAAGCAAAATGGTATTTAAGTGTTCCCCGGTGAACCCCCGTTAGCTGGGACAGTACGCCTACAGCTAATCTGAGACAGTCGTTGTGTAACAAAATTTAATTCGTAAAATAATATTAATTATATTAATTGACATTTAAAATAAATAAACTTGGCCCGAGTTATGTTGGTGGTATTTTAAAGTCAAAACGAGTGGCCCCCCTTCCTTTCATCTTCTCCAAATCCTCATATCACAGCAGCAGCCGCGCCCCGACCCTCCAAACCTTATAAATTCTCCAAGTCTTTTCTTCCAATCCCCTTGGAGAAATCAATCCAAACTTTGGATTCATGCGAAGTTTCTCGTCCTCTACAACATACACCAATCTTGGAAGGTATAACCTCCTCATTTCCTCTCTTTCAAGTTCGTAGATTTCATTCTTTTTAGACACAAAGCCTATGAACATCAATCTCTCCAAGAGGAAGAAGACCGCGGCCAATGAAGAGGCCTCGCCTTCGAATCCTCAGGTGGATTCACTCTTTTCCTCGGTCCAATCGGACGACGGAGCATATAATGAGTTTTTCTTTGAAACTCATGATCAATCCTTATTATGGTATGCAGATTTCTCTGTTCACAAAAATGCATCAGCGCCCCGATTAAATGGACTGTATTTCCTGAACACCGTCCATTTTTTGAGGCATTAGGGTTGCAACAACTTGTTACCCACCAATATCCTATCGCCACTAATGCCATTCGTTTATTTTATTAAAATTTCACTTTGAACACTTATGCTATAAGAAGTCGTGTCGGTAGAATTACTATAGAGTTCAATGATGTCCTCTTAGCAAAAATCCTTAATGTCCCTAATGAAGGTGCTCCGCTAGATGATATCACGGAATTTGATTTTTTCGCAGGCACAACTTTAAACAATTTAAAGAACGAACTATGTTCTCTTGTCCATGTTCGTTCTGGTTGTCACGCCCCAGTTCCAAATAATCGGATAGGGAACACGTGGCATGCCAGCTGTACAATCAAGCATAGCTAAATCCAATTTAATGGACTATGATCTGATCGTAGTACGCTGAAGTAAAACTAATAAAGTAACATCACAGGCAGGGAAACTAGTCTCATCCATAAAATAAAGTAAGAGATAACTGAATAGAAATTCATCAGTGCCACAGAGTCCAAATGTCAACTATGACTAGTGGAGAACAGTCCACTAAATAAGTAAATGAGTACAACTGGAATGAAATGGAGTAGTAAATAGAAATTAACGAAATACTGGAAATGAAACCCACGTCTGAAGATGTAGCTAGCCTCCAGAGGATCAAGGCTACGGCTCCACCTCAAAGTCGTCGTCAACAAGTCCCTCTACTCCGTAATCAGCCGGGAATAAGTGCTCGTCAAGCTCTGGAAAAGATACCAGGTCCTCAGAGGGACATAACAAATACACAGGAAATCGACATGCATGATAATACTGAGCAGTAATATAAAAGTAACTGTAAAGTATGCAACCAAGTATTTCCCTAACCAAACAAGGACAGGAAATACAAGGTAAGCAATAAAGGTGTTCTAACCATCTATGTGTAAATGCTCTCGAGACATCTCTAGTGGCACATGAGAGGGGGAGAAGAAGAAGAAACTCCACCAAGCGTTCTACAGTTTGAGAAACGAGGGGCTACGAGCATCCAGCGTACATTGGAAACAAAAATTCTCATACACCACTAGTAGACTCTCTCCACCCAATGTACTCGTACCGTATACGCGGTACGAACAATATGCAAGACGTCATAGTAAATATAATGTAACTAAACCAAACTGCTAACAGACTCAAGTTCATATGTTAAGGGCCAGTCAACACATAACCTCTGTACTCAGCTCACTCATATGTGATACGTGTCTGAGACGGTGTCAAGTTATACTAATACTATACCGGGTAGTCATCAATGGAGACGAGTGCACATAAATAGCAATAAACTGGGAATTTGAAACTACTGCATAGTAATGTCAAGCAAGGTGTACTTGCCTGTGTCCAGCAACTGAGTATCCGGGTCTGATGTAGAGTCCGAGTTCCGAGAAGCAAATAATCCTAAACAAGCATGATTTCTAATTAGTCACTAATTAACAATTTACTAAATTGATTAATTGCTAATTACTCAACAATCATAGTATTTTATTAAAACTAACTAACTAGTACCAATAATTATGAATAATAATTATACAATAATAAGTATGTAAAATATACTTATTATCATACATTTATATTCTGAAATTTATATATAACCAAATATTTAATAATTAATTAATTAATTAATTATAATTAATTAACCAACCAATTTAATACACACAGGTATACACAATTCCTAATAATACTAACAAAAATAGTAAAAATCCTGAAAAATCATTTTAGTCTATTTTATTAATAAACTAAATAATATCAGAATAATAAATTTATATTATATGCATATTTTTACAGAAATGAATTATTACCATTAAATCTATTTATTTAAATAAATAGTTAATAACAATAAGTACTTAATAATTCTAAATAAATCCTAAAAATCACCACAAACCTTAAATTTAACCATTAAAGCTAAATTCACTATTCTATACCATAGTAACACATAATTAATAATTATTTAAATTAATAAATAATTATTACACAATTTAATACATAATCCTAAAATGATTCTCAAAATTACTTTTAAATCTTAAAAATTTGTAAATACATATAAAATACATAAAACAATTTCCTAAATATCATAATTACATATTTCTAACAGAATCTTATCACTTCACAAAATTACAATATTTATATAATTAATAACAATTAATTATATAATATATTTTAATTTATTAAATAATTCTAAAAATTACCCAACTAAATCTAAATAATTATAAATAACTATAATTAAATATTGGAATTATTTTTATACAGAAGAGTATATTTTTACAAACATTTTCTATTCAATAAGTATTATTTAATTACTTAACCAAATAAATAATATAAATTGAAAACAGTATTTAATAATTGATTTGATTAATACAAAACTCACAAGATAAATCTAAATAAAATATTTTAAAAACCAATAAAATATTGGAAAAATTTCCATAATATACTTTATATTTAAATCTATATTTTCCATATAAATTATATTATTTAATTATTTACTAATTAAATAATAGGAATCAAACAGAATTAATTAAACAATTTAAATTTACTGTTTTTAATATAAAATAATTATAAATTAAATGCTATAATTTCTGGAAAAATTATTTTAAAATACTATAATAATTTTACGAACTTTTTCATCTACAAAGTTTTATTTAATTCATAATAAAATTATTACTTAAAGATTAAAACAGTAAACACATTTATTTAATTACTAGCATCGAAAACTCATAATTAAATAAAAGTAAATACTAATAATTAATATTAATTCCCACAAAAATTAGGGCAGAACCTCTACTTATTTACCAATGATTTCCTATAATCAGATCTAATTAATTATCAATTTTTACACAATAACAATCATTAAATAAAACTGAATAATCAGATTTTAAACCCTAAAACTAGGGTTAAAGCATACAAGGGGGTTTTCCCACGTGGCAGCGTCACGTGGTGGGTCGGGGGCTACCTGGCCACGCCGCAGGGGGGTGGCTCGTCATCCGGGGGGGGGGGTAGCGCCGACGAGGGGGTCGCCGGGATCAGCGGGCGGGTCGGGTGCAGCGCGCGGGCGCGGGCAACGCCGCGTTCTCCGTCTCCCGACTGTGACGTGCCTCGGTTGGGGGAGGAGGCAGCGAAGGGAAGGGTCGCCGGAGGTGGCTAGGGGTGGCGGTGATGATGGGGGCTGGTGTTTACGTGTAGACAAGGTTAGGGTTGAGGCTAGTTTGGTTGCTACATATATATATATATATATATATATATATATATATATATATATATATATATATATATATATATATATATATATATATATATATATATATATATAAGATCCATGAGTTTAGGAAATCCTAATGGGTTTGGACCTAAGTTAGGGTAAGGGTAGGTGGCCCATGGGCTGAGCTAGGGTTAGGGTCGGGATATATGGAATGGGTTTGGGTTGCTATAAATTGAAACACCATATCTATATAAGTATAGATATATATATATATATCTAATAATAAAACTAAATAAATAGTAACACTATATATATATATATAAAAGTATATATATATATATAGTCTAATAAATAAACTAAATGAATTAAGGTTAGAGTTAACCTAGGTTTAGCCTTTAGGGTTAAGGATTAGGATTTCCTAATACAATGCGCACACAAACACCTTCATATATATATATATATATATATATATATATATATATATATATATATATATATATATATATATATATATATATATATATATATATATATATATATATATATATATATATATTTATAAACCTTATAAAAAATATATATATATCTAAACCTTATAAATAATTAATAATTAGTGTAATAATATTTATTTAACAAATAACAAAATTTAGTAACAAATAATTAATAAATAAAAAAAATATTTCGAGGGGTTTTACATTCTCCCCAACTTATAAAATTTCGTCCTCGAAATTAAAAATAAGCTGGGATTAAAAGAAAAGACACAATCAATTCTAAATCTAGGAAATTTTACAAACTAAATTAAGCAGAATCTAGAGAGTGAATATTTGCAGAATTAAGTCATACCAGACGCCTCACGAAGGTATGGATAACGCTCCAGAATAGAATCTTCCCGCTCCCAAGTCGATTCGCCCGGAGAATGGTGTTTCCACGCAACTCGGACTAGTCGAATGGTCTTCTCCTTCAACACTTTCTCTCTGCGGTCTAGGATCTCCACAGGCTACTCCTCGTAGGACAAAGTCGGTCCCACTGTGATCTCTGAATGATCAAGTACGTGGTTGGGGTCTGCTACATACTTTCTCAACTGGAAGACATGAAATACGTCATGGACGCCTTCCAATGACTGCGGAAGTGCCAATCTGTATGCAACCTCGCCAACTTTCTCCAACACATCGAATGGTCCGGTGTACCTTGGGCTGAGCTTTCCTCTGACTCCAAATCTGATTGTCCCTCTAGTCGGGGAGATTCTCAAGAACACATGATCTTCTTCCTTGAACTCAAGAGGTCGCCTATGAATGTCTGCCCACTATTTCTGCCGGTCCTGTGCTGCTCGAAGATGCCCCTGAATCTTCTTGACTGTATCCACTGTACGAGTCACTAACTCTGGTCCCAATATCTGTCTCTCGCCTACATCACCCCAACATGCTGGCGGTCGACACTTCCTTCCGTACAATGCCTCAAAAGGGGCCATCTGGATACTTGCCTGGTAGCTGTTGTTGTAAGAGAACTCTACCAAATGCAAGTGATCCTCCCAGTATCCTCCAAAATCCAACATCTAAGCTCTCAACATGTCCTCCAGCGTCTGGATGGTAAGCTCTGACTTTTCGTCCGTCTGGGGGTGATAAGCAATGCTGAACTTCAGTCTTGTGCCCAGACTTTCCTGTATGCTCCTCCAAAAGTGCGATGTGAATCTCGAATCTCGATCGGAGACTATACTGACTGGTACTCCATGTAATTGCACTATCTCCTTCATATATAAATCTGCCAATACCTCTGTAGATTGCCCCACTCGAAATGGTATGAAATGAGCAGACTTCGATAATCGGTCCACAATCACCCAAACTGCATCTCGTCCAGCTGGGCTCCTCGAAAATCTCGTAACGAAATCTATAGTGATGTGCTCCCACTTCCACTCAGGTATCGGAAGCGGTTGCAATAATCCTGTGGACCTCTGATGTTCAGCCTTGACTTGCTGACACACCAAGCACTTTGCTACGAACCGTGCTATCTTACGCTTCATTCCATGCCACTAGTAGTGTTGTCTCAGGTCCCTGTACATCTTCGTACCTCCTGGATGAATAAAATAGGTCGAGCTATGAGCCTCTGTCATCAGCTCCTGCCTGATCTCTCAATTAGGAACATAGAGGCGATCTCCGCACCTCAAGGTCCCATCTTCGTGAATCCTCAATCCAGTCTGCAGTCCTTGCTCTGTCCTCTGTCGAAGCCTCAGATATCTGGCATCTGTCGGTAAGGTCGCCTTGATCCGCTCTACCAATGAAGATTGAACCTGAAGATTCATCATCTTTGTAACTCCTCCAGGCCTAACAACTTCGATGCCCATCTTTTCCAAGTTATATAGCAACTCCTTCTGTGATGTCAAGAAGTGTACCATAGGCCTTAGGCTCAATGCATCTGCTACTGAATTCGCCTTCCCTGGATGGTACTGTAACTCAATATCAAAATCTGCCATCAACTCAAGCCAACGCCTCTGTCTCAAATTTAAATCCTTCTGAGTATAGACATACTTGAGGCTCTTATGATCTGTATATACCTCCACTGTTTCTCCATACAGATAATGCCTCCAAAGCTTCAAGGCAAATATCACCGCCGCAAGCTCTAAGTCGTGCGTGGGATAATTCTTCTCGTGGGTCCTCAACTGCTGAAAACCATATGCAACTACCTTTCCATGCTGCATCAAGACGCATCCTAATCCCTTCCCGGAAGCATCGCTATAGATGACAAAACCTCCTGATCCCGATGGAATGGTCAAGACTGGTGCAGTAGTAAGGCGCTTCTTCAAATCATCAAAAGCAGCTTGGCACTCTTCCGTCCACTCGAAATTCTGATCCTTGCGAGTCAACTTCGTCATGGGCTCCGCAATTCTTGCAAAATTCTCTACGAACCTCCGGTAATATCCGGCAAGCCCCAGAAAACTTCGCACTTCTGAAACATCGGTTAGGGTTGGCCACGACTCCACTGCTGATATCTTCGTCGGATCCACTTCTATGCCTTTTTCTGAGATAACATGTCCAAGAAATGAAACATGATCTAGAAGAAAATCACACTTACTCAGCTTTGTATACAGCTTCTGATGCCTCAAGATCTCCAGCACCTTCCTCAAGTGATCCTCATGCTCTTCATGGTTCTTTGAATACACCAAAATGTCGTCGATGAATACTACGACAAACTTATCAAGATATTCATGGAATACTCTGTTCATTAAATTCATGAATACAGCCGGTGCATTTGTCAAACCAAAGGGCATTACCAAGAACTCGTAATGACCATACCGAGTCCTGAATGCCGTCTTCTGGATTTCTTCTTTCCGAACTTTCACTTGATGGTATTCCGACCTCAGATCAATCTTCGAGAACACCTGGGCTCCTGTTAGCTGGTCAAATAGATCATCAATTCTGGGCAGGGGATACTTGTTCTTGATCGTCACAACATTAAGAGCCCTATAATCAATGCACATACGAACTGTTCCATCTTTCTTTGGCACAAACAAGACCGGGAATCTCCAAGGTGATGCACTTGGTCTGATAAATCCCTTGTCTTGCAACTCCTGCAGCTGCACCTTTATTTCATCCAGCTCCTTCTTCGCCAGTCGATAGACATTTGAAGAGATTGGTGCCGCTCCTGGTATGAGCTCAATGGTGAACTCAACCTCTCTGTCGGGTGGTAGACCCGACAGATCATCGGGAAAGACATCAAAAAACTTATCAATGATTGGTGGCGGGGCAACCTCCATTGCCATGCAAGCTCCATGATACTGAGATACTCCCTTCTCAATGCTTCCTCTCTGAAATTCAAACTCCGGCTGGCCTGGCGGTCTAAATATAGCACAACCCCTGTGGCAGTCCAATATCGCATGATATTGACTAAGCCAATCCATACCCAATACTACGTCAAAATTTGGCATAGGAAATACCAAAAGTTGAGCTCTCATCTCTCGGCCACAAATGACGACCGAACAGGTTCTACATGTACTAGTCACAGGTACTATACCCCCACCAGTAATAATTTTCCAACTCTTAGGCATAGTAGAAGTAGCTATCCTATGCACTGTTACAAATCTAGATGATATAAATGATAGTGTGGCACTAGAATCAAATAACACTGTAGCAGGCAATGAACCTACTAAAATAGTACCTGTGATAGCCTCACCTTCGGTTCCATCTTCTCCCTGAGTGAGAGCAAAAATCTGTCCTTGCTTCTTGTTTCCTGCCTGCTGCTTGGCTTTCTCAAACTGTGCTGACTGTGATAGGTCCTCTCTGCTGACCTCCTGGTGCTGGTGGCTTCTGGCCTCTAGTTGGCACAATGGCTCCCCGAACTGGGCAATCTCGAGCCTGATGCTGGCTCGATCCACAAGCTAAGCAAGTACCCAGCATCCTACTGCACTCTCTCTGTAAGTGTCCCTTCCTGCCACAGAAATGGCAAGTCGGAAGCTCCTTAGACTGGTAGGGTCCAGTCTTCTGCTGATGCTGGTGATGTCCCATATGTCTCCTGATAGGACCTCCTTGCCGCGTCTTCGTCTGCACTGGCTGGTTCTTCTGCTGGTTCAGCTTCCCCTTGCTAATTGTCTCCTGAATCCTGGCCTCCGTCAGCAACTCAGCATAAGAGATTCGGGACTGAGAGCTAGTATAATGCTGTAGCTCCTGCCTCAGCCCGTTGTGAAATCTCTTGGCCTTCTCCAGATCATTGGGTATCAGCACCTCCCCATATTTGCTGAGTCGACTGAACTCCGAGTCATACTCATCAACAGTCTTGTTTCCTTGCTCCAGGTGCAGGAACTGGTTGTATAAGGCATTCTTCACAGTAGTAGGGAAGTACTTCTTATCAAAAAACTCCAGAAATTGTTCCCACGTCTGACGAGTACCCAACTGACGCTCCATAGAATCCCACCAGTGATGGGCATTCCCCTCCAACTGAGTTCTTACGCCAGTCATCCATAAATCCTCAGGAAACTGAGATGCCTGCAATTTCTTCTTGGTGCTGGTGATCCAAGTAGTGGTCTCCTCCGGACTCTCGTTTCCCAAATAAGGTTTGGGGTTCATCTGCACGTAGTCCTTCACTGAACCAACCCGTGCTGGTCTCACGGGAGCTAGTGTCGGAGCTGGTGCTGGTGCTGTCATCCTCTCCATAGCTGTCAAGAATCCCTGTCTCATCTCAGCAGCTTCCCGTCTTTGCTCAGCTGCTTCTTGCCTCTGCTCTGCTGCCTGTTGTCTCTGTTCTTGCATCATCATGTGCATGAACTGAAACATCTGTGCCTGATTGTCTTGAGGCACAGTCGGGGGCACTCCATATGGTGTCTGAGGATACTGCGGGGGAAGAGGAGGTACCCCAGTCGGTTGTGCACCAACTGGCTGAGACGTCTGCCCTGGTAGCAAAGGGTGGGTTGGAACTACCCTTGCGGACTGCTCATCCGTACAAGATGACTGGTTGTCTCTACCGGCAGCGGTACGTCCACTCCTTAGATTCATGATTCTGCAGAGATAAGATAGAAGGAATTGAGAATAGGACGAAAACAAACGAGATGCAAAAGAATTTGTTCAAGGATAATCAAGAATGATATAGTCAAGTATGGATGAGACCTAATATTCTAAACCTAATTTGCAGGCTTGTTCAGTACAGTAACGTAACCAAACAAATTTCTGACCTGCATGGGCCACCACTAAAAATATGTCACGCCCCAGTTCCAAATAATCGGATAGGGAACACGTGGCATGCCAGCTGTACAATCAAGCATAGCTAAACCCAATTTAGTGGACTATGATCTGATCGTAGTACACTGAAGTAAAACTAATAAAGTAACATCACAGGCAGGTAAACTAGTCTCATCCATAAAATAAAGTAAGAGATAACTGAATAGAAATTCATCAGTGCCACAGAGTCCAAATGTCAACTATGACTAGTGGAGAACAGTCCACTAAATAAGTAAATAAGTACAACTGGAATGAAATGGAGTAGTAAATAGAAATAAACGGAATACTGGAAATGAAACCCACGTCTGAAGATGTAGCTAGCCTCCAGAGGATCAAGGCTGCGGCTCCACCTCAAAGTCGTCGTCAACAAGTCCCTCTACTCCGTAATCAGTCGAGAATAAGTGCTCGTCAAGCTCTGGAAAAGATACCAGGTCCTCAGAGGGACATAATAAATACACAGAAAATCGACATGCATGATAATACTGAGCAGTAATGTAAAAGTAACTGTAAAGTATGCAACCAAGTATTTTTCTAACCAAACAAGGACAGGAAATACAAGGTAAGCAATAAAGGTGTTCTAACCATCTATGTGTAAATGCTCTCGGGACATCTCTAGTGGCACATGAGAGGGGGAGAAGAAGAAGAAACTGCCACCAAGCATTCTACAGTTTGAGAAACGAGGGGCTACGAGCATCCAGCGTACATTAGAAACAGAAATTCTCATACACCACTAGTAGACTCTTCCCACCCAATGTACTCGTACCATATACGCGGTACGAACAATATGCAAGACGTCATAGTAAATATAATGTAACTAAACCAAACTGCTAACAGACTCAAGTTCATATGTTAAGGGCCAGTCAACACATAACCTCTGTACTCAGCTCACTCATATGTGATACGTGTCTGAGATGGTGTCAAGTTATACTAACACTATACCGGGTAGTCATCAATGGAGACGAGTGCACACAAATAGCAATAAACTGGAATTTGAAACTACTGCATAGTAATGTCAAGCAAGGTGTACTTGCCTGTGTCCAGCAACTGAGTATCCGGGTCCGATGTAGAGTTCGAGTTTCGAGAAGCAAATAATCCTAAACAAGCATGATTTCTAATTAGTCACTAATTAACAATTTACTAAATTGATTAATTGCTAATTACTCAACAATCATAGTATTTTATTAAAACTAACTAACTAGTACCAATAATTATGAATAATAATTATACAATAATAAGTATGTAAAATATACTTATTATCATACATTTATATTCAGAAATTTATATATAACCAAATATTTAATAATTAATTAATTAATTAATTATAATTAATTAACCAACCAATTTAATACACACATGTATACACAATTCCTAATAATACTAACAAAAATAGTAAAAATCCTGAAAAATCATTTTAGTCTATTTTATTAATAAACTAAATAATATCAGAATAATAAATATATATTATATGCATATTTTTACATAAATGAATTATTACCATTAAATCTATTTATTTAAATGAATAGTTAATAACAATAAGTACTTAATAATTCTAAATAAATTCTAAAAATCACCACAAACCTTAAATTTAACCATGAAAGCTAAATTCACTATTCTATACCATAGTAACACATAATTAATAATTATTTAAATTAATAAATAATTATTACACAATTTAATACATAATCCTAAAATGATTCTCAAAATTACTTTTAAATCTTAAAAATTTGTAAATACATATAAAATACATAAAACAATTTCCTAAATATCATAATTACATATTTCTAACAGAATCTTATCACTTCACAAAATTACAATATTTATATAATTAATAACAATTAATTATATAATATATTTTAATTTATTAAATAATTCTAAAAATTACCCAACTAAATCAAAATAATTATAAATAACTATAATTAAATATTGGACTTATTTTTATACAGAAGAGTATATTTTTACAAACATTTTCTATTCAATAAGTATTATTTAATTACTTAACCAAATAAATATTATAAATTGAAAACAGTATTTAATAATTGATTTGATTAATACAAAACTCACAAGATAAATCTAAATAAAATATTTTAAAAACCAATAAAATATTGGAAAAATTTCCATAATATACTTTATATTTAAATATATATTTTCCATATAAATTATATAATTTAATTATTTACTAATTAAATAATAGGAATCAAACAGAATTAATTAAACAATTTAAATTTACTATTTTTAATATAAAATAATTATAAATTAAATGCTATAATTTCTGGAAAAATTATTTTAAAATACTATAATAATTTTACGAACTTTTTCATCTACAAAGTTTTATTTAATTCATAATAAAATTATTACTTAAAGATTAAAACCGTAAACACATTTATTTAATTACTAGCATCGAAAACTCATAATTAAATAAAATAAATACTAATAATTAATATTAATTCCCACAAAAATTAGGGCAGAACCTCTACTTATTTACCAATGATTTCCTACAATCAGATCTAATTAATTATCAATTTTTACACAATAACAATCATTAAATAAAACTGAATAATCAGATTTTAAACCCTAAAACTAGGTTTAAAGCATACAAGGGGGGTTTTCCCACGTGGCAGTGCCACGTGGTGGGTCGGGGGCTACCTGGCCACGCCGCAGGGGGGTGGCTCGCCGTCCGGGGGGGTGGCGCCGACGAGGGGGTCGCCGGGATCAGCGGGCGGGTCGGGTGCAGCGCGCGGGCGCGGGCAACGCCGCGTTCTCCGTCTCCCGACGGCGATGTGCCTCGGTTGGGGGAGGAGGCAGGCAAAGGGAAGGGTCGCCGGAGGTGGCTAGGGGTGGCGGTGATGATGGGGGCTGGTGTTTACGTGTAGACAAGGTTAGGGTTGAGGCTAGTTTGGTTGCTATATATATATATATATATATATATATATATATATATATATATATATATATATATATATATATATATATATATATATATATATATATATATATATATATATATATAAGATCCATGAGTTTAGGAAACCCTAATGGGTTTGGACCTAAGTTAGGGTGAGGGTAGATGGCCCATGGGCTGAGCTAGGGTTAGGGTCGGGATATATGGAATGGGTTTGGGTTGTTATAAATTGAAACACCATATCTATATAAGTATAGATATATATATATCTAATAATAAAACTAAATAAATAGTAACACTATATATATATATATATATATATATATATATATATATATATATATATAGTCTAATAAATAAACTAAATGAATTAAGGTTAGAGTTAACCTAGGTTTAGCCTTTAGGGTTAAGGATTAGGATTTCCTAATACAATGCACACACAAACACCTTCATATATATATATATATATATATATATATATATATATATATATATATATATATATATATATATATATATATATATATATATATATATATATATATATACACGTATATATCTAAACCTTATAAATAATTAATAATTAGTGTAATAACATTTATTTAACAAATAACAAAATTTAGTAACAAATAATTAATAAAAAAAAATATTTCGAGGGGTTTTACAAAGTTCAAAGCTGCTAACTTGAACTTATTTAACTATGAATTTCATCGCATCGTCTACTCCACTCTCTTATCCAAATCCACTTCGAAAGACGATGTTACCACCTTTGAATTGTCTGCCCTTTATCATATTCTTAAGGGTATTCATTTTTCTGTCCCTAAGACTATCATCCAGATGATGGGACATTATCGCGAAAGGCACAAAAACCTTTCTTACGCGATGATTCTCCCAATCATCTTTCAGCATTTCGATATTGACTTATCCACTTGCGCTCTTGAGTCTGAGCCCAAGTATTTTTAGCTGTTTCGTTGCAGCGCAGCTGTCCCTCCTGCTCCTCCTACTGCTCCACCTCCTCGGGACTACCCTATGTCTTATAAGGGTGTCCATCAGCATCTCTTGGATTTACGAGCATTTATTATTGACATATCTAGGGAACACGAGTTTCGTGATGCTAGTCGGTTTCAGGCTCTCGCCAATTCCTTTGTCGATCTCCGTTTTGCTCAGACTGGTCATTCTGCCAGTTCTCGTCCCAGAGATCCAGCTGTATCTGGCTACCGCTATGAGGATGAGACGGTGTGTCATCTCTTTCAGCCCGGTAATGCATATGATTGGTACCGTGGTTCTGGTGCTACTCCACACCCTTCTTGTGCTGTCACTTCTGGAGCTGGTCCATTGGGACATGGTGGCACTGCTAGCGCTGATGATGATGATGACTCAGAGGACTTTTGATCTAGACGTGATGTATTTTGTCTAGATATTATCTAGTTAGACTTTTATTTCTCTATGTTTACTTGGAAATGCTCCGACATTCCAAGATAGCACTTTATCATTTTTTTTTGCACCGAGACTTTATTGCTGAGATGATGTGTTCTGAACATCTTTAATGCTTTTTATTTCAGCTTAGTACCATTCTCTACTTTTTTTATATTCTGTTTATGTATAGCATTATCTCTTTTAGCTTTTGCTTCAATATATAAACTGTCTGTAAAATACATGTTTATTCCTTTATATTTTGTATTTTTAATACATGTTCCTTACGCATAATTTGCAGGAGAGCTTCTCTCTTTGTAATTATTTTGCTAAGTGACAATGGAGGAAAAAATAGATCTAACATCTATTGCATAATACAAAAATTTATATCTTTGCAGGATACAATTTTTTCAGGATACATTATGTCACGTCCCAGAACCAGAATACTGGCAAGTAGGGACGGACCAGGCCAGCTACGTATACCAAAGTACTCAAGTACTCCGAAATAACGTATAAGCTGTATAGATGGGGGTTACTACTACAAGCCAACAGTCGATCCTAGGTCAAGCAATCCTAGGTATCTCAATCACCGGCAGTAAACAATGTACAAGAAGTAAGATCAACTGGAATATAAAATAGTAAAGCGTCCCAAACTATCATATATCAATGATCATGAAGCTAGTAATACAGAGTGAAGACTAGCAAGAGTAATAGTCATACATGATAAGCTCTAGCTATAGTCTAGAATACGTAAATCATGTTCTGGCCCGTAGGCTAAATGTCAAGTCCAAAACACGAGCTAAACACGCGCTCGGAGGCTAACGCCACAAAAGAATAATGTACATAACTAGTGGAAGAATGAAATAGAAAACCCACTAAGGTGCTCTGGTGCTCTGGGTAATCACCAACGAGTGGAAGGTACGAAAGATCCTCCGGGCTCCTCTATCAGATCTGGTCAATGCAAAACCAGTGGGGTCAGACCCCCAATAACAAGTACCACAAAGGAAGCCAAACTATGAACTAAAACCAGCATGCAAATCATAGCAATGGATAGGGAGAGAGAGATGAGTAAGTACTAATCGAGACTCGTGTACTACCAATGCACTTATCCCGAGAATAGAAGGACAATAAGTAAAGCAACATGTAGCATAAAGTAAAAGACATGTGACGTAATATAAACTGTGTACATGTAAGGAAAAGGAAGCATGTGAACATGAAAGATAAACTAGACATGTGAGCATGTTAAGTAGATGGAATATGTGAGCATGTTAAGTAGACGGGACATGTGAGCATGTTAAGTAACTGGAGCATGGGAGCATGTTAAGATAACTGGAGCATGTAAGCATGTTATGTAACTGGAGCATGTGAGCATGTTAAGATAACTAGAGCATGTAAGATAACTGAAACATGTGAGCATATAGGGTAACTGAGACACGTGAGCATGTTAAGATACTATATAGAACGACAAATGATAAGATGACTTAGGAACTATTTCGAAACCCAAGTTACAACCCGTAAACCAAACAAGGACCGGGGTTGTAACCCTTCTCCTGAACAGAACTTTAGTATCTAATCATTTACCGAAAAAAGTAAAGCATAAACAAAGATGTACTGAAATAAACAAATCCGGACACTGCCTAGACAAATTTGACTAGACTGGACTCCATACAAAAGTCACGGCCAAGCAATGAGTACGGCTTTATACATTAGCTAACTAGGGTTGTCACAATCCTAATTACTAACAAATGCAAGTTTGAGAATTCCAAGTCCGGTTACCTGCCTGCTGCCACCTATTGGTCATGCCGGGAAGTGATTACAAGTGTGACTTTGTGCTCCCACGCGACGGTGAAGCTGGGAGAGTGCTCATCTCGACGGATAGCTCCAAACCCTTAAATTAGATGTTATAACGACCTAGACCAAAGGCAACAGGTAACTGGGAAATCCTCCCCACCCATGTTCTAATGATCAATCTAGTTATATAATCCTTACCATTTTCTTGGATTCTGGGTGTGGCATTCCGCAGAATCCATCCTAGACATGAGCATGCAAGACTGGACAATAACGAAAATGTGCACCATAACAAGCCACAACAAGAAAATATAATAGACAAGAAGCCATGAGTGCGCTACGACGAGCCACTATCAAGGAGCAAGACATGTACTGGAATCAAGAGTGCGCCATGATAGGCCACTATCATGGAAGCAAAGAAAGACATGTACAAGAGTGCACCACGACGGGTCACTATCTAGTAAGCAAAGAAGACATGTAAGAAGAGTGCGCCACGACGGGCCACTATCATGTAAGCAAGGAAGACATGTAACAATTATCATAGCTTGTAAGAAAGAATCTATCAAAGACATATCATGGCATGTGGGAAACAATAATTAAAGCTAAGTACATTTCATAGAAAAAGATTGAACATGTGCTAGTGTCAAGTGCATATAGGGTGTACAATCATTTTCTAATTATACAAGATCATCTAATCATGTTAAGAAATCATTACAATAGAAGAAAATATCAAAAACGGACAAAAACGGGCAGAAACGGGCAAAAATAGACAAAAATAGCCTAACCGGATTATCCGGCGGATTATTGCGGATTTTCGACGGATTTTCCGAAGTGTCACAGCAAGTTTTGTGGTGCAAATTCGGATTTTCCGACGGATTTCCGCAGATTTCCGATGGATTTTCCGAACCGTCACAGAAAGTTGATTTTTGAACTCAATACTTGTTTCGGCCATAAAAACTTCGTTTTAAATCAAAATTCGGATTTTTAAAAGTCAAAATTGCATAGAATTGAATTCCCTACAACATGGGAGTATTAGTTTTCATAAATCAAAACATTTGATAGATCAATATCTCAAAATACTCTCAAACAGAGGTTCTCGGGACACCGAAATGGGTTCCGATTGCCACCAAACTCAAAATCCATGATATACAAACTATGTGAGGGCCTCATATATGTATATGTGACCAAGATACATGATGTTAACACTAGTATCACTCTTGATACCAAGTTTTCTACTAAGTCCATATTGGGTTTTAACAGAAAATCAAAACCTTGCTTAAACAAAATTTTTGGAAACATGCATATATACGAGAATCATAAGGAAAACATATTTTATAAAATGAGTTTGGGAAAATTTTAAGCATTTAATACCAAGAAAAACAAAAATGACAACAAAACAATATGGTTCATAGATTTGGCAAGATGTACTTGCCTAGGTTAAGCTCCAAGCATAATCTTCTACTCCTCCTCCTAGGAGGGTTAGAAACCACACCCAAGGCCTCAAGGCCAAGCTCTTGGCAAGCTCCAAGGGGGAGAGAAGGGAAGAAAAAATGAAGAGAGGGTGAAGAGAATGAAAAGAGAGAGGAGAAAGAAAGTGAAATGGTATATATAGAAGGGGGAATTAATCTTAGCCATCGGATCGTGATCCATGTCAAAATCTAGGTCAATCTTAACCATCGAAACAAAACCAAATATCCAATGGGTAATAGGGTGCATCTACACTATTCACGAAAATATCTAAACACTATTCATCAAAATATCCAAAACACTATTCACAAAAATATCAGAAACACTATTCATGAAAATATCTGAAATCAAAAATATCGAAAATGTGGAAAATCTGTCTGGACAGTATGCCGTCGGTATACTCCGGTATACTGGCGGTATGCCGGCCAAGAAAAAAATCTATAAGTTAGGAAATTTTTTAAAGCATTACGAAAATCAAAAAAATACAAAATACACTACAAAATACGTATCCGTATATAAATACAGATACTGTAAGACGAGTCTCACACATTACAATACCACTGCATAAACAAGCACACTACATATTTTGATTCTTTTCAAACCAAATGATCGAGATGTTATATCGGTCAAGGTTTGTCAATTATCAAAATAAGGAAGATTGTTGGCCCATTGGTCATGGTCGAACCTGATTTTAATAATTGATCTAACCCTATCTCGATATAAGGGCTACTTGGACAACTGCTAAATAACTGCTACTATTCTGTTCAAGACTGGAGCTGTTTTTGCCGTATGAGTCTGTATTTCATATTCAATGTAATTTTTATATTTATTGAGTCTAGGACTATTTTGTACACCAAGTCGTACTGGCAAATAAGCTACCCTAAAATATTTTCAAAAATATCCTATGTTTTGAAAATAGCCCATTTTATAAAAGCTCCTAACTACTTAAACATTTTCAATAAGCCATAACTCAAAAACCAGTTTTACAAAATGTCCCAAAAATCAGAATTGGTCCTAGGAGAATTCGGCCAGAGTTCGGCCCGAATTCGGCCAGAGTTAGGCCTAAATTCGGCCATAATTCGTTTAGTATCGTTTGGATTTTGAACTTGGTCCTCCTGCAGTTATGAATGCAACGACTATTTGTCGAGATTCTCTTAAAGAGTTCTGCTCAGATTCAGTCCGAATTCTGCAGAATTCTGTCTTTGGAGAACCTAAAAATAGAGAAGGATTTCAATCATTTCAACTCACTCATTCACTTTCTTATCTCTTCTCTCTAAGCTTAATGTCTTCCAAGATATTCTAAAGCTTTCATTTTCAAATCCCAAGCTAGTTACAATCCTCTAGTCGATTTGCCAGTACGGTACGATCTAAAAGTTTTTTAGAGAGATTGTAATCATAGGCTTGATTAAAGAAAGATACTTCACAATTGAAGTTGGTTGAGTACTTCGTATCAAATCTCGCGTTGTAGAAGTTGCAAGGACTTCGTATAAAAACTTGCAATATTTTTCAATAGTGGATTCAACTGGAAGCTAGAGTTCTTTCGACTGGAATACTCCTCACAAGAGGAAACCAGTATACATAGCAGTCTTTGTGTTTGCTTTTTGATCTCTACCTTTACATTTACATACTTGTGATATATTATTTGTGATCTTGTTGCTAACTTTTAAAATTAGCTAAATTTTGTTGCCTACTATATTTACCCAAATAGAGTATTGCGCTTTATGATTCGTTCCTACATATGGAACATGCTCTATATCTTCTTTCTTGTCCTTGGTAGATGGATACTACTACTCAGTGAAAGGGGGTTACTCACTTTCTTTGATCCGACCATCCCGAAACGCTAAAGTACCCGGTGAATGTACTTCTTTTGGGACAAGTGTAGCATCTTGGACTCTCTCTCTCTTGGCAGATCTCTATCCCAAGAATAGTTTCGTTGTTCCCAAATCCTTCATAGAGAAGGTCATACCCAGTTGGCACTTCAGCTCCGCTAACCTAGTGGCATTCCGACCCACCAGTAGCATATCATCAATATAGAGCAGTAAAATAATAAAATTATCCTCGGCCAAGTACATGACAAATACATAGTGATCCGACGTCGCCGTGCATAACCATGCTCTCCGATAAATGACTCGAACTTTCTGTACCACTGTCTCGGAGCCTGCTTCAGACAATATAAGCTTTTCCTCAACCGGCAAACCAAGTGTGACTTGTCCTTCTCACAGAATTTCTCTGGCTGCTCCATGTACAACTCCTCTAGCTACCAATGCTAGCACCACTCGAATAGACGACTGTTTGACGACTGGCAAAAAGATCTAATCATAATCTATGCCCTTCCGATGACCGTAGTCTTTAACTACCAACCTCGCTTTGTATCGTGGGCGAGTAGTTTCATCCGTCTGTTTTACTCTAAACACCCATCAATTTTTTAAAGCCTTCTTGCCCTTTGGCAACTGCACCAGATCATCAGTGGAGTTGGTGTATAAGAAACTCATCTCTTCCTGCATAACCTCCATCCACTCATGCCTATGTTCGTCGTCCATAGCCTCTGCAAAACTTTTAGGCTCTTCCTCGTCAGTCAATAGCACATACTCATCTGGTGAGTATCTAGTAGATGGTCGACGCTCATTGTCGCTCCTCCTCAACGGAACTACTGGTGCTAGCTGTATATCAACAGTATCCTTCCTTTCGGAAACTATCTCCCCGACAGGCTTATCCTCCTGAGGGTTATACCTTGACCGCTGAGGGTTACCTTGACCACCATCAGCAGGCTGATGATCAAGGTTGGAAGCAATTCCATTTACTAGCTCCCCCATAACTGGATCATCTGCGATGTCCTTTGGGAACTGCTTGAAACGAAATGACTCTATATCAGACAATTCCTTAGCCTCAGAAGGCATCTCAAAATCCTGAGTGTTGGTCATGGTCTGATCCTCGACGAATACTGTGAGCACCTTGAATTTTGGGTTTTTTTTCTTCTGATTGAATTATTTTTCTCAATAAATATTTCATTTTGATTATTTTTATCCTTGAATGTACTTTTCCGAGCCATTGATATTTGGAGTGTCAGGGATGTTCATCTCTGGAAACTTTCTTCATGAGTTTTGTAGTGGACAGGATTACCTTTATTTTGGTATATAATGTCCTACTCAAACTTTTTTCCTTGTACTCTTTTTGCTTCGCACAACTTCAAGTCAATTTAGACGATTTGATCGTTGATTAATTATTAATTGATTTCCCACTCTTTTCTTTGATCATCATATGCACGTTACCATGACTTTTAAATTAGGAGCACAAGGCTAGTCCTTTTCTTGAAACCAACTTCTCATGCATGATCTACTCGAGACACTCTTCACCCATGACCTTCGTGCCCCACTCAGACACACCATCTTGTGCTTCATTTGCTTCGCACAACTTTTGGGTCAATTTAGGCCAATTAATTATCCACCGTAATTTGTGAACTGACTTCTAATTTAATTTCGAGACCCAACATCGATCCAACCTAGTCGACCTAAAATATGGACGTGGCCCACACGAAGCATACTACCCACATGACACTTGTGTCCCATTTATTTGAGTCCCCACATGTTACTTATTTACCCATGATCATAAATACCTATTTAAATTCAATTATTATATCATGTCCGATTTTGACTCGACCCGGCTCAACCGAACCCAACCCAAACTTTATGTTGCCCCCTCATGAATACCCACACACACTTTTCCTATAAAAAATATTAAATACCTAGTTTTTTTCCACTTTAAATATTTAATGTATATTTTATTGATTTAAATCCCTAGGAGATATCTAATTCTCATTAAATCCTAGCCCTCAATTTCATATATCATCATCACCACCCTCCATTCTCACATCCTCACAAACTCACACACACATCCCCTCCAACACATTGGCCGGCACTAAATTCTAGGTGAAGAATACTACTCTCTCCCTCTCATTTATAACACACATATATCTCTCTCTCACTCACCTCTCTCTCTCTCTCCAACTCTCAATACTCACAACAGCCTTCATTTTTGGCCGACCCCCATGGCCGACCATTCTCCTCCTCCTTCCTGGCCGAGCGTCGCCCCAGCTCCTCCTCCATCCCGAGCTCATCTTCCCTTCCTCCTTCTCCATTCTTCATCTTCATCATCATCACCACATCACCCTCACCATCACCATTAGCCTACACCACCACCACATCCATCACCACCTCACCCTGCCGCCGGGCCCCCTGGCTGTGCCACCGTGCCTCTACCAGTGCAGCATGGCAGCAGAGCATCAGCAGCTACTGCTGCACAGCAGCCGGCCGAAAATGGCAGCGCAGCCGCGCGGTTCAGACGCCGCCGTCGGCCGCACACCGTCGTGGCCGGGCACCCCCCGACTGGGCAAACTCCGGTGAAACCCCGGGTATGCCGCCTTCCTCCTGATGCGATGCATAGCCTATTCGTGTATTTTGCACTAAATTCCATCGGCGCGAGCTCGGAATCAACTCAGAAATCACGTTTGGTAGTAGCGACTTTGCGCACGTTTTTCGAAAAATCCGACCGTTAGATCGACAAACTCTTTGCTCCGTCACAATCTCGGTATATCCATCTTCACTCCCTTCAATTTTTGTTCGTTAATTTTATCGTTTGATACATCAAAACCGGCCGCCAAGTTGACCGTTTAAATTGTATAAATTTTGGACAGTTTTGCGGAGCCAATCGTCGGCTCGTACCTCCTCCATCGCAGCTCCGTTGGGCGTGCCACCAGTTCCTGTGCACAGCTGGTATAATCCTCTTCCTATCCCTCCAGTTTCGTTTCATTGTAAACTTGTTTGATTGGTTGAATTTGACGCCAAAGTTGGTCGTCCAAATTCGTAATTTCCAACTTGTAAAATTCTAGTTTTAAACTAGGGACTCCAGATTTCATTTCCGACACCACCAGTAGACTCGTGGCGTCGTTCTGGCACAGATTTATATATAATTTATTAGATTTGGAGAACGTGGGCCCTGGTACGTATTTCGGTACAAAGTGGGCCCTACAGTCCGAGTCAACGGGACTTTTTGACGTCGGCTCATCGGAATCCAATTCCGGAAATACCGTTGAGTTTATATCGTCATTCTGGACTCGTTGATATATAATTTGCTAGGTTTTAGTAGATATTAGTTTCGGCACGCATTTCCATGCAAGTCAGATACCAATATCGGGTCTGTAGAAGCATGGAAAATAAAGAAGAAAGATCCATACGACCAGGGAACCCCATACGGCTCAGATAGCCCATGCGGCTCAAAGATTCATGCGGCACAAGGGACTTTGCGGCTCAAGACGTTCCATGCGGCTCAGAAAATAAGACACGTGGCTTGCAAATAGTTCTCCCCTCCGCCCTATACTGCATTAATGGCTTTGACGGCTGGCCGCTCTGACGAAACGACAGGTCTGACACAAGGAAGCAATTATGACTCTGTCATAATAACAGACTCCTAGGAAATCAAAGAAAATCTCTGACACAATCTGCCGAAATCCAGAAAATACCACGCAACCTAGACACGTGGACAGTCATATACGGCTCAGGCTGAAGTTGTCCTATGCGGCCCAGGTCGAAGCAGCCCTATGTGGCTAAAGCAGACGCAGACCTATGCGGCTCACAAAGATCATCTCCATGCGGCTCACTACCCATTATATGGTCCAGATTATCATGCGGTTCGAAGACTCGGGGGCCACTCCCCAAGCTGCCCTGACACGTTGCTAGGCTTATGCGGCTCAAACTTTATGCGGTCCAATCCTTATGCGGCTCAGTGACTCCCAGGACACGTGTCATAAAGCCAATCAATTTTCCAGATTTACTGCAATCAAAGATTGGGTCAAATCCCAATAATCTGGGACATGTGGCAGGAGAATGAATTAAATTTATTCATTCAGATTCGCAAACATCATCAAATCATCATCATGGAGATTTATTCCAATCAGCATTAATTACTGATAGGATTTGGTGCAATCTACACTAAATGGCCCAGATTCATCACACTCAAGATTAATGGCCCAGATTGATCAATCAACAGGCCGCCGCCACTCTAAGGGATAATCATTGCAAACCCTAATGATTGCATTCCCTTCTTATAAATAGCAAGGTGCCATTCCCTTGCAAAAGGACCACTTTTTGAGATCAGAGAGAGCACGAGAATACTTGGAGAGAAAAAGCAGAGAGAAAGCAAAGAGAGCATTTCTTCAACGCCGATCAATCTTCTGGAGCCAAGGCTGCATACCGATCGTCCAAGAAGTAAGGCAGAGCTGCCGTAGCTTTTTCGAGCCTCTATTGTCACCCCCCAGAATCTAAAATAAACAATTGTACTTAGACTGCTGTACCTAGGTTTTCGTCCCTAGGCTTTCTTTGTACAAGCGAGTTTGTAACGTGAAGTAAAAGTACAGTCCTTCGATAATTGTTCTGCTCTTTTATATTTCATGGCAAACACGATGGCGACTCTGCTGGGGACAAACTTCTCCACGGCTGAGGAGTTGGTGACACAATCGGATGCAGCCAAGCTTGGCTCCACGCAACAGAAGATGGTCATCCGTTTCGACCAACAGGTATTTGAAGAAATGCTCTCTGAAGGAAGTGCTAGCCCGATCCAGAAGCTAGCCCGTACAAAGAAAGCTCGCTGTGAGTGGAGGCCAAAATCATTTGCTCCTCCGCAAGCTTTGGACGGGATACTCTCTGCTAACCAAGACGGCGAAGGCGTTTCTCATACGGCTCCACTTCGAGCCGTAGAGCACTCTGCTGTCCCCAAGTTCGGCAAAGGAAAGCACTACGATGCTGGACTTGTAGGGACAAAGAGTGATTCCATGCGCCCCAAGAAGAAGCCGAGCACTCCTGCGGCCAAATCTGCCAACCACATGCAGGAGGCTCATGCGGGTGAATCTACCAACCGCATGAGGAAAGGCCATGCGGCCAGATCATCCAGCCGTATGAAGAAAACTCATGCGGCTGAGACTCCCAGCCGCATGAAGAACACCTATGCGGCTACGTCTGCCAGCCGTATGAAGACTACTGATGACAGCCGCCTGACGCCTACTCCACGTGGCTCTGTCTTCGATCGCCTCTCTTATGGTCCTGATCTCTTGTGCTCTCAAGAAGATATGTCTGATTCTCTCCAGTATCACTTAGACTCTTCCTACTATGTGCCCTTACGCACTAGAGCGAAGAAGTCTAAGGCAGCGCGAGCCTGGCGAGTTCGGTCCGCTGATCTGATCTTTGACCATCCGAGCGTCCCGCATACTGTTACGCGGGCCTCGGATGGAAAGTTATACAGAACCACTCGAGTCCAGCCCCCGACGGCAGACGGACAGAGAGGTTCGCAAAAGTCTCCCAAAATCCCGGGAGCAAACATGGTCGATCCAGACCCATCTGACTTGCGTGAGGCCGTCCTCCACAAACGCAAGGAAAGAGAAAATGCATCGGGGTGCAAAGAGTCCTCCCACGGGCGTCACTGCACCCAAGTCATCATCAACTGCTACTGCAATAACGCGACAATACGAGCAGACCAGCAGTCCGTCTTTCAAAGATTGCAACAGCCATCTTCAGAAGACGAGGCACTTCCCGTCGTCTCCTGCAACTCTGCTCAGAAAGTCTCTGCCGACGGGAAAGGGAAGAAGACCAGCGCTCCTAATCCGAAGATATCAACCACTATGACTAAGAGACTGTCGTCTAAGCGGGCGTCCACTACCGGAGTCTTCCAAGGTACCCGTTCTAAAACGAAATCTGCTACAGTAGGAGATTCGGCATCCACAACACAGGGGGTTGCTGGGACTAGGGGTAGCACTCCTCCAAACCTCCACAACAATCCGATATTCCAAGAAGACGAGCTGGGGGAGACAAACTCTCCCATCAGATGCAGCAAACCCCGACGTCCCCGAGGACGTCCACAACTCCCAAGACGAGACAAACTCGGAAACTGGGGGTACCGTTCCTTCTGAGTTCGAACCAGAAGAGAACATTCCCATATATCCCGACGACTTCTCACTACAGGGGTATGATTCGGAGGGCGCTTCCTCCACCGCTCCGTCCATCTCTCCTCATGTAAAGACAGTGTTCATGACAGACAGCAGCCAAGGTGGTTCCAGTGATCGCCAACGCATCGACACTCTCGAAGCCATATTGCTTGCCTTGGTCAAGTCGGTGGACGAGATCAAAGTGGCCCTTCCAACCCTGCAAGGAGGGACGCCTGGCCAAACATGCGCGGGACCTGCGGTCAACGCGGATTCAAATTCGGCGGCACCAAACCCGGGCAACGATCCTCCTAAAATGATGGCTCCCACCGTCGTGGACGAAGCCCACGAAGCGAGAAGAGAGGTCCAGGAGCTCCGAACCATGTTCCACGCTCGAGAAAATTTTCAAGACCTCAGAATACGGCAACCATACCCTGCTACCTGGAGGGATGTTCCATTCCCGCCAAGATATAAGCCGTTCAATATCAATCCTTATGATGGCAAGACTTCAGCAAGTCGGTACATCACTTACTTCGAGGTCACCACCGACCATCTGCCCCATGACGATGCCATTCTCACACGATTATTCATCGGGGCATTAGAAGGGGTCGCCTTCGACTGGTACCGCAATCTGCCGGACAACTGCATCCACTCCTTCGCCGGCTTCAAGCGCATGCTCTTGGAGAGATTCTACGAAGTAGGGCAGGACATCACAATGTCCACCCTCATGGACGTTGTCCAAGGAGATAAGGAGCTGACAAGGAATTACATCGAGCGGTTTCGCCAAACCGTAATGTAATTGCCATCTGGAAATCCGGATTCCTCCTTGATTGAAATTTGTCAAAAGAGATTGCTCCCAACAATCAGTCTCTGGATAGGCGAAAGTCAATTCAAGGACTGGAAGATGTTCATCATCAGTGCCACAAGCGCCGAAGAACGATTGAAGAAGGCTCGCCAATTGGGATTGCACATCTCGGACGGAGAGAACAAGGGCAAGCGTCCTAACACCAACAACGATAATGGGGATAGCCCCTCCAACAATCGGGACAGCAGGGGTAAGCAGGCTATGGTGGCCGATACAGCACATAAACCTGAGCCAAAGCCGGCAGACAAACAATGGTCGTAAATCACTTACTCCTTCAAAGACGGTCACGTCAAGCCCATCTTGGACATGCTCATACAAGGAGACAGAATTCAGCTTCCTCCACCAAGACGGGAACCGTGGCCGGCAGAGATAGAGAACCCAAAGTACTGCCATTATTACCGCTACGTCTATCATGCTACACACGACTGCTACCAGCTAAAACGGTACATCCAAAACCTCATCGATTCGAACGCTTTGGCCATCGATTTCGAAGAGGTAACAGTCGCAGCCAATATGGTGTCAGTACAATTCGGCAGCTTCCCTCCGACGGAAACTCAAGACGGGGTGGTCCCCATCCCTCTGGCAACAATGGAGATTGCTAATCTTACACCTCCCCGAGATCAGGCGACTGGTCTAGTACCCCTCACCACATCACGAGGGGAGGTCATGTGGGTCCATCCAGACTTGGTATCAGAAATGACTCAGCCCACACCATCTTCCACTTGTAAGAAGAAGAATAGAAAAGTTAGGTCCTGTCGCACAATCTCGACAGATATCGAAGAAGCTACAGCTGTAGTTACGCGGTCTGGGGTACAATCCCAACCGATGGCTGACAACCCGGCTGAAGATCATCAGCCCGCTGCAACCGACGCTCCAGGACCGGCTCAGCCTCCGACGACCGACAAGCCTAGGCCGAGGGAGACTCGCTTTGACAAATCTCTCCAAAAAGAGGCATCACAAGGGTTGGAGAAGCCCTACAACTTCGATATCTTAGCGCAATTGGCCAACACACCGGCCAAGTTGTCATTATACGAGCTTCTGAGACTCTCAAAGGATGTGCGAGCGGCTTTGAGCGATGCATTCCAAACTGCCGACGCATACCTGGCTCAGGTCAACCTCACGGGAGAAAACCCGCCTGCAGATCTCCAAGACAGCACCTACACGGGAGCAATGCCCAATATTATCTTTACTCCGCAGGACATGCTCATCAAAACCAACCTGCATGATCGCCCGCTATACTACACTGGATACATCGGCGATGTAAAGGTGGATCAGATGCACATTGATCCTGGCTCTTCCAAAAGCATTATCCCGAAGGGTCTGCTACATCATCTCCGCATCCCAATGCATCGCCTGACGCCTACAAGCACCACCATCAACGGTTTTAATTCGGGCAGGAGCTACCCGATTGGAAAGATTCGTCTGAAGTGTCAAATTGGCGATCTCCAATCCGAAGTCACCTGCTACGTTATAGATGCAGACACTTCTTACAACATCCTCTTGGGACGCCCGTGGATACACGATTATATGATCGTGCCTTCCACGCTGCACCAGTACTTCAAATATGTTGACAAATACGGCTTCGTGAGGACAGAATTTGCTGATATCGATCCCTTCAAAGGGGTCGAATCCTACTACTCAGACTCCTGTCTATACGAAAAATCAAAGAGGCACCTTGATAAAGAAGATATGCAAGCTCGTACCGAAACAACCACAGGATCAGAAGAACCTCTGACGATCCATCTCCAAGCTCGCAAACCTGGCAAGTCTGCACCCCTTACCGCCACTCTGCGTAAGGACGTAATCAGCCCCTCAGCACAGGAAGAGCAGATGATAATCCGGCTGCCAAGGTCTGGCCAAGTGCCAAGATCCGCAACGGAGCCACTGACAATCAGGCTGCCGAGAGTCAGCCAGCTACAAATGGAGAAGCTCAATCCCTCCGACAAGCCAATGACGATACGCCTTCCCAAGAAGGGTCGTCACCCCGATGCAAGGTCTGGAACTTCTAGCGAACCAACTACTCCCCGTCCAGCATCGAGTACCAAGCTGGAGGTCGCTAGTCTGCCAACAACTCCACGCTCTGCTGAACCTCTGATGATCAAGCTGCCCAGGTCGTCCTCTCAGTCTTCATTTACGCAGAGGATAGCCGAAGAGGAACCGGAGCTAGCCAGGTATGTGGCTGCCCATACTGATGTTTCCTCCGCAGATGATGTAATCCTCCTAGAAAAGATACCTTACTTCATCAATAAAGGGCTATCTTTGAACTACCTCGAGCTTAATAAGCTTTGTACGATGTATGCTATAGAGCACGGTATAGGCACTCACCTACATGCACAGGTGACAAATGTGTACACCATGATCCAGGTTACTCCTGTAGAAGATGCTTACCGTATAGTCGAGGGAGGAGACCATCCAATCATCTTCGGCCGGAAGGACGATCCGCATCCCTTTACCATAGAAGAAGTCGACCTTGGATCAGATGCCGGGAGACTGCCTCTGTATCTTTATAGTCTCCAATCCAAATATCTCATGCAGAAACAGGGGTATGATTTGGAGTCGACGCCAGGCTTGAACTATGGCACTAGACGACGATTACCTTTGAAGCCACCAGTCCTGGCTGGCAAACCACGGGACTACTATAGCAAGACTCGATACGGGCTAGGGTATGTAACACCCACGACGACCCCCGAGAGTTTAGATGAAGAATGTGACTGGCATTCACATTCGACTGGGTCACCAATTTCTGACTCTGATACCAGCATCGGAGACATATTCAGACAAGTCTTGTCAGTCAACATGGCATTCGCCGACGCTTATGAAGAAGATGAAGACATCCCTGAAATCCTTGAGCTAGAGCCGTGGGCCCAACAGCTGGATGTGCAATAGGAAAAGTGGTTCGAACAGAGGGAACCCCCTACTGAAGATGAGGTCATACAAGTGGATCTCGGCAGCAAATCTTCTCCAAAACCGATCTTCGTCAGTAAAAGCCTAACAGACGAAGAGCGAGAATCGCTGCTGGAGCTTGGCAAAGAATATATTGATGTGTTCGCCTGGAGCTATGAAGACATGCCAGGGTTAAATCCCGATATTGTTCTTCACAAGCTCAACATTCGGCCATATGCAAAGCCAGTCAAGCAACAACAGCGACGCTTCCGCCCGGGCATCATGGATGCGATCGAAGCCGAAGTCAACAAACTGATAGCCAGCGGCTTCATTCGTGAGGAACAACATTCGGATTGGGTCACCAATATAGTACCAGTCCTCAAGAAGAATAGAAAGATTCGAATCTGCATCGACTTCCGCAATCTGAACGAGGCATGCCCCAAAGATGAATTTCCCCTCCCTATCACAGACATCATGATTGACAACACTTGCGGCTTCGAACGTATGTCATTCATGGCTGGTTTCTCGGGGTACAACCAAATTAAGATGTCTCATAACGACAAAAAGTATACATCATTCCGAACACCGATCGGCACATACTGTTACACAGTCATGCCTTTTGCTTTGAAGAATGTCGGCGCCACATATCAAAGAGCCATGAGCATCATCTTCAGAGACCACTTACGCAAGACGGTGGAATGCTATGTGGATGATATCGCCATCAAGAGTCGCTGTAAGGGAGACCATCTGCAGGATCTGAGGACAGTATTCGACCTGATGCGAGCACACAATTTGAAAATGAACCCTACGAAGTCCTTCCTGGGCGTATCCAGCGGGAAGTTCTTGGGTTTCATCATCACCGCCCAGGGTATCTATGTAGACCCTGAGAAGACAAAGGCAATCAAGGAGATGGGTCCCCCGAGAAATCTCTGCGAACTCAGAGGCCTTCATGGGAGGCTAGCTTACATCAGGAGGTTCATTTCTAACCTCTCTGGGCGATGTCGACCATTCACCCACCTCATGAAAAAAGTCGTCTCATTCGTATGGGACAAAGAGTGTCAGCGGGCCTTCGACAGCATCAAAGAATATTTGTCGAACCCTCCAGTACTGGTGGCCCCGGTTGCTGGAAAACCATTCCTGCTCTACGTACGAGCAATGGAGCATTCTCTCGGAGCCCTGCTGGCACAAAATAATGACGCAGGCCATAAGCAAGCAATATATTACCTCAGTCGAATGATGATTGGGCCAGAGCACCGATACACCACTGTGGAGAAGGAATATCTCGCCCTGGTGTTCGCCATTCAGAAGATGCGGCACTATGCCACTGGACAAACAATACATGTGGTCTCACGAATCAACCCTCTCAGGGTCCTCATGACTAAACCAGGGGCACTCAGCTCTCGCCTCGCTACATGGGCAATATTGCTGTCCCCTTATCATATGTTCTTCGTCTCGTAAAAGGCTGTCAAAGGTGAAGCCCTGGCGGACTTTTTAGCCGCCCACCCAGGCTCGAAGTCCTCCAGAATATATGAAGAGATCCCAGATGAGGTCGACGACTCACATACAACCTCTCACGATGACATATGGCAAATGTTCTTCGACGGTGCTTCAAGAACGGGACCCAAAGGCAACATCGTCGTCGGAGTCGGGGTGGTGCTAGTCTCCCCTTCCGGATTGGTGATTAACCATGCTTACTCTCACACAGAAACCTGCTCTAACAATATGGCTGAATACAACGCATTGGTCATTGGCCTCCAACTTGCAAGGGAGCTGAGGGTAGAATATCTTGAAGCATACGGCGATTCTCAGTTAATCGTCAATCAAATCCGGGGCTCATACGAAGTCCGTCACGAAGACATGATCCCCTATCACCAGATAGCGATCGACATCATCTCGTCGTTCGAAGGGTTCTTCATCGAGTATGTTCCCAGACTTCGAAATATCGAAGCCGATGCCTTAGCAGGCCTGGCCGCTTCCCTAGCAGTGCCAAATCATACTCATCAATCGGTAGATGTGATAGGCCACGAACTGGTCTGCCCCAAGAACAACGTTCAATTCGTGGCAAGCTATTCCGCTCAGGCGATTAATGATGCCCCAGATTGGAGACAACCATTCATCGACTTCATCGTCTACGATATTCTGCCCGAGAACCCAAAGGAAGCCACCTCCATCAGACGGCGTTCTCTCAGATTCTTCTACGATACAGAGACAAAAATGCTGTATCATCGATCCTATGATGGATTATTACTTCGATGTCTGACAAACGCAGAAGCCAAAGAAGCCGTGCGAGAAGCTCATGACGTTGTATGCGGGGCCCATCAGCCTGGCCCTAAACTGCAAGACCGTCTTCGCCGGATGGGCTACTACTGGCCCACGATGGTAGCAGATGCGATAGACTATGCAAGAAGGTGCAAAGCCTGCCAAGTCCACGCGGACTTCATTCACCAGCCATCCGAATTTCTACATCCGACAGTGGCATCCTGGCCCTTCGAAGCATGGGGAATGGACATCATCGGTCCAATTACTCTACCTTCCTCTCGTGGACATCGCTTCATACTTGCGATCATGGATTACTTCTCCAAATGGACGGAAGCTGCCCGCTTACAGAAGTCAAAACTTCGAACGTGATCAGCTTCCTCAAGCATCACGTCATCTATCGCTTTGGACTGCCCCGGAGGATCATCTACGATAACGGTCTGCAGTTTGCAAGCCACGCCTTCTATCGGTTCTGCGACAAGCAACGCATCCAGAATATTGCTTCGACACCGTACAACCTGACAGCAAATGGATTGGCAGAGGCATTCAACAAAATAATCATCAAACTCTTCAAGAAGTTTGTCTCTTCCAACAAACGCGATTGGAACGAGAAGCTCGATGAATGTTTATGGGCGTACCATACTACAGTCCGAACAGCTACCGGGAACATACCATTCTTCCTGGTGTACGAAAGTGAGGCAGTTCTCCCATTAGAGACTCAAATACCCTCGCTCCGCGTCGCCCTCACTTATCAATTGACGACGGATGATAACTACCGACGCCGACTACAAGTGTTAGAGGCCTTAGACGAAAAGCGCCTCCTCGCTCAGCAAAGAATCGAGCTATACCAAGCTCGCATCTCCGGAGCCTTTAACAAGAAGGTCAAAAATCAGAACATTCCAAGTGGGCGATCTCGTTCTGGCAGTCCGGAGGCCGATAGTCATGACACACAAGACCGCTGGCAAGTTCCAGACAAAATAGGAAAGTCCATTTATCATCGAGGCTGTATTCTCCAACGGTACTTACCGCCTCGCAAAGCAAAATGGAGACTTGCTCATGTTGCCCGTCAACGGTAAGTTCCTGAAGAAATATTATGTCTAAACGACATTTTCCAGATCATCGAGTCATGTACCCGCTGGTACCGCTGAACTCACCCTCACAATTTTCTAGATTATCGAGTCATGTACCCGCTGGTACCGCTGAACTCACCCTCATAATTTTCCAGATTTTTGAGTCATGTGCCTGCTGGTGCCGCTGAACTTACCCTCATAATTTTCCAGATTTTTGAGTCACGTACCCGCTGGTGCCGCTGAACTTACCCTCACCATTTTCTAGATTTTCGAGTCATGTGCCCGCTGGTGCCGCTGAACTCACCCTCACCATTTTCCAGATTTTTGAGTCATGTGTCCGCTGGTGCCGCTGAACTCACCCTCACCATTTTCCAGATCATCGAGTCACGTACCCACTGGTACCACTGAACTCACACTTATCATCCCAGATTATCGAGTCATGTACCTGCTGGTGCCACTAAACTCACACTTTCATAATATCGAGTCATGTACCCGCTGGTGCCTCTGAACTCATATCTCGGTCACTCTTTCAGATAGTAAGTCATGTATGATCATACCTCTGAACTTTTTTCCTGG
This sequence comes from Iris pallida, assembly GCA_029216955.1. Taxonomy (NCBI): domain Eukaryota; kingdom Viridiplantae; phylum Streptophyta; class Magnoliopsida; order Asparagales; family Iridaceae; genus Iris; species Iris pallida. Next base: position 3,912,853 of record JANAVB010037417.1, read on the forward strand.
AAGAGGTCCTCCCTCATGATCTAATACCCGCACTCCCAGTGCACAAAAAGGGTAATCGATCCACAAATTGCGAAAACGGCCATGTCCTCATTACATCTGAGTCGTTTCACTTCCGCCAAAAACAAATCACCCCTACATAGAACTTCCATGTCCTCATTACCTATGAGTCGTTCTATGTACCCCCCTTCATTGATCCCACTACCTCTGAGCAGGAAGGCCCCATCAAAGAAACTCTCATGCTCACCATGTCCTTAGTACCTCTGAGTAAGTATGTTCGTTCCCTTTAACTTGTTGCCCGTATCCAAAACTAGGGTACGTTAGGGGCAATGGGTCCATGCAAAATGTCCCAATAAGATGATTATTACAAAGCAAAAGAGTGAAGCAAATATATTCCATTCATTCAAAAATCGGTTACATCCACGCGATTACAAGAAAGTTCTTCATGCAGACAAGAAGAAAAACAAAACAAAGCAAAGACTACAGACAGACATTTATGAGAAACCTCTAAACCCTAGTTGCAGAAGCGCGTATACAACTCCCTCAACCACCTTACATATGAAGGATGCAATTGAAGAAGATCCTCGTCCAGAATAGGAGAATCAGAATTCCCAGCGCTGCCACCCTCAGCAGTCTCGATAGTGGGGAGGATGTCGTGCCTTTCAGGCGCCGGTTTTTCTTTCATCGCCTCCTCCTTAACAGAGGAAGGCCCCTGATTGATGACAGGAGGCGGCGGCTCCTCTATCACTGTAATCTCAGCATTCGGTGGAGACACTACAAGAACCAAAAAGGAAAAAAATGATGAAAATAGTCAGAGGATGTTCAGAGATGTTCATGCGGCCCGTGTAAGACAACTTTTATGCGGCTCGGACATGGAATATACCCCCATGCGGCTCATGGGTCGTGTATGTGGACCATGTAATTTGAAAAGCTCGTATTAAATGATTGTGCACGAAGCATGCAGCAGAGCAGCCTCTGTTAGGGTTTCAAAGTACCCAATCTATCTTCTACACAGCCCTTACCTTCGATGGCAACATGAACGTCAAGACGAACAGGGGGTGCGGCAGTCGAAGACGAAGCCGATTTCCTACTCTTTGCCACAGCCTTCTTCATCGCCTTGGAAGCCCTAGGTGCCATCGTTGTCTGTCGGTCAGAAGAAAAAAATAAGACAGAAATCTTAGTCAAGAAGAGTCTAAGAGAGAAGTCCCCCCAAATACCCTTCTATTTATAGAGAAAGGAGGACCACAGACCGACGCCTCGTACAACGTAGTCGACTCTTCGACTATCGAAACAAACTAGCTAATTAAAGATCAGAAACTCTTGGGATCCTGCCCCAAAAAGATTTGCACGCATGACATAATGACGTGGCAAAGAATTATGCGGCTGAGACATCCCTGCGGTTCAAAAGTCTCTACGGCCAAGCCATCCATGCGGCTGAAACAACTCTACGGCTCGAAAGTTCATACGACTGAAACTTCCATGTGGCCAAGACATTTATGCGGCTAGGACCTTATATGCGGCTAGAAAGAGCTTCCACACGGCCATGCTTCTTATTCAAAGTATTTTAATTTTGCAAATTGAAAACATTGAAGGGGGTCTTGTAGAAGCATAGAAAATAAAAAAGAAAGATCCATACGGCCAGGGAACCCCATGCAGCTCAGATAGCACATGCGACTCAAAGATTCATGTGACACAAGGGACTATGCGGCTCAAGACGTTCCATGCGGCTCAGAAAAGAAGACACGTGCTTGCAAACAGTTCTCCCCTCCGTCCTATACTGCATTAATGGCTTTGACGGCTGGCCGCTCTGATGAAACGACAGGTCTGACACAAGGAAGCAACTATGACTCTGTCATAATGACATACTCCTAGAAAATCAAAGAAAATCTCTGGCACAATCCCCCGAAATCCAGAAAATACCACGCAGCCTAGACACGTGGACAGTCATATGCGGCTCAGGCTGAAGTTGTCCTATGCGGCCCAGGTTGAAGCAGCCCTATGTGGCTAAAGCAGACGCAGCCCTATGCGGCTCACAAAGATCATCTCCATGCGGATCACTACCCATTGTATGATCCAGATTATCATGTGGTTCGAAGACTCGGGGGCCACTCCCCAAGCTGCCCTAACACGTGGCCAGGCTTATGCGGCTCAAACTTTATGCGGCCCAATCCTTATGCGGCTCAGTGACTCCCAGGACGCGTGTCATAAAGCCAATCAATTTCTCAGATTTACTGCGATCAAAGATTGGGTCAAATCCCAATAATCTGGGACACGTGGCAGGAGAATGAATTAAATTTATTCATTCAGATTCGTAGACATCATCAAATCATCATCATGGAGATTTATTCCAATCAGCATTAATTACTGATAGGATTTGGTGCAATCTACACTAAATGGCCCAGATTCATCACACTCAAGATTAATGGCCCAGATTGATCAATCAACAGGCCGCCGCCACTCTAAGATGCAATCATTGTAAACCCTAATGATTGCATTCCCTTCTTATAAATAACAAGGTGCCATTCCCTTGCAAAAGGACCACTTTTTGAGATCAGAGAGAGCACGAGAATACTTGGAGAGAAAAAGCAGAGAGAAAGCAAAGAGAGCATTTCTTCAATGCCGAGCAATCTTCTGGAGCCAAGGCTGCATACCGATCGTCCAAGGAGTAAGGCAGAGCTGTCGTAGCTTTTCCGAGCCTCTATTGTCACCTCCCCCGAATCTAAAATAAACAATTGTACTTAGACTGCTGTACCTAGGTTTTCGTCCCTAGGCTTTCTTTGTACAAGCGAGTTTGTAACGTGAAGTAAAAGTACAGTCCTCCGATAATTGTTCTGCTCTTTTATATTTCGTGGCAAACAGGGTCAATGGGTCATTTTGAGATCAGCTCATCGGAATCCAATTCCGGATATACCGTTGAGTTCGTATCATCATTCTGGAATCGTTAACATATAGCTTGCTGAGTTTTGAGAACATTGGCTCCGGTATGCATTTTCGTGCAAACCGGAATTTTAATGTTCTGGTCAACGGACCAAATTGAGATCGGGTCAACGGAATCCAATTCCGGATATACCGTTTTGTTCGTATCGCTATTTTGGACTCCTAGACATATAATTTATTATATTTTGTTATATTTTGTAGACTTGTTTTCTTGTACATTTTTTGGTGCAAAACGGCTCCGACACGGATACCGTTTTTGACCCAAAATTACATTTTTGCCCCTGTGTCCAAATTGGACCGATGGGTAGGCTATCCTAGCTGATTTGACCATTCTGGACATGTTGGCGATGTTTAATTCATCATTCGACAATGTTTGTAGATAATCCTCTATGTATTACTATTATTATAATTAATTCTTATAATGTTCGTATTTGGGGATTAGTACAATAAAACTGAGATCGGTCGATTCCAGTGATCTCACATCGCTGAAATTGACAAGATGAACACGTGGATCACTATAATAAGATTATTAACCTTACCGTTGATCATCTTACCTCGATTTGTGTGTCATAAGTTTTGATGTACGAATAACGAAGTACACTTTATATCTAAATAATTAGACTAGAATTGACCATGTTTGACCAGAGTTGACCAGTTGACCAAAAGCCAACTGTAAGTCAATACTTGACCTAGTTTGACTAGATTGTTGACCAGAGTTGACCTAGAGTTGACTTGACTTAGAAGATCCTAGAATAATATGGATTGCTTGTAGAAATTCATTTATTACAACTTGAACTCCTCTATACCTATCAGCTCTTCAGGTTATCAGGCGATTACATTCTCTGATCATTTTATATCTTATTTAGGATTATATTTTCCGCTTTAGATTACTTTACTTGTTGCTGACACGTTGATAACACGGATTAGTACTATATGGATCCCTTCATGAGATGTTATCTCCTTCGGGAGCATCAGATACTCTTGTATCGTATGTTTCACTTACATCATGTATCTTATGCTTCTATTATCATGAATCTTCATGTATCAGCTTGTGATTCTTGTACTCTCATGAATCACAGAGCCTTCACGAATCTATTCATGAATCACTCTTGAATCACCCTTTATGGGCAAAGTAGTATAGTCATGAATCTTAACGTAACTTGACTGGATTCTTGTTTATTGATTAGGGATGGGGGAGTAGAAACTGTGCATGTGAATAATTCTAAAGTAGAATAGTCATGAATCACCTCTTTAGTATAGTCATGAATCACCCTCCAGCTGTTCACATTTCATCTTGTACTCTGAATCACTAGCACTGTTTAGCTCTCTTATATATTATAGATATTTACTTACAGTCTCTTTACATTATGCTATTCTTCAGTTTCATGTATCTTACTCTCTAGTATGATTATATTTCCTTTCCTGTTACGATTTGTTGAGATGTATTGTGCTCGCTCCCGTCCTGGCTGGACCTGTTGATAAATTTTACAGATAGCTTGGAGGTTACCAGCTAGCCTAGAGGAGACACAGTAGAGGTTGGAGTAGATAGCTAGAGTTTTTCTTATTTTATTTTCAGTTGTCTTGAGTTGTATTTACTCTATGGATTACTGTATTTGAGATTTGAGAGATTTTCTGGATTTGTGATATCTTAGACACTTAAACTTCTATCTGCTGTATCTCTTCGTGGATTTCAGTTTTATCTATCTTTTTATCGTATTGTACCTTAGATGTGATTGAGACAGTATTTGCTATGTCACCTCCATTCGGAGTGTATATACTGTACATGTACCTTATATATTGTTAGATGATTGACCTAGGATAGCGTTCTACTGCCGACACTGTGGCGTAGGCTGGACGTACCCACTTCTCGTGCCCTTACTCTAGGGTGCGGGTCATGACAAATACCATGTCCCTGCTTCTGTAGAGCTTTCTTCCCACAGGGTCATAAAGTCTATACCAAACTCATCCCGACCGTAGCCAACAAAGACATATAGCCTCATCTTCGGCTCAAGTTTAGATCTCTTGTCATTCGGTACATGTACAAAGGCCTTACTACCAAACACTCGCAGGTGATTATTGTTTGCCATGAAATATAAAAGAACAGAACAATTATCGGAGGACCGGACTTTTACTTCACGTTACAAACTCGCTTGTACAAAGAAAGTCTAGGGACGAAAACCTAGGTACAGCAGTCTAAGTACAATTGTTTATTTTAGATTCTGGGGGGTGACGATAGAGGCTCGAGAAGGCGACGGCAGCCCTATCTTACTCCTTAGACGATCGGTATGCAGCCTTGGCTCTTGTGACGAGATGGTTGGTGTTGATAAAGAAATGCTCTTCTTGCTCTCCTTCTGTTACTCTTCTGGCTTCTCTCTCTCTGTGTATTCTCTCTGATTATTGGGGGAGTCTTTCTGTATATCTCGCAAGGGAATGGCACCTTGCTTATTTATAGGAGTGAGGGCATCATTAGGGTTTGGATGATTACCCATTCTAAAAGTGGCGGCGGCCTGATGTTTAATCAATCTAGACCATTAGTCTTAGGCGTGAAGGATCTGGGCCATAAATGTGGATAGTATTGAATCCTGTGAATGATTAATACTGATTGCTTTAAATCTTCATGATTGGTTGTGTCAAGCTCGGATCTCTCACCACGTGTCCCATTGGCTTGATCACGAGTAATATGCCCTGATCTCATTAATTGTGAGGATAACGTTAAATATGGTTATTGGGATCTGGTAAATCTCTGATTGATTTAAAACCACGCGTCCCATAATCACCCTGCTACCAGCTGTCTAGTCATGGGGGCAATTGAATCTCTGCCACGTGTCTTAATGGTGGACCCTGCCAGAGCCGCATGATATCCATGAACCGCATGAGATAGCGTCTTAGTGAGCCGCATAGGTATAGTACTTGCGAACCGCATGGGATGGCTTCTTGGTGAGCCGTTGGAAGATGATTCCTGCCAGCCGCAGGAAGATGATTCCTGCCAGCCGCATGAAGCTATTCTTCAATTGAGCCGCATAGGAGTAGCCACGTGGCAATCTTGGATCGTGTTAGAGATTTTCTCCTGTTCTCGAAGAGCCTGTCATTACGACCGGACCATCATGGCACTTTATGCCAAAGCCATCAGCTGTCAAATCACGGCAGAGCATTAAATAAGGCCAGCTGTGTGAAGGGATCCCACGGAGACACGTGGTGTTGATCGAGCCGCATATCTCTGTTGGTCGTTTGTGAGCCGTATATACTTCAGAGCCGCATGAGGCTGGGAGACTCTTTGAACCGCATGGGACTATCCCTATGTAAGCCGCATGGATTCTCCTGCTCCGAACCGTATGAGACTGAGAGTCTCTCCGAACCGTATGGGACTGCCCCTGTATGAGTCGCATGGAGTTCTCCTGTTCCGAGCTGCATGAGACTGAGAGTCTCTCCGAACCGCATGGGACTGCCCCTGTATGAGCCCCATGGAGTTCTCCTGTTCCGAGCCGCATAGAGCATCATTCTGATATTTTCCATGCTTCTACAGGACCCCCTTCAAAGTTTTCAATTTGTAAAATTGAAATACTGTGAATAAGTAGCATGGCCTTTGCTAACCGCATAGATGGTTCAGCCGCATGGATTTATCTGGCCGCATGAACTGTTAGGCCGCATAGACTTTTTGCCACGTGTCCCAACCACGTGTGCAAATCTTCTGCATTAAATGTCCTTGATTTGTTTTTTGAATTAACGCCGCCTTTTGGGGGAAGGATCCCAAGGGTCAGTTTTGCTTTGACCGAAGCGTTTTGCCCTTATTCTTTTAGGTGGTGTACGAATCGAGGCGTTTGTTGATTTACGAGCCTCCTTCGCCTATAAATAGGAGTAATTTATTCTTTGAGGGTTTCTTTACCTTCTCTCTTTGCTCGAACTTCTTGTTGCCAACTTCCTTTTCGTCTTCTCCCATCAACGATCGACAATGGCTCCCAAGAAGACTACCGCTGCTACGGGCAAGAAGGCTACGTCGTCATCTATGGCCGTGAAGGGCAAGAAGGCCGCGTCTTCATCGACTGCGGCAGTGAACGTGGCGGCTCCTCCGCCGACTGACGTGCCTATTTTTTACCCCAACGTTCACCCGCCTATTGCTGGTAGGACCATCAACGTGGACTGTCATGGCTACGCCGCATATCTTATGCGCGAGCCTGTATTTCCAAGTGTGCTGCGTGTCCGACTCGTGTTCGAGCCGCATGGGATATGACCCAGGCCTGAGCCGCATGAAAGTTGTTGTTTGCAGCCGCATAACCACTTCATCATCAGGGCCGCATAAGCTCATCTGGACTGGACCGTATGAGCTTTTTCAAACTGAGCCGCATAAGCCTATTTCAAACTGAACTGCATAAGATCAATTGAACTAGACCGCATAAGCTCATCCGTACTGAACCGCATAAGCCTATTTCGAGCCGAACCATATAAGCTTATTCGAATTGGACCGTATGGGCTCATCCGAACTGAACTGCATATGCTCCTTTCGAACCGAACCGCATAAGCTCATTCTAACTGAACCGCATGAGCTCTTTCAAACTGAGCTGCATGAGGCTATGCCGAGCTAAGCCGCATAAGCATCAAGTAGTTTGTGTTTCGGCTATCTTTTTGACTTGTTTCTTTTGTCTTTCTTCAGTGAATCTGCCAGTAAATCCTGCGAGGGAACTTCTGGTTGGCTCGAATCAGTTCGCCTTAGGCGTACGTCTTGATGACTTAGTTAAGTATGTGCTGAATCAATTTCCTGCTAATGAGCCTTCGGAGAGGTTGAACGCCATCGAGAATCAGACCCTCCATTATCTCCGTGCCATGATGAATACTGGGAAGTTGGATGGATTATACCTGAAGCCTTCATTCCTCTTTGGAGACGCTTTAATCATAAAGAATCCCCGAGTATTAGAGATCTCTGAGAACTGGGATTTTTCTTTGGATGGGATGGCGATCCATATTCCTCTCATGGAGCGTCATTATCCTCTGTCGTGGTTCAATATGGTGTTGTTGGACAGGAAGATGGTGTGTAACTTAACTCCTACCCAATTAGGGATGTTGATGGACAACATCCATTATAACCCGAACATGCGGTCAGCGTACGCGGGTAAGGATTCCGTCCTTCGGTACATGATGGGTCTGGCCCCAGGCTTTTTCATGAATGTATACGGTCCCAACTTCACACTCACTCAAGCTGATACATTCCTGAATCGGCTTGCTCAGAAGAAATCTTATCCCGTTGGCAGACTGGCATTGCTGAACTGGATAAACCCCACTTCTACGTGGGCCCAGTTGACCACTTAGGTTTTGTAGACCTACGGAACATTCCTGCGGGAAGTGGAACTTTATCATGCCATTCGGGGTACTTGTCACGGGCTTCCTATCAATAAACCATTGTTCGTAGTGCTCTTGGAGATGTATAACCGGCGAACGGGGACGTTCTTTGTACCCGGAGGGGAGTTGGGGCTTGCTCTCCATGAGATGTATACTGTCTCCAAACTTTCGTGGGGGAACGAGCCTTTCGAGGTGTATACCCCGTCGAATGAGGAGTTCGAGGACTTGAACCGACGACTCCCAGGTTTTGTTGCGGTGTATCAGGAGTTGCTGTGCCATCATAGTGCTTGTCACCAGATGGCTATAAAAAAGATGGATAGCTCAGAAGGGACCGCTCCCCACACCACATCTTGGGTCAATTATCATTTTAAAGTTGACCCTTCTGGCGAAGTTACTCCTCGAACCCCTCGAACACATGGAGAGATAAAGGACCTGATGTTGAGCGTCAAGAAGTCGCGGTCCAAGAGCGACATATTTGGGAGTCAAACTGACTCTCTTAGCTATTTTTACTACGGCACCACACAGATGTCAGAGAAGGCGCTCCTGGCTGGATTTTTAATGATATAGCTACGGAACTACGTAATCTCGGGAGGGGCAGGTTCTATTGAGAGGATCAGTCACCACTTCATTCTCCCTGCCGTTAAGCTGGTATTTGGAGTTAGACTGGCTCTTCTTCCGGCTATGGTGTGTAGCATACACCATGGTCTCCGAACATTCTTTTCCAAAGTCATTGCCCGCTAGAAGACGCTGGATTTTGAGCGCATAAAGCTATCGTTCCACTATTTGATGGGGTGGTTGTTGATGCACTACAAATCTTTGATGGGACCTGGAATAGCAAAAGATGCTACCGATGAAGACGCTTTCCTTTTCAAATGCTATTGCAGTCTTGGGGATACAATACTATGCCAGCTTGTCGAAGGGCGCTGGCGAGGGTGGATGGGTGTGACATTTTCGTGTCTGTTCCTTATTTTTCCGATGAGGAAGTGAGGAATGTATACCTTGATGGTACCGGACCTTCTCATTTTCTGTCTCTGAATATGCTCACCTGGTTGCGCAACATCCGCCCCGCGCATCTGGTTTATCGTAACCGCAATAATGTGTACTTGGAACCCTACCTGTCTAGTAGGTTTTCCCGCCAATTTGGCTATAGCCAGTTATTCCTTGACTGTCCCAACCCTTGTTTGGGCTTTGAAGGCAGCGTTCTTGATGGTGTCAGGGCGTGGAATTATTATGACGCTTATCATACTCGGGCCAACTTCTCAGTCCCCGATGCTAAGGCGCCGAGGGAAATTTTGTACATGGCTGCTTTGTATCATGTTATGGCAAACAAGCCTCCTGTTAATTTCGATCTGAGTACCAGTTTCATAGTGGGTACCGGTTTAGAGGAGAAGCCCAATGGGGCTAAGGCTAGAAAGCAACTAGTACTCCAGACTCCCCTTCCTGAATCGGAACCTTTCGAATCGGCTGAGGAGGATGATGATCATGATAGCGAAGACTCCCTTTCTGGTGGGGGTAAAGAAGTAGCGGATCAACCGCTTACCACATCAGACGCACTGGAGGAGGACCCGTTACTTGCTACACAAGAGGAAGTAGTGAGGGAAGGATAGCCTCCCGCTGTGCCTGGTCCCTCACGCAAACGAGCCAGACGTGAATCTTCTGACGGCAGAGCGACCTTTTCTGTGAAAAGAGCCGCCGTTAGGTCTCGTGGATTGCTTATCACCGAGAGGGGTGAAAATGCTGACGCTGCTCCGAAGGTACGACCATGTTGGAGCTATCTCCTTGTTGTGGCTTTCTTTTCTCTCGGAGATATGACCTGACCATTTTTTTTGTAGGCGTCTGACGAACCAGGCTCTCCTGAACCGTCTACTGCCCCTGGAGTTGATCCGGTCTTTGCTGCTTTGATTAGCGATATGTGTGCCGCGGTCCTTTCTGCGGGGGCTCTCTCAGCGGCGGCTGGAAGCTCCCAGGTTGCTGAGGCCTCAGCCCGGGGTGACGAAGGTTTCCTCGGGCCCGTCTCCGAGATCGCTGATCTTCAGCAAGGCGATGCCGATCTCGTTGCATCCCCTTCCGAGGGTGCAGGGGCGGAGGAGTCTATTATACCTGACTCGGAGACTGTTAGTGAAGAGGCTGCGGTGGCTATAGGCGAACCTCAGCCTCCACACTCCTCCACTGGTAAGATAAGCCAAATATTGACTAGTGAGGGGGCTTATTTGCTCTATCAACATATCCTCTGGGTCAAATTGATTTATGGTTGCCTTGGCCCTACAGGTCCTGACCCTTTATCTCCCACCGCGGATGTTCTTGGGGAAGGCTCGGCCTGCCGTAATCTGGAAGAAAGGTGCATTTCCTCTTCTTCGCCGTCTCATGTCGAGGGGCCTCCCGCCAGCCCCGGGCAGATGGGAATGGGGCTGGCGATGGTCTCCACTTCATCCTCTGCTGATCATACGGCTCCGGAGATTGACCTCTCGACCCTGCCGAGCATTCAAGTTCTGTGGGCCGCTGAAGCGGAGTTGGCTGCTGTTCATGCGTCCATCCGTGCGGAGTTTGTTTCTCTTGTGGCAGGAGCGGCAGATTCTGTTGTGTCTTCTTCAGCGTTGCCGGCTACACTCCCATTGACACCGGCTTCCTCGGAGGCTCTGGACGAGGTGACGCAGGATGTGGTCGACAGCTTCTATCGTCATTTAAAGAGGGATGTAGATGCTGCTGTAGAACGGGGGACCCCTTTTACTCTGTCTCTGCGGTGCGCTCGGGGTCAGGCTACAACTTTGAAGTCTCTTCCTGGCGGGGTGGGGTTGGATGCACTCCTGGAGCCTAAGTTGGCAGAGGCTGATCAGCTTGTGACCCAATTGCAGGCGATACAGCGGGCGGGCTTGCCTGATGCGATTGAACGGGAGCGGGGCTTCCTCATTGCTGCTCGGGATAGGATCAAGCTCGCTCGAGATACTGCCAGGCCAGTTGTGCAGGAGGACCTTGACAAGTTCTCCGCTTCGTATGACAGGCTGGGTCGTCAAAGTCAGGCTTGTCGGGCTCGGGAAGAATCTGCTTCTCGTGGAATCGCTGATACGAAGGAGCAGATTCTCGTACTCTAGAGGGAGTTGACCTTCTTAGAGTCAGAGCTGGAGGCTGCTCGTGTGGAACAGGAATCGATTGCTCGGGAGGCCGAGAGGGTTTTCCGATCTTCTGTCAACCTAGAGCGGGCCTTTAAGAAATTCGAGGATAACTGGCAAGCCCATGCTCAACTGGAGGACGAGGCGGTGCTGACCCAAGAGGCGGAGCGTCGAGCTACCCAGAGGTTTGAGCGGTCGGTTGCCTTGCTGACGGACCGTCTCAGGGCATTATGTGCCCCGGAGCAGTGATCAGCTTTCTGTTTTTCTTTTGCTATTGTTTTCTTTTTTATCTTTTTGTTTTGATTTTGTAAAGGATGTGATCCTAAATGATGTAGCACTTTGAATTTTGAATGAATGAGCATGTTTCAACTCATCTTCTCTTTCTTGTACTTGCGGTGTTTGTGGAACTGGACTTGCTGGGGGATTATTTGTGGACCTGTTACCCTAGGCGTACCTTGGTTTTAGGTACGGATAACAAGTTTGGTCAGGATATCCGGAACAGCCATGGCAAAGTGGTCATGAGTGCTCTCGGTATTGGAAAAAAGAATACCGTAGAGCAGCTGGGCTCCCGGGGCATGGTGAGATGGTGGATTTATGCTAAGAAGCTTAGCCAGGGATATTTGTGGACCTATTATCCTTGGCGTACCCTGGTTCAGGATATGGATAATAGGATGAAAGGAAACCAATATATTTGCTCAGAGGTTATGAGGACATGGCAAGCATGAGGGTTTTACCGTAGAATCTTCCTGCTCAGAGGTAATGAGGACATGGCAGGGGAGACTTCACGGAAGATATTCGTGGTCAACAGCAGACATTTGTGGTCAACAGAGGACATTTATGGTCAACAGAGGACGTTTGTGGTCAACAGAGGACATTTGTGGTCAACAGAGGACATTTGTGGTCAACAGAGGATATTTGTGGACCTATTATCCTTGTCGTACTCCGGTTGAGGGTACAGATAATAGGTTGAAAGGGAACCGACATACTTACTCAGAGGTAATGGGGACATGACAAGCATGAAGGTTTCTTCGACGGAGCCTTCCCACTCAGAGGTAATGAGGACATGGCAGGAGTGAGCTCAATGAAGAGGGGGTACATAGAACGACTCAGAGGTAGGAGAACATGGAAGTTCTATGCGAGGGGGCGGTTTGTTTTTGGTGGAAGTGAAAACGACTCAAAGGTAATGAGGACATGGCCATTTCGGAAATTTGTGGATCGATTACCCTTTTTGTGCACTGGGAGTACGGGTAGTGGATCATTAGGGAGGATCTCTTCCAGGAAGAAAGTTCAGAGGTATAATCATACGTGACTTACTATCTGAAAGAGTGACCGGAATGTGAGTTCAGAGGCACCAGCGGGTACATAACTCGGTAATTTAGAATATTGAGAAAGTGTGAGTTCAGCGGCACCAGCGGGTACATGACTCGATAATCTGAAGGGAATGTGGAGATGAGTTCAGCGGCACCAGCCGGTACATGACTCGATAATCTGAAATGTTGTGGATGTGAGTTCAGCGGTACCAGCGGGTACATGACTCGATGATCTGGAGAGAATGTCGTTTAGACATAATATTTCTTCAGAAACTTGCCGTTGACGGGCAACATGAGCAAGTCTCCGTTTTGTTTTACGAGACGGTAAGCGTCGTTGGAGAATACTGTCTCAATGATAAATGGGCCTTCCCACTTTGGCTGGAATTTGTCGACGGTCTTGTGAGTCATGACCATCGGCCTCCGGACTGCCAGAACGAGATCGCCCACCTGGAATGTTCTGATTTTGACCTTCTTGTTGAAGGCTCCGGAGATGTTTGCTTGGTATAGCTCAATTCGTTGCTGAGCCAAGAGGCGCTTTTCATCTAGTGCCTCCAATTCCTGTAGCCGACGATGGTAGTTTTCGTCCGTCGTCAATTGATGTATGAGGGCGACGCGTAGTGAGGGGATCTGAGTATCCAATGGGAGGACTGCTTCACTCCCGTACACCAGGGAGAATGGTGTATTCCCGGTGGCTGTTCGAACTGTGGTGCGATAAGCCCATAAGCATTCACCGAGCTTCTCGTTCCAGTCGCGTTTGTTGGAGGAGACAAACTTCTTGAGGAGTTTGATGATTGTTTTGTTGAATGCCTCTGCCAACCCGTTCGCTGCCGGGTTGTACGGTATCGAAGCGACATTCTGAATACGGTGCTTATCACAAAACCGATAGAATGTGTGGCTTGCAAACTGCGAACCATTATCATGGATGATCCTTCGAGGCAGTCCAAAGCGGTAGATGTCGTGATGTTTAAGGAAGCTGATTACGTTTGAAGTCTTAACTTCTGCGAGTGGGACAGCTTTCGCCCATTTGGAGAAGTAATCAGTGATCGCAAGTATGAAACAATGTCCTCGGGAGGAAGATGGGGTGATTGGACCAATGATATTCATTTCCCATGCTTCGAATGGCCAGGACGCCACTGTCGGATGTAGAAACTCGGACGGTTGGTGAATGAAGTCCGCATGGACTTGGCAGGCTTTGCATTTTCTAGCATAATCTATCGCATCTACCACCATCGTGGGCCAATAGTAGCCCATTCGTCGAAGACGGTCTTGTAATTTAGGACCGGGCTGGTGGGCCCCGCAGACACCGTCATGAGCTTCTCGTATGGCTTCTTTGGCTTTTGCGTTTGACAGACACCGAAGCAGTAATCTGTCGTAGAAGCGGCGATACTGCATTTTTGTCTCTGTATCGTAGAAGAATCTGAGAGAACGCCGTCTGATGGAAGTGGCTTCCTTTGGGTTCTCGGACAGGATGTCGTAGACGACGAAGTCGATGAATGGTTGTCTCCAATCTGGGGCATCATCGATCGTCTGGGCGGAATAACTCGCCACAAATTGCATATTGTTTTTGGGACAGACCAGTTCGTGGCCTATCACATCCACTGATTGGCGATCATAGTTCGGAACTGCTAGGGAAACGGCAAGACCAGCTAAGGCATCAGCTTCGATATTTCAAAGTCTGGGGACATGTTCGATGAAGAACCCCTCGAATGACGAGATGATGTTAATCGCTATTTGGTGATAAGGGATCATGTCTTCGTGGCGGACCTCATATGAGCCCCGTATCTGATTGACGATTAGTTGGAAATTGCCGTATGCTTCAAGGTATTCTACCTCCAGCTCTCTTGCGAGTTGGAGCCCAATGAACAGAGCGTTGTACTCAGCCATACTGTTAGAGCAGGGCTCTGCGAGAGAATAAGCACGGTTAATCACCAATCCGAAAGGGAAGATCAGCACCACCCCGACTCCGACGACTATATTGCCTTTAGGTCCGGTCCTCGAAGCACCATCGAAGAACATTCGCCATATAGCCTCGTGAGAGGTTGCATGCGAGTCGGCGACCTCATCTGGGATCTCTTCATATATTCTGGAGGACTCCGAGCCTGGGTGGGCTGCTAAAAAGTCTGCCAGGGCTTGACCTTTGACTGTCTTTTGTGGGACGAAGATCATATGATAAGGGGATAGCAATATTGACCATGTAGCGAGGCGAGAGCTGAGTGCCCCTGGTTTAGTCATGAGGACCCTGAGAGGGTTGACTCGTGAGATCACATGTATCGTTTGTCCGGTGACATAGTGTCGCATTTTCTGAATGGCGAACACCAGGGCGAGGCATTCCTTCTCCACAGCGGTATATCGATGCTCTGGCCCAATCATCATTCGGCTGAGGTAATATATGGCTTGCTCATGGCCTGCGTCATTGTTTTGTGCCAGCAGAGCCCCGAGGGAGTGTTCCATTGCTCGTACATAGAGCAAGAATAGTTTTCCAGGAACCGGGGCCACCAAAACTGAAGGATTTAACAAATATTCTTTGATACTGTCGAAAGCACGCTGACATTCCTCGTCCCATACGAATGAGACTCCTTTTTTCATGAGATGGGTAAACGGTCGACATCGCCCGGAGAGGTTGGAAATGAACCTCCTGATGTAAGCTAGCCTTCCTTGGAGGCCTCTGAGTTCGCGGAGATTTCTCGGGGGACCCATCTCCATGATTGCTTTCGTCTTCTCAGGGTCTACATGGATACCCTGTGCAGTGATGATGAAGCCCAAGAACTTCCCACTGGATACGCCCAGAAAGGACTTCGTAGGGTTCATTTTCTAATTGTGCGCTCGTATTAGGTCGAATACCGTCCTTAGATCCTGTAGATGGTCTCCCTTGCAGCGACTCTTAACGGCTATATCGTCAACATAGCACTCCACTGTCTTGCGTAAGTCGTCTCTGAAGATGATGCTCATGGCTCTTTGATATGTGGCGCCAGCATTCTTTAAATCGAAATGCATGACTGTGTAGCAGTACGTGCCAATTGGTGTTCGGAATGATATATGCTTTTCGTCTTCAGAAGACATTTTGATTTGGTTGTACCCCGAGAAGCCATCCATGAATGACATACGTTCGAAGTCGCAGGTATTGTCGATCATCATGTTTGTGATAGGAAGGGGGAATTCATCTTTGGGGCACGCCTCGTTCAGATTGCGAAAGTCGATGCAGATTCGAATCTTCCCATTCTTCTTGAGGACGGGTACTATATTGGCGACCCAATCGGGATATTGTTCCTCACGAATGAAACCGCTGGCTATCAGTTTGTTGACTTCGGCTTCGATCGCGTCCATAATTCCCGGGTGGAAGCGTCGCTGTTGTTGCTTGACTGGCTTCGCATCTGGCCGAATGTTGAGTTTGTGAAGAACAATATCGGGATTTAACCCTGGCATGTCTTCATAGCTCCAGACGAACACATCAATGTATTCTCTGACAAGTTCTAGCAGTGACTCCCGTTCTTCGTCTGCTAGGCTTTTACTGACGAAAATTGGTTTTGGAGAAGATTCGCTGCCGAGGTCAACTTGTATGACTTCATCTTCAGTAGGAGGTTCTCTCAGTTCGAACCGCTTTTCCCATTGTGCGTCCAATTGTTGGGCCCACGGCTCTAGCTCGAGGATTTCAGGGTTGTCTTCGTCTTCTTCATAAGCGTCGACGAATGCCATGTTGACTGACAGGACTTGTCTGAACACGTCTCCGATGCTGGTATCCGAGTCAGAAGTTGGTGACCCGGTTGAATGTGACTGCCAGTCGCATTCTTCATCTGAACTTTCAGGGGTCGTGGTAGGCGTTACATACCCTAACCCGCATCGAGTTTTGTTATAGTAGTCCCGTGGTTTGCCCATCGGGACTGACGGCTTCAAAGGTAATCGTCGCCCAGTGCCGTAGTTCAAACCTGGCGTCGTCTCCAGATCATACCCCTATTTCTGCATGAGATATTTGGATTGGGGGCTATAAAGATACAGAGGCAGTCTTCCGGCATCTGACCCGAGGTCGGCTTCCTCTATGGTGAAGGGATGCGGGTTGTTCGTCCGGCCGAAGATGATTGGATGGTCCCCTTCCTCGATTATTCGGTAAGCGTCTTCTACTGGAGTAAGTTGGATCGCGGTGTACACATTTGTCACCTGTGTGTGTAGGTGAGTGCCTATATCGTATTCTATAGCATACATTGTACATAGCTTATTGAGCTCGGTGTAGTTCAAAGATAACCCTTTATTGATGAAGTAAGGTATCTTTTCTAGAGGGATTACATCATCTGCGGAGGGAACATCAGTGTGGGCAGCCACATACTTGGCTAACTCTGGTTCCTCTTCGGCTACCTCCTGTGTGAATGAAGACTGAGAGGACGTCCTGGGAAGCTTGATTGTCAGTAGTTCAGTTGATGGAGCAGAGCGTGGAGTTGTTGGCAGACTAGCGACCCCCAGTTTGGCATTTGATGTAGAGCGAGGAGTGGCTGGTTCGCTAGAAGTGTCAGATCTTGCATCGGGATGACGACCCTTCTTGGGAAGGCGTATCGTCAGTGGCCTATCGGAGGGATTAAGCTTCTCCGTTTGAGGTTGACTGACTCTCGGCAGTCTGATTATCAGTGGCCCCGTTGTGGGTCTCGGCACTTGGCCGGACCTTGGTAGCCGGATTATCATCTGCTCTTCCTGCACCGAGAGGCTGATCGCATCCTTCCGCAGAGTGGCAGTAAGGGGTGCGGACCTTCCCGGTTTGCGAGCTTGGAGGTGGATTGTCAGAGGCTCTTCTGTTCCTGTGGCCGTTTCGGTACCAACTTGTTCATTTCCTTCATCAAGGTGCCTCTTCGATTTTTCGTATATGCAGGGGTCCGAGTAGTAAGATTCGACCCCTTTGAAGGGATCGATGTCAGCAAATTCCGTCTTCACGAAGCCGTATTTGTCGACATATTTGAAGCACTGTGTAGCGTGGAAGGCACGATCATGTAATCGTGTATCCATGGGCGCCCCAAGAGGATGTTGTGAGAAGTGTCTACATCTATGACGTAGCAGGTGACTTCGGATTGGAGGTCGCCAATTTGACACTTCAGACGAATCTTTCCAATAGGGTAGCTCCTGCCCGAATTGAAACTGCTGATGGCGGTGCTTGTAGGCGTCAGGCGATGCATTGGGATGCAGAGATGATGTAGCAGACCCTTCGGGATGATGCTTATGGAAGAGCCAGGATCTATGTGCATTCGATCCACCTTCACGTCGTCGATGTATCCCGTGTAGTATAGCGGGCGATCGTGTAGGTTGGTTTTGATGAGCATGTCCTGCGGAGTGAAGACGATGTTGGGCATTGCTCCCGTGCAGGCACTGTCTTGGAGATCCACGGGTGTGTCCTCCCCGGTGAGGTTGGATTGAGCCAGATAGACATCGGCATTTTGGAGTGCTTCGCTTAATGCAATACGAACGTCCTTGGAGAGACTTAGGAGTTCGTACAGTGACAACTTGGCCGGTGTGTTAGCCAATTATGCTAAGATGTCAAAATTGTAGGGCCTCTCTAGCCCTTGGGCTGCCTCTTTTCGGAGGGATTTATCGAAGCGAGTCTCCCTCGGCCTAGGCTTGTCGGTCGTCGAAGGCTGAGCCGGTCTCGGAGCATCAGTTGTAGTGGGTTGATGATTTTCAGCTGGATTGTCAACTACAGGTTGGGATTGCGCTCCGGACCGCGTGACGACGGTTGTAGCTTCCTCATTGTCTGCCGAGATTGTGTGGCAGGTCATGACTTTTCCACTTTTCTTCTTGTCGGTGGAAGATGGTGTGGGCTGAGTCACTTCTGACACCAAGTCTGGATGGATCCACATGACCTCCCCTCGTGATGTGGTGAGGTGTACTAGACCGGCAGCCTGATCTCGAGGAGGTAGAAGATTGGTAATCTACATTGTCGCTAGAGGGACGGGGACCACCCCGTCTTGAGTCTCCGTCGGTGGAAAGCTGCCGAATTGTACGGACACCATATTGGCCGCCACTGTTACCTCTTCGATATCGATGGCCAGAGCGTTCGAATCGATGAGGTTTTGTATGTACCGTTTCAGCTGGTAGCAATCGTGTGTAGCATGATGGACATAGCGATGATAATGGCAGTACTTTGGATTCTCCATCTCTGCCGGCCGCGGTTTCCGTCTTGGTGGAGGAAGCTGAATCATGTCCCCTTGTATGAGCATGTCCAAGATGGGCTTGACGTGACCGTCTTCGAAGGAGTAAGTGATTTGCGGCCATTATTTGTCTGCTGGCTTCGGCTCAGGTTTTCGTGCTGTATCGGCCACCATGGCCTGCTTTCCCTTGCTGTCCCGATTGTTAGAGGGGCTACCCCCATTATCGTTGTTGGGACACTTGCCCTTGTTTTCTCCTTCCGAGATGTGCAATCCCAGTTGGCGAGCCTTCTTCAGTCGTTCTTCGGCGCTTGTGGCGCTGATGATGAACGTCTTCCAATCTTTGAATTGACTTTCGCCCATCCAGAGACCGATCGTTGGAAGCAGTCTCTTTTGGCAAATTTCAATTAAAGAGGAATCTGGATTTTCGGAAGGCAGCTTCATGGCGGTTTGGCAGAACCGCTCAATGTAGTTCCTTGTCAGCTCTTTCTCCCCTTGGACGACGTCCATGAGGATGGACATGTTGATATCCTGCCCTACTTCGTAGAATCTCTCCAAGAACATGCGCTTCAAGCCGGCGAAGGAGTGGATGCAGTTGTCCGGCAGATTGCGATACCAGTCGAAGGCGACTCCTTCCAATGCCCTAATGAATAATCGCGTGAGGTGTAACGCCCCCAGTCCCAAAATACGTAGGACTAGGAACGTAGACATGCCAGCTATATTCATACGAAGTATACTCTAATATATGGAAACTCCTATGAATACATAAGCTATAAAATGTAGTAGAACCATAACTAATCTTATCCACGCAATATAAATGAATAAAAGACATCATATAAAGATAATGAAATGTCTTGATATAATATGTTGGGCGGAGACAAATCAACTACCAACAAGTAAAGGAAAAATACATAAGAAAAGATATGAATTTGGCGAGCGAAGCGAAGACGATCCAAGTGCAATCATCCTCGAGAAATAGCAATGAACACGGCTAGAGCTAAAACACCTGCGAAAGACAATAGCACACACCTGGAGAGATAACCAGGTCCTCAGAGGGACGTAACAAGACACATAATATCATGCCATATAAACTGAATAAATATCGCTCAAATAAATAAGTAAATCGAATTATAACATGTTCCAATACGCACCTACTGAACGAGCGTACCATCCCCCCAACCAAACAAGGACAGAGGATGGTAAACTAATTCATGGTGACGTATCTTTCCATGCTAATAATCCAATATGGTATCCGGACCCCAACAAGGTTCAATACCTTCTCATCGAAGTAGTAAGTCACACCTACAACCAAACAAGGACAAGATGTGACAAACTAATCCGCGACAAGCTATTGTTCCAAGCCACGGTCAGATACAAGTACCCAAACCAAAGGTACTCGTACCTAACGGATAAGGGTAGCCTAACCGTTCTAAGTGAATGCAGTTTAAGAACAGTTCATGGTCGCATGACTACCCAGTCAAGTCGAGAAATTAACAATGCAGTACCTCAGTAGCGAGTCACAACACCATATACTATTCCTCAGTATCGAGCGAGTCTATAGCATATAGTCTACCTATCGTTCCTCAGTAGCGAGCGAGTCTACGATAGATAGGGTGGTAGTCAACTTCCAATCATGTTCTTCCCGCCCAATGCTAACTCTATAACCGCTAAGTCAAACTAGCATGCAACCTCTATTAGCGGTTAATCCTATCGCACGGCTTGTACGTACTGGTGGCCAGCCAATCACGCACTTCTGTGTTCTACATGCGACACACAACTTCGTGGTATAACGTGTCAAGGCCATGAATGCAACACACAAAGGTGGTCCCTTAAATCTAGGTTTAATGTGTAAGAAAATAATACATAGCAAGAAACTGAAGAGTAAATTCTAACAGGTTATGCCATGTATCACAGTTTATTTTGCATAAAAAAAATAATGAACATGCATGAAATATGAGCTAAAATAATTAAACAACAAATGGTAAGGTATCTTGCCTTGTAGGACGCCTGGTGTGCTGCGATAATCATAGTGGCATGAACTGCGTCTTTGGTGCAACAACTACACAAGGGGACCTCTGTTGATGGCACGGACAGTTCCATCGGTCCATGACGGTCAAATTAGCTAGGGTGGACATAAGAAAGTCTCGAAATTGGCAAGGAGAGTAGGAATAATAGGACTAGTCATGGCCAGGAGTATAATAGAAGGAGAATATATACAATTTTTAGAAAATACCGATAATACTTTAAATATATTTTATTCAGTCAAAAATATGTTTTTAGATAAATACTCTAACAATCTTTAAAAAAAACTCATTTTAAGACAGAATCTAGTTTTATCAAATATTATGTATATAATCTTAAATAGCAAAAATATTGTACTTATATTATTTAGAAGTCCAAGTAGTAATATATATATATATATATATATATATATATATATATATATATATATATATATATATATATATATATATATAAGCTTCAAACTAAAATATTTAATTCTCTAATCAAATCATATAAATATAAATGTCAACAGAAATCTATTTATAAAACTAAATGCATAAACCTAATGAAGTTAGCTCAACAATTTTTTATAGATATAGTTTTTAGAAAAAAAATATTTTTTAGAAATCCTATTAGGAATATAATATGTTTATTTTGAAAGGCTCCTGCCCAAAATTCATATTAAATCCCAAAAATATATATTAACCCAAAATAACTAAAATACTTACTACCAACCCATTAAACAATATAATAATAAAATTAATGATAATAATAGTAAAATCATAATAATTATAACAGTTAAAAAAAAGAGAAAACAATTCACAATTAAAACAAAATATATAATAATAATAAAAATAATAATAATAAAGAAATAAATGAAATAATAAAAAAACAACAGCACAGAAGTCGTTCTCCTCTTTCGAGGAGAACAGTGAAGGAAAGAAACAACAAAAAAAAACACAGAGGGTGAAGGAGAGAGAGAGACACGAGTGAAAAAGGGGTAGGTGAGAGAGAGAGGCGTGGGAGCTGGAGAAGGAGCGGGGAAGAGGGCGATCGGCGGTGGCTCGATCGGCGGTGGGTCGATCGGATTGGGGCGGAAGGTCCGGTGGGGTACGGCGGAGGCGGCGTAGGGGCGACGCGGCCGGGGGACAGAGGTTTTGACGGCCGGCGCTTGGGCGGAGCTCGGCGAAAGAGGGCGGCTGCGAGTGAAGGATGGGCTCGAGATGGCTGCGGCGGTGGCGAATCGCCAGGAGCGGCGATGGGTCAGTAGGTCCGGTCGGCTGAGGAGCAGGGTTTCGTACGCATGGGCGGCGAGAGCTCCGGCGCGGCGGCTTGGGGCGATCGACGCAGAGACTAGGGTTTGGGAGTCGTTTGGTTGGGGCTGGACACAGCGGGACGGAGGCAGAAGGCCAGCGGCGGGGGACTCGGCTATGGTGGTCGCGCGACAGCGGGTAAGTGGTGGTGGCCGGTTCCTTATTTATTTTTGGTTTTTGGTGTGTCGCCGGCGGATGGCGCCGGCGACGGTGGTGGTGTTACATTTTTGGTGATGACTGGGTGGCGATGGTGACCGGGCTGGTGGTAGCTGTTTGCGGGTGCGCCACGGTGGTGCGTGTGTGGTGGTAGTGGTGGTTTGCGCTGGTCGGGGCACGGTGGTAGGGAGTCCCGAAGCTGTGGTCGGGTGTCGGGTGGTGGTCCTGGCTGGGCGCGGCCAAGGGGGTTTTGGGTGTACGGTGGTGATTGGGTCGACGGACAGTCGGGATGAGACGGGGCTGTACATAGTCTGGCGGAGAAAGGATTGTGGGCGGGTCTGTCTTGGCTTGGGGGACGTGGTGCTAATGACGAAGGTGGAGGGAAGATGGTAACGGCGGATGTCCGGCTGTCGATGGCTGAGGAATCGACGGAGGCAGGGAGAAGACACGAGCGGGGATGGGGTTACGGTAGGATTAGGGATTCAATTGTGTCGGGATGTGTCCGACACGAAAAATTAAATGTAAATGTACAAGAATTGGAATAAGAGAGTCACCCGGGGTCGGACCCGAGGCCGTCACGGCTGACACGGAAGAGATGGGCATGGACACGAGGCACACACATTTGGTTGTGGAAATTTGTGGAGAAAATAATGGATGATGGAAATTGGAGGAGTACCTGCCTATTTATAGGATGTGGGAATTCCCAATTTGGATAGGATAGATAAATCATCTATTTAATTAAAATCAATCAAATCAAATCAAATCCAATTAAATCTAATTTAATCCTTTTAAAAAATCAAATCAATTTCAAACATAGATATTGGTTTACTATTTAAATGTATCCATGGAATCAAATAAAAATTTAAATTGTTACAAATATTTCAAAAATATATTTTTCCAAAAATACTATAATAATTAATTTCAAAAATATATTATTATTTAAAATAAACAAATAAATAATTACGAAAATAAATGTTTGTACAATTAATATTTACATAGATATACTTTTCTAATTTACCATTTTATAGAAAAATTTTATTTCTTATTATAACTATATAAATGAAAAAGGCTTTTCATAAAAGTAATAAACTTGAAAATAATAGCTAAAAATAATTTTTGTCTACATTAAATATAATAAAAATAATGTTTTTCAAAAATATGTACGCTCGCACATATTCGCACTCGACGAGCAAGAAAATAATTTCGTACGCGACGTACAATACAAAACTTTAAATCGGTACCAAAAATAAAAAAAATAGTAGAAATTTAGGGGTTTTACATCCTCTCCAACTTAAAAGAATTTTGTCCTCGAAATTAAGAATTTAGAGGGGGTGAGAAGGCGCAACGGTAGATAGAAGGGTTCAAAGTAGTTTATATGGTCGTAGTCTAGCTTAAGGATGTGATTAAGAGACGATTGTAATCACTCTTAAATTCAAGTGACTAGAAAGTCAAAATGGTAGAATTAGGGTCGAGGGAAAGGTCGAGTAGTTCAAGACAAAGATATGGCAACATCGAGTGATAATGGTCACAAGAGATAGGATAGCTAGGGGTACCTCTAGTATAACGCTTTCGTCTTCCTAAAATAGGTGAAGGCGAAAGCAATATAGAGTTCGAATGAGGCGTTATCGAATACGAATACGTGATTCAAAGACGATCGAATAATTTCAAAAGAATTGTCAAGGCAGTCGTGGATAGGATTGTAAGGGCCAAGTTTAATTATGTTCCCATCCACGTAGAGTAATAGACAAAAGCGAACCAAAGTGCACTCGGTTGATCAGACCATTATGTACTGGTTCTGATTAGACAATCTGTTAGTGGAGGCCTCCAATAACATATGTCATGAACAAGCTTGATAAAGAATTAGGCTTGCAAAACTAGGCTACATTAGCATCATTAGTCTAGATAAAAATATAGGCACGTGAGATTAGGATTGAAATAGAGTAGAATTAGTTCAAAGTCCTTAAGACACTAAGTTGTATCCTATGTTGGTCTCTATACAGTTGTCCTATAATCTTCTTGTCCAAGTCCTTGGTTGGCTAGATGGGTTAGGTCCTCTAGATTCTAGGATCTAAATAAGCTTGATAATATAGGTCACTAGGTCAAAGGGGTTGCTAGTTCATAAGGTATTCTACCCAACTTAAAAAATTAAACTAATGGTGTTTTGGGACAACCAACTAGTAGGGTCAATCTCTAGCAAGCACGAAGAGAAGATAACAGTAGGAATGGAAGGAAGCAAGCAAGATGCAATTGATGAGTCAAACGGTAGATAAAATCAAGGAAAAAGGTCAAGTATGTGGATGAGATCCTAGACTTCTAATCCTATACGCAGGCTTGCTTGGTACGGTAAAGTAACCAAACAATTTATCTCGACCTGCATGGGCCACCACAAAAACATGTAACGCCCCCAGTCCCAAAATACGTAGGACTAGGAACGTAGACATGCCAGCTATATTCATACGAAGTATACTCCAATATATGGAAACCTCCTATGAATACGTAAGCTGTAAAATGTAGTAGAACCATAACTACTCTTATCCACGCAATATAAATGAATAAAAGACATCATATAAAGATAATGAAATGTCTTGATATAATATGTTGGGCGGAGACAAATCCACTACCAATAAGTAAAGGAAAAATACATAAGAAAAGATATAAATTTGGCGAGCGAAGCGAAGACGATCCAAGTGCAATCATCCTCGAGAAATAGCAATGAACACGGCTAGAGCTAAAGCACCTGCGAAAGACAATAGCACACACCTGGAGAGATAACCAGGTCCTCAGAGGGACGTAACAAGACACATAATATCATGCCATATAAACTGAATAAATATCGCTCAAATAAATAAGTAAATCGAATTATAACATGTTCCAATACGCACCTACTGAACGAGCGTACCATCCCCCCAACCAAACAAGGACAGGGGATGGTAAACTAATTCACGGTGACGTATCTTTCCATGCTAATAATCCAATATGGTATCCGAACCCCAACAAGGTTCAATACCTTCTCATCGAAGTAGTAAGTCACACCTACAACCAAACAAGGATAAGATGTGACAAACTAATCCGCGATAAGCTATTGTTCCAAGCCACGGTCAGATACAAGTACCCAAACCAAAGGTACTCGTACCTAACGGATAAGAGTAGCCTAACCGTTCTAAGTGAATGCAGTTTAAGAATAGTTCATGGTTGCATGACTACCCAGTCAAGTCGAGAAATTAACAATACAGTACCTCAGTAGCGAGTCACAACACCGTATACTATTCCTCAGTATCGAGCGAGTCTATAGCATATAGTCTACCTATCGTTCCTCAGTAGCGAGCGAGTCTACGATAGATAGGGTGGTAGTCAACTTCCAATCATGTTCTTCCCGCCCAATGCTAACTCTATAACCGCTAAGTCAAACTAGCATGCAACCTCCATTAGCGGTTAATCCTATCGCACGGCTTGTACGTACTGGTGGCCAGCCAATCACGTACTTCCGTGTTCTACATGCGACACACAACTTCGTGGTACAACGTGTCAAGGCCATGAATGCAACACACAAAGGTGGTCCCTTAAATCTAGGTTTAATGTGTAAGAAAATAATACATAGCAAGAAACTGAACAGTAAATTCTAACAGGTTATGCCATGTATCACAGTTTATTTTGCATAAAGAAAATAATGAACATGCATGAAATATGAGCTAAAATAATTAAACAGCAAATGGCAAGGTGTCTTGCCTGGTAGGACGCCTGGTGTGCTGCGATAATCATAGTGGCATGAACTGCATCTTTGGTGTAACAACTACACAAGGGGACCTCTGTTGATGGCACGGACAGTTCCATCGGTCCATGACGGTCAAATTAGCTAGGGTGGACATAAGGAAGTCTCGAAATTGGCAAGGAGAGTAGGAATTATAGGACTAGTCATGGCTAGGAGTATAATAGAAGGAGAATATATACAATTTTTAGAAAATACCGATAATACTTTAAATATATTTTATTTAGTCAAAAATATGTTTTTAGATAAATACTCTAACAATCTTTAAAAAAAACTCATTTTAAGGCAGAATCTAGTTTTATCAAATATTACGTATATAATCTTAAATAAAAAATATTGTACTTATATTATTTAGAAGTCCAAGTAGTAATATATATATATATAAGCTTCAAACTAAAATATTTAATTCTCTAATCAAATCATATAAATATAAATGTCAACAGAAATCTATTTATAAAAATAATGCATAAACCTAATGAAGTTAGCTCAACAATTTTTTATAGATATAGTTTTTAGAAAAAATATATTTTTAGAAATCCTATTAGGAATATAATATGTTTATTTTGAAAGGCTCCTGCCCAAAATCCATATTAAATCCCAAAAATATATATTAACCCAAAATAACTAAAATACTTACTACCAACCCATTAAATAATATAATAATAAAATTAATGATAATAATAGTAAAATCATAATAATTATAACAGTTAAAAAAATTCACAATTAAAACAAAATATATAATAATAATAAAAATAATAATAATAAAGAAATAAATAAAATAATAAAAAAACAACAGCACAGAAGTCGTTCTCCTCTTTCTAGGAGAACAGTGAAGGAAAGAAACAACAACAAAAAATATAGAGGGTGAAGGAGAGAGAGAGACACGAGTGAAAAAGGGGTAGGTGAGAGAGAGAGGCGTGGGAGCTGGAGAAGGAGCGGGGAAGAGGGCGATCGGCGGTGGCTCGATCGGCGATGGCTCGATCGGATTGGGGCGGAAGGTCCGATGGGGTACGGCGGAGGCGGCGTAGGGGCGACGCGGCCGAGAGACAGAGGTTTTGACGGCCGACGCTTGGGCGGAGCTCGGCGGAAGAGGGCGGCTGCGAGTGAAGGATGGGCTCGAGATGGCTGCGGCGGTAGCGAATCGCCAGGAGCGGTGATGGGTCAGTAGGTCCGGTCGGCTGAGGAGCAGGGTTTCGCACGCGTGGGCGGCGAGAGCTCCGGCACGACGGCTTGGGGCGATCGACGCGAAGACTAGGGTTTGGGAGTCGTTTGGTCGGGGCTGGACACAGCGGGACGGAGGCGGAAGACCAGCGGCGGGGGACTCGGCTATGGTGGTCGCGCGGCAGCGTGTAAGTGGTGGTGGCCGG
Organism: Iris pallida; assembly: GCA_029216955.1. Taxonomy (NCBI): domain Eukaryota; kingdom Viridiplantae; phylum Streptophyta; class Magnoliopsida; order Asparagales; family Iridaceae; genus Iris; species Iris pallida. Next base: position 3,940,260 of record JANAVB010037417.1, read on the forward strand.
TTCTTTATTTATTTTTGGTTTTGGTGTGTCGCCGGCGGATGGCGCCGGCGACGGTGGTGGTGTTACATTTTGGGTGATGACTGGGTGGCGATGGTGACCGGGCTGGTGGTGGCTGTTTGCGGGTGCGCCACGGTGGTACGTGTGTGGTGGTGGTGGTGGTTTGAGCTGGTCGGGGCACGGTGGTAGGGAGTCCGACGCGGTGGTCGGGTGTCGGGTGGTGGTCCTGGCTGGGCGCGGCCAAGGGGGTTTTGGGTGTACGGTGGTGATTGGGTCGACGGACAGTCGGGATGAGACGGGGCTGTACATAGTCTGGCGGAGAAGGGATTGTGGTCGGGTCTGTCTTGGCTTGGGGGACGTGGTGCTAATGACGAAGGTGGAGGGAAGATGGTAACGGCGGATGTCCGGCTGTCGATGGCTGAGGAATCGACGGAGGCAGGGAGGAGACACGAGCGGGGATGGGGTTACGGTAGGGTTAGGGATTCGATTGTGTCGGGATGTGTCCGACACGAAAAATTAAATATAAATGTACAAGAATTGGAATAAGAGAGTCACCCGGGGTCGGACCCGAGGCCGTCACGGCTGACACGGAAGAGATGGGCATGGACACGAGGCACACACATTTGGTTGTGGAAATTTGTGGAGAAAATAATGGATGATGGAAATTGGAGGAGTACCTGCCTATTTATAGGATGTGGGAATTCCCAATTTGGATAGGATAGATAAATCATCTATTTAATTAAAATCAATCAAATCAAATCAAATCCAATTAAATCTAATTTAATCCTTTTAAAAAAATCAAATCAATTTCAAACATAGATATTGGTTTACTATTTAAATGTATCCATGGAATCAAATAAAAATTTAAATTGTTACAAATATTTCAAAAATATGTTTTTCCAAAAATACTATAATAATTAATTTCGAAAATACATTATTATTTAAAATAAACAAATAAATAATTACGAAAATAACAATTAATATTTACAAAGATATATTTTTCTAATTTACCATTTTATAGGAAAATTTTATTTATTATTATAACTATATAAATGAAAAAGGCTTTTCATAAAAGTAATAAACTTGAAAATAATAGCTAGAAATAATTTTTGTCTACATTAAATATAATGAAAATAATGTTTTTCAAAAATATGTACACTCGTACATATTCGCACTCGACGAGCAAGAAAATAATTTCGTGCGCGACGTACAATACGACTACGCAACGTACAATACAAAACTTTAAATCGGTACCAAAAATAAAAAAATAGTAGAAATTTAGGGGTTTACATGAGGATAGCATCATCATGGGGCAGATGGTCGGTGGTGACCTCGAAGTAAGTGATGTACCGACTTGCTGAGGTCTTGCCATCATACGGATTGATATTGAACAGCTTATATCTTGGTGGGAATGGAACATCCCTCCATTCAGCAGGGTATGGTTGCCGAATTCTGAGGTCTTGAGCGTTTTCTCGGGCATGGAACATGGCTCGGAGCTCCTGAACCTCTCTTCTTACTTTTCGGGCCTCATCTGTCGTGGTAGGGGCTGTTATTTCGGGAGGATTGTTGCTCGGGTTCAGTGCCGCTGAATTCGAGTCCGCATTGACCGCGGGACCTGCGCTTGTTTGGCCAGGCGTCCCTCCTTGCAGAGTTGGAAGGGCTGCTTTAATCTCGTCTACAGACTTGACCAAAGCAAGTAATATGGCTTCGAGATTGTCGATGCGCTGGCGATCACTGGAACAACTTTGATTGCTGTCTGTCATGAACACCGTCCTTGTATGATGAGAAACGGAAGGGACGGTGGTGGATGTATCCTCCGAGTCATACCCATGTACCGAGAAGTCATCGGGATATGTGGGAATATTCTCTTCTGGTTCGGACTCGGAGGTAACAGTACCCCCAGCCTCAGAGCTTGCTTCGTCTTGAGAGTCATGGATGTCCTCGGGGACATCGGCGTCTGTTGTTCCTGATGGGAGAGTTGTTTCTCCGGGCTCGTCTCCTTGAAACATCGGATTGTTGTGGATGTTCGGAGGAGTGCTACCCCCAGTTCCCACGACCCCCAGCGATGTGGATGTCACCCTCATTTTCCGTATTTCTAGTATTTCGTATTTATACTCTTATCTGGATTTTGGCATGTATTTTTATTTTTCTCAACTTGTGGAATTTTGGTATTTCTTGTATTTTGGGTTTTGACATGGCTCGATTTTAAATGGTTTGGTTTGGTTTGGTTTAATGTATTGGAACACCTTAGCCTATGCTCCACCCTCAATACACCACATCCTACCCTCTTTAAAACTCTACCAACTTTTTCTCTCTCCTCATAACCTCCATTAATTTCTTTTTCTCCTTCCTCTACACAACACTCTTCTCCTTCCTCTCCACAACACCCTCCCATAGGCAAGTGCACCTTGCCACCACATGAGAACCCTCTTTTATTTGTCCATTTGCTAGATTAGGACATGGTGATCAACATTAGAACTTGGTATTTTGTGATTTGGAGTCTCCATTGTTCTAGATCTAAGTCTTCTCCATTTTTGGTTTTACATGGTTTCGATCTATTTAAGTTAGATTTTTATGGGTTTTGATATTTCCATATGGAAGAGAGTTTAATTCCACCCTGGATGGAACTTTGGAAATCCGAATTTGGAGTTCGGATGGCCAAGTTGTGATGCCTTGAAGTTTTGGAGCCATGAGAGCTTCGTCTCAGCCATGGAGAAGAAGACCCTTTCCTCTGCGTGCATGTTTTTACGCGTACGCAGCTCTCCTGCGTGCGTGCTTTTGTGCGTACGCAGCCCCTCCGCGTGCGTGTTTTTACGCGTACGCAGCTCTCCTGCGTGCGTGACTTTCTCGTACGCAGCTCTCCTACGTGCGTGACTTTTCTCGTACGCAGCTCTCCTGCGTGCGTGACTTTCTCGTACGCAGCTCTCCTGCGTGCGTGACTTTCTCGTACGCAGCTCTCCTGCGTGCGTGATTTTCTCGTACGCAGCTCTCCTGCGTGCGTGACTTTTCTCGTACGCAGCTCTCCTGCGTGCGTGACTTTTCTCGTACGCAGCTCTCCTGCGTGCATGACTTTTCTCGTACGCAGCTCTCCTGCGTGCGTGAGTTTTCTCGTACGCAGCTCTCTTGCGTGCGTGACTTTTCTTGTACGCAGCTCTCCTGCGTGCGTGACTTTTCGCGTACGCCGCTCTCCTGCGTGCGTGACTTTTTGCGTACGCAGCTCTCCTGTGTGCGTACTTTAGCTCTCCTGCGTGCGTGCTTTCATGCGTACGCTGTGCGTGCCCTTGTGCGTACGCTACACCCTGACCCCCCTTACTTAACCCATTGGCTCTTGGAGTTTTGGTCTTATTTCTTTAAGCTTGGCACTTCTATAGCCCTGTATATTGATATTTTATTAGATATTTTACGCCCATTTTATATCCTTACGCCTTTTGTCATGAATTTGATTTACTTAATATGTTTGGAATAACTATTGTATATGGCATAGTATGACAAGGAACTAGCACAAAACGACAGTGACCCGTAGTGGTGCACTCCTGACATGACCAACCTGACATGATAGTGGCCCGTCGTGGCGCACTCCTGACAAGTACCCTGACATGATTTATCTTAACGCTGTTGCGACGGCTAACTTAACTTGACCTGCCTTGACACCGTGGGTAGTTCTTTCTGGCTTGCTTGTTAAATCCACTTGTCCTGTCTTGTATCATGTCTAGGATGGAACTCCTGAGTACCACGGTCAGGAGTACCTACTAAAATGGATTAAGGTTAATAACTAGAATAACACAGTAGTCATGAAGAGATGACACAGCTACAGGCAATCTCGTTACCTGGGCGCTCTTGGGATCTGTAGCCTGCCGTCGAGTAGGGCACATTTCCAGCACATCGTCGCGTGTTGCACCCTCTAAGTCACCTAAGGGTACATTTGTCTCTCGGGCGATGTACCCACCAGAATTCAACCCCTAACTTTCGACCTGGATAACCTGGATGGTCTGCAGGGCTTGTGGCTGTGGAACAATCTTACTGCATCTTGTTAGTAATTAGGCCTGTGATAACCCTAGTTAGTTAAAGTAGTAAGCCGTAGTATCTGCTTGGCCGTGATTGATTGAATGAGGTATAACCAGTTTAGCCATGTCTTGATCCAGTACAAGATTGCTTCCTGTCTTGATTTTTTGCATTATTATCTTGCCAATAAATGGTGGGAAACCAAGTTCTGTTCAGATGAAGGGTTACAACCCCGGTCCTTGTTTGGTTTATGGGTTGTAACCTGGCTATCGGAATAGTTCCATGGTTATCTCGTCGTATATCATCCTACCATGTTTTCGTAATTTCTAGTTTTAATATTAAATTTTCTTGTGCTAATTGCTGGCTTTTGTTCTTATTTCGTAGCCCCCTTGTGGCACTTGCTCTTTCTGGGGTTGACCCAGCTGGTTTTGTGTGGCCAGATTTCGGAGCAGCTCCCGAGGATCTACCAAGCTTCCAGTCCAATGGTGGCGACTAGAAGGAACCCGGGCTACGAGTGGGTTTTCTATTTTGTTTCGCTCACTCTATTGTAAAGTTATTCTTTTGAGGCGTTTAGCCGACGAGCACCTGTTAGCTCGATGCACTTTACTTACTGTTTGCCTACGGGCTGTAAACATGACTAACAAATCCTAGGGTTGATCATGTATGACTTGACTCTTGCTAGTCCTAACATTTTGTAATGACTAGCTTCATGATCAGCTGAATATGTGATATTTAGGATGCCTTATTATTGTATATTTAATGATCATACATCTTGCGACCTGACTTACTTGCTTGTGATTGAGACATTAGGCTTGTTCATAACCATAAGAGACTGTTGGCTTGTAGTAAACCCTCATATTTCTAGACAGTCATGACCGTATATCGAGGTGGTTTCCTTTTCAATATACGTAGCTGGCTATGTCCGCCCCCGCTCTCCGGTATTCTGGTTCTGGGGCGTGACAGTGGATGATGAATTTCTCATTGCAGCTGATTTCGTCTTTGAACGGGTGTGTTGGAATATTTCGGTGGAGGACAACCGTTTAGATGACAGTTTCTTAGCTGTAGTGGTTGATATCTTGGGGCTGGAGATGCTTGTCTTCTTCCCTCTCCCCTCGACGGGGACTTTCTGAGTGGAATTACAGGAGACAACAGGAGGTGCTTGTCTTCTTTCCTCCGAGCTCGGATGTTGTAGTCTTTGGAAGACTGACGGTCGGTCTTCCGTCGCTGCCGCGTTGTTGTAACAGCAGTTGACAATGATTTGGGTGCAGTGACGTCCAAGCGAGGACTCTTTGCACACCGAAACCCCTTTTCTTTCCTTGCGCTTGTGGAGGATCGCCTCACGCAGGTCAGAGGAACCACTTTGTCCTTTTGCCGCCGGGGGCTGGACCCGAGCGGTTCTATACAACTTTCCATCAGAGGCCCGCATGATAATCAACGGGACGCCCCGACAGTCAGAGGTTGGGGCAGCTGACTGGGCTTGAAGAGCCCGTGCTGCCCTAGACTTCTTCTTTTTAGCACTTGCGGGTGCGTAATAGGAAGAGTCTAAGTTGAATACCACAGAGTCTGGCTTATCATCCAGAGAATCATCAGGGTCAGGACCGTATGAGAGACGGTCGAAGACTGATCGAGAAGAGCGTGGAACGGACGCTATGCGGCTAGGAATGGAAACCGTGCAGGCTGTCTGCATGCGGTTATCTTCTGCTGTCGGATGAGTTGTTCTTGTGCGACTGGGAGTCACGACCGTGCAGGCTGGCCGCATGCGGTTGGCAACTGTGGCCGCATGGGTTTTCTGCAAGCGATTGACTTCAGTGACCGCATGAGTCTCATCCAAGAGGTTGACAACTGTAGCCGCATAAACTATGTGGCTGACAGATGTGGCCACATGAGTTTTCTTCATGCGGCTGGCGGATGCAGCCGCATGAGCTTTCTCCCTGCGGCTAATACCCTTATGCGGCTCGGATCGCATAGAGTTTCTCTCTGCCCCTGCAAGTCCAGCATCATAGTGTTTTCTTCTGCCGGACTTGGGGACAGCCATGTTGTCTACGGTCTGAAGTAGGGCCGCAGAAGAGTCCTTCTCGCCGTCTTGAGCAACAGAGGGTATCCCGTCGAGGGCTTGGGGAGGAGTAAATGATTTTGGCCTCCACTCTTTGCAAGCCTTCGTTGTACGGGTGCACTTCTGGATCGGGCCAGCGCTTCCTTCGGAGAGCATCTCTTCAAACGTCTGTTGGTCGAAGCGGACGACCAACTTTTGTTGCGTGGAGCCAAGTTTGGCTGCATCCGACTGCGTCACCAACTCCTCACCGTAGAGAAGTTTGTCCCCAGCAGAGTCGCCATCGTATTTGCCATGAAATATAAAAGAATAGAACAATTATCGGAGGACCGAACTTTTACTTCACGTTACAAACTCGCTTGTACAAAGAAAGCCTAGGGACGAAAACCTAGGTACAGCAGTCTAAGTACAATTGTTTATTTTAGATTCTGGGAGGTGACGATAGAGGCTCGAAAAGGCGACGGCAGCCCTGCCTTACTCCTTGGACGATCGGTATGCAGCCTTGGCTCCTGTGACGAGATGGTTGGCGTTGATGAAGAAATGCTCTTCTTGCTCTCCCACTGTTACTCTTTTGGCTTCTCTCTCTCTGTGTATTCTCTCCCTGATTATTGGGGGAGTCTCTCTGTATATCTCGCAAGGGAATGGCACCTTGCTTATTTATAGGAGTGAGGGCATCATTAGGGTTTGGATGATTACCCATTCTCAAAGTGGCGGCGGCCTGATGTTTAATCAATCTGGACCATTAGTCTTAGGCGTGAAGGATCTGGGCCATAAATGTGGATAGTATTGAATCCTGTGAATGATTAATGCTGATTGCTTTAAATCTACATGATTGGTTGTGTCAAGATCGGATCTCTCACCACGTATCCCATTGGCTTGATCACGAGTGATATGCCCTGATCTCATTAATTGTGAGGATAATGTTAAATATGGTTATTGGGATCTGGTAAATCTCTGATTGATTTAAAACCATGCGTCCCATAATCACCCTGCTACCAGCTGTTAAGTCATGGGGGCAATTGAATCTCTGCCACGTGTCTTAATGGTGGACCCTGCCAGAGCCGCATGATATCCATGAACCGCATAAGACAGTGTCTCAGTGAGCCGCATAGGTATAGTACTTGCGAGCCGCATGGGATGGCTTCTTGGTGAGCCGCAGGAAGATGATTCCTGCCAGCCGCATGAAGCTATTCTTCAATTGAGCCGCATGGGAGTAGCCACGTGGCAATCTTGGATCGTGTCAGAGATTTTCTTCTGTTCCCGAAGAGCCTATCATTATGACCGGACCATCAAGGCACTTTATGCCAAAGCCGTCAGCTGTCAAATCATGGCAGAGCATTAAATAAGGCCAGCTGTGTGAAGGGATCCCACGGAGACATGTGGTGTTGATCGAGCCGCATCTCTCTGTTGGTCGTTTATGAGCCGCATATACTTCAGAGCCGCATGAGGCTGGGAGACTCTTTGAACCGCATGGGACTGTCCTTATGTAAGCCGCATGGATTCTCCTGCTCCAACCGCATGAGACTGAGAGTCTCTCCGAACCGCATGGGACTGCCCCTGTATGAGCCGCACGGAGTTCTCCTGTTCCGAGCCGCATGAGACCGAGAGTCTCTCTGAATCGCATGGGACTGCCCCTGTATGAGCCGCATGGAGTTCTCCTGTTCCGAGCCGCATAGAGCATCATTCTGATATTTTTCATGCTTCTACAATTATATGACGGCTCTTTGTCGTACCATACTTTATCGGACACATCACCTTGCAAAGGAGCACTAGGAGATAAATTAATAGTATAAATAGTTGTGTAAAGTGCCTCACCCCAATAGTTGCCCGTCAAGTTTGCTTCTGATAACAAATACCGTACCCTCTCCATTAGTGTCCTGATCATGCGCTCCGCTATATCGTTGAGTTACGGTGTCTTTGGTGGAGTCTTCTAGTGTCGTATCCTTTACTCTCTGCAATAAGCATCAAAGGAACCAATGTACTGGCCGCCATTGTCGGACCGAACACATAGCAACTTCTTGCCCGTATCTGTGAGCCCTTGAACCAATTAATAATATGTTATTGTTAAATCTATTATTATTTACCATTATGACTATATTCATTTATCCCTAAAGAAATTAGGAAGGACGTTATGTGTAAACTATTAAGTTAGGGATGGCAAATATTCAAATCTTACTAAATACAGGGGGCTTTGTGCAAATATGCATATTCCAAATCCTGTTATGGCCGGGAATAGAATTTGAAATGATAGGGATAGGATTTCTCTCCTCACTTCAAATTTAAACTGAAAATTCACCTAATCCAAGTAAGGATTGTAGTTGATCTCTAAACCCTACTATTTATACCAAACGGACAACCATCCATCTCCCCTTGCGAAAGCGTTCAATTCCTCCACTCGTTTGTGAAGATCTGCTGTGCGAGTGCGTGTTGGCAAGGAAGAGTTCAATTCCTAAAATCAGGTAATCATCTTTCTTCCATCTACCATACTCCTATGATCCTCAACCCTAGTTAGTTATCCGGTTTAGATGAGATAGAAGTGTTTTTATTAATGCCTAAGAGTAGATGTAATCGACTCGGGGTCGAGCAAACAGAGTTGTGGTTCACCTATAAGTAATCACTTTACACATAGATGATTACCAATCCGTGACACATGTATGAATGCCATCATGTTGCAGTAATTAATCCTACCATTAACCTATTAAATTTTTAATCTCTGAAAGACCATAGGTTATAATGTAGATACCAAAGAGGGTTTAATAGTAAGGGCAACCCCTGTTTCCATGGTCCATAGGCGAGCGCGAGATGCATAATGCCTCGACCTGGACAGTGCCAAACATCGGTATTCACCACACGTTTGAGTATAGTATCGGGTAGATGTAAGAGAGAGGGGGTGTCATCTTGTATTAGGTATCACATTCGATCCTTAGTATCCTAATCGATTCTTAGTATCGTAAACGACTCTTGGTATCATACTCGACTCTTGGGATCAGTATGTATACTCATGTATAAAATTAATACTGATACCATATCCGAAAATGGACATCAGATGATACTTGTTAGCGTATTCGACCCTTGGTGTCAGTCTGGGTAGTTCGGTATCGATTTCGACAGTTTAGAATGACAGATTGGATAAGTGAACATTAATAAGGTTTAGGTATTAGTTATCTTAGCATTATATCCATGAATAAGCAAGTACCCATAGAGGCCAGAAAACAGAGTTCCAATGTGATGATTCAATTATCCAAATTACAATCAATGGTGTAACTACCCAAAGAATAAACTAGATTTAGGTCTAAGGAAGCAGGATAACCTAAGGATCATTTGCACATAGAGAGGAACAATAGTACAAATAATATCATAGGTTTCCAATTTGGTGTTGCCCCTAGTCTGTGCTAATAGCAGTTGAATTTGTTGCAGTAGCAACAACTTGAAGATAGAAAATAATGAAGTATGGCAGATGAATACCTCTACTGCAAATGAGTAGAAGCATTGATACCATTGCAACTCGATGAGAGAATAGGCTATGCAAAATTTAAGTATACAGACTTTTGGAGACTGATGTATACTTAGAGCTTAGCCTCTGTTTTGACAAACAGAGCAATAGGAAAAATATATGAGGGGATTCATGTAAAGTTACCTAGTGTCAATTTACATATTGTACAGTTGGGCAAGAGTGTAACCTAGGTACAAAATGAATACCAAGTCGAGTAGGAGTCCATGTCAGTAAGATAAAGGGAGAAATTAGGAGTTAATGGTAATGTGGTAGGGTATGTATCAGTGATACATACTAGGGTATCACATTAGATGGGCAGTAGGTCAGGAGGTAAGGTTGTATACAATGTTAAACTAACAAGTGGCCTATAGGAGGGCTCCTTAAGGATGGGTGGTATCAGAAGAAGAGAGACATGGGTACAGGCTACAGTTGTATAGGAATTGAGTTGGGGTATGGAGGTTCGAATACCAGAGCACATACCCCTAGCCCAAGTATTGTTATAAGAATATAGTTGTCTGTAGGAGCTATAGGACACTAGTTTTCCTACAGGAGTGAATCTGGATACACCCCCAGAGTATTGAGTCAGTATTTGGGAATGTAATTTGCATACATGAGTCCAATACTTAATTGGGGCATACATATTTAATCTCTTAGAGATTGACCAGCATTAGTTACTGCATATTTGAGACACAAAACTGAGTTAGTTGTTGCCATGGCTACATTACGAGTTGTTGTTGCATCTATTCTCTGAACTTATGATGATGATGGAGTATCCTGAACCCACATCTTCTCAAACCAAGGCTTTAATCTGGCACCTCAGAGCAACTCAGAGATATAGTTTGCTACTGTTGTCACTGCTATTGCTTGTTTTCCTATTACCCTTCATTTAAATTACTAGGATGTCGAGGTAATAATAACACAGTTAGGCATATCAAGTGGCTTTACTACACTTGAAGGTAGTTGATCTATTGATTGAAGATAAGGGAATACCCCACTGCCATATCAAATTGACCAATTATGGATCTTCCATGTTTAACAGATGGATAGAGAACGGTGGAGGATAGGTTGTAGCAGCTGCCCCATTATTAGTTATCATGTACCAATTTTCTCTTAGTATCGGTTGCACTTGGTTACCTGTTGAGCGGATAACTGAACATACTAGATGAGAAATTCTGATACCAAATTATGCTACGTCTGATACTTGGTGAAGCATATAAGTAGGCTGAGCCAATGATCAGACGTATAGGCGATCCTTCAGGCAAATAAATTTGTATCAGAGAGTACAATCCTAGTCCAGAAAATAGGGTTATTAGAAGCTACGACTCAGTTATACATAAAGTTGGTTTATAGGGTTCATAATCACCAATATTAACTTAAGCTATTACAAGTAACCAAATATACAGGTGGCAAAGGAGTATGAGGATAGTGGTGTCCCCTGCACTCAAGTTTCAGTAAGACACAAGCCACCTTTACCTTCAGGTCACAAAGGGAAATGTAGGGGTTATGTAGATAAGTGTCACTCCCGTTTCCCGTTATACGTATTTTTTAGAATACGTATATGGATTTCTGAAAATTGTCAGGTGGCCTGTATTTTAACTTATCTTGCTTATCTTAGCCTTGGTTTAAATCTTGACTTGATTGGTTCAACTTGGTTCAACATGACTTGACTTGGCTTGGCTTGGTTTTGTTTATTTTGGGTTGAGATGAGAGGGGTTGCTATATAAGTCAACTTCTTCTCTCTCCTCCATTATTTGCATTTACTTTTTCATCTTCTTCATTTACTACTCCCACCTACCAAGCCTAGGCAAGTGCAACTTGCTTCATGACGGATCCCAAGTTTTATTGTTCCATTCTCTTCCTTACTTGATTCTAATCCTCTTTAGAACTTGATATTTTTGGATTTGATGGATGGATTCTTGTAGATCTAAGTTTATAACTTTTTGGTTTTTCTTGGTTTTGATCTCTAAAACTTGGTTATTTTCGAAATCTAATAGTTCCATGTTGTAGGGAATTCAATTCTACCCAATTTTGGCTTTTGAACCGCTTGATTTCGACTTCGTATGAGGAAGTTATGGCCATGGCAAGTTTTCAGAACTTTTATGGCTGAACTTGCTATTGGGGACGATGACCCCCATGCGCCCGGGAGGCCATGCACCGAGAGGCCATGCGCCGTGAAGTCCCGGCAACGCATTCTTTGACTCCGAGCGTGTCATGTGCGTAGTCTTCCTACGCGCATGTACTGAAGACGCAGCGTGAGTTTCGCGCAGGAATTCTGATACGCGGATGTGCAAGAATTCTGATGCACGGATGTGCTGATGCACAGATGCACATGAATTCTGACGCATGGATGCGCAGGAATTCTGATGCGCGGATGTGCTGATGCGCAGATGCGCAGGAATTCTGACGCGCAGATGCGCAGGAATTCTGATGCGCAGATGTGCTGATGTGCGGATGCGCAGGAATTCTGACGTGCGGATGCACAGGAATTCTGATGCGCGGATGTGCTGATGCGCAGAAATTCTGATGCACGGATGCGCAACAACTTTACATGCGCCGAAATTGCATTATTTTGCTGTTTTTGCCCGTTTAAGCTATTTTGTAGCTAAAATCTTGAAAAACTCAAAACATGAAAGTTGTAGATCTTTTTCTTGGCTTCAAGAATATGTTATTAGATATTTTATGTAAATTTCTTTCATTCATGATACTGTAAGAATAAAATACGATAGTGGCCTATTAAGGCGCACTCTTAACTAGTATCAAGTAACATGATAATTCTTAATAGTGATCCATCGTGGTACACTCTTGACAAGCAACTTGACATGATAATTCTTGTTAGTGGTCCGTCGTGATGCACTCTTGATATGATAAGAAACTAGACATGACATGATAATCTCGATATGTCTTGCTAAGTAACTCTTGTCTTGACACCGTGGGTGTTTGTGTTTGTATAAGCTACATGTCTCGTATTGCATCATGTCTAGGATATGAATTCCTGATTCCCATGGCCATGGATTCATACTGAATCTGACTAGGGTAATAATTAGATTGATCAAGTAGTTTATAAAGAGATTTTCCAGCTACATGCAGTCCCGTTATCTGGACGCTTTAATTGGACTTGTAGCCTGCCGTCGAGTTTGGCACATTTCCAGCACACTGTCATGTGTTGCACCTCTAAGTCACCTAATCCAACTCTCTCAACTTGTGACCGGATAACCTGGATTAAGTCTGCAGGGCTTGTGGCTGTTGGAACATCTCGATGCATCTTGTTAGTAACTAAGCTTGTGATAACCCTAGTTAGTTAAAGTATCAAGCCGTACTCTTTGCTTGGTCGTGAATGATGGATGGAGTCCTATCTTGTCTAGTCTTGCCTAGATCCAGTACATGGCTATCTCAGGACACGCTTGTTTATGCTTTAACTTATCGATAATTGGTTAGAGACTAAGTTTTGTTCAGGTGAAGGGTTACAACCCCGGTCCTTGTTTGGTTTACGGATTGTAACTTGGTTACCGGAATAGTCCGCTAGTCATCTTATCGTTTATCATCCTATTTTCTCTAACTCATGTATTTCGTTATCCTCTATGCATCATGTGCTAATATGCTGGTTTTAGTTCTTAAGTTAAGCCTCCCTTGTGGCACTTGCTCTTTCTGGGGTCTGACCCAGCTGGTTTTGTATGGCCAGATATCGGAGTAGCTTCCGAGGATCTTCCTGTCTTCCAGCCAGATGGTGACCACTAGGCGCAACCCTGGCAACGAGTAGGCTCTTATTTTGCTCTTCCACTCCCTTGTAAAAATATTATTTTGACGCGTTTAGCCGCCGAACAAGTGTTAGCTCATTTGCAACTTTACTTACTGTCTGCCTACGGGCTGTAACATGATTGACAAATCCTAGGGTTTATCATGTATAACTGAAACTCTTGCTAGTCTTCACATTTTGTATGACTAGCTTCATGATCATCTGAATATATGATGTTTGGGATGCCTTACTTTGTATGTCTGATGATCTAATATCTTGTAACATTTACTTACTTGCTTGAGATTGAGACACTAGGCTTGTTCATGACCATAAGAGACTGTTGGCTTGTAGACAAACCCTCATGCATCTAGACAGCCATGACCGTATATCGAGGTAGATTATACTTCAATGTACGTAGCTGGTTGTGTTTGTCCCCCGTTCTCCAGTATTCTGGTTCTGGGGTGTGACACGGTTTAAGTGGTGGTCCATGCAGGTCTTGTAAATTAAGATGTCTGAGGGTTTCACTGAATAGATGTCTCAATCACCACTCGCCCTTGATCTCTACTCGTGTCTTCTAATCCTTCCAAAATCTTGACCTGATCATATGTTTATATCCTCGATCTATCATGGTCCTTCCTGATTGTTCCCCATGTCATTTCTTCAGCGGTATTGTTCCTGGTCCTACCGATCAGCAAGGCGGAGCACCTCCAGTGGACCAGCAGCAACCTGGAGACCAAGCCCAGCACTCTGGAGCGTCCTCCTGAGTCATGCATTCCGGGGATCCAGAGCCCCCATTCAGCCAGTTCAGCCTGCAGAGCCTGATAATGGAACCCTGGTGGGTCTCATCAGAGAATTGCTTGCATCTTAAAATCGTCGGGGCGATGCCCTACACCAGACAGTACAAGATGCCATGGGCAGAGTTGGTTACCAAGGGAACAACACAGCCAACTGCTTCAAGCGTCTGAACCCTCCTTTCTTTAATGGCAGTGAAGATGCTATTGCTGCTGATGCATGGCTTCAGGACACATAGGTTATCCTGCAAGCCGCTAGGATTCCTGACAATGAGAAGGTGGCTGTTGTGCGCCTGCAGTTATTAGACTTAGCCCGCAGCTAGTGGGCGATGCTAGCAATTGGATTACCGACGCCTGTCTCATGGGCGGTATTCAGCAACAAGTTCCAGACCAAGTACTTCGAGACTGTAGCTCGGAATGATCTGCAGACGAGATTCACCAATCTTAAGCAGATGGAAAGGATGGTCGATGGATATACGGTCGAGTTTTTTAGACTTAGTTGGTTTGCTCCCACCTTGGTGGCAACCGAATTGGATCGAGCCCAGCGATTCCAACAGGGGCTCCACCTAGAGATTATCATATCAGTAGAGCAGTTTGAGCACCAGACGTTTGATGCCGTCTTGCGAGCAGCCAAGAGGCATGAGTATACTTCGCAGAGGATTATCGATAGAAGCGGAGGACGGAAGAGGTCTCATGGGAAGATGTCCGAGTCATCAGCACCAGCCCCGGCAGGTAGGGCTTTAACAATTGGAGCTCCTAGGAGGGTGACCACAGTTTTGTCGGTTCAACACTCGACACTGACGTATCCTCAGCAGCAGAAGCAGAAGCAGTCTTCCGTAATGGGCTGCACTCATTATGGGAAGCCAGGACACGTAGTATCAGAGTGTCATAGAGCACAGGGATTGTGCTTGGCTTGTGGGGCACCGAATCATAAGATAGGGTCCTGTCCGAATAGAGCCAGTTCATCGTCATCAAACCTAACCAGTCTATCGGTTAGGGGTCCAGTACCAGTACAGTAGCAGTACCAGCCTCCAAGGCCATTGCCGCCTCAGGCTCAGCAGTATGCCCAGGTTCAGATTCAGAGCAGGTAGAGAGGTCACCCGCAGAGGGGACCAGCACCAAGAGGACAAGGTCAGGCTGTGGCTCTGACCGTAGCAGAAGAGTTAGCTTCAAGTGAGGTGGTGGCAGGTACCATTCTCGTCAACTCTTTTCCAGCATCAGTATTATTTGATTCGGGTGCATCACATTCATTTATGTCTGCACGATTCGCAACACGGATAGGACTGAAGTCTGAGTCATTATCAGTAAGGCTCAATATACTTACTGGTAACGGTCTTGAAGGGGTAGATAGAGTCTATTCCTCGTGTCGAATTGTGGTTAGCGGTAGAGAGTTTCCTGCTAGATTGATAGAATTTCCGATGGCCGACTATGATGTGGTCCTAGGAATGGATTGGTTGAAGGAGCAATACGCAAGAATAGACTGCCATATTGGCAGGATTATTTTTGGTATTCCCGGTGAGGCAGAGTTTTTATTCTCTAGGGGCGAAGTAGAACCTTCTCCACCAGTATTACGGATGGCAGTAGCAAAAGCAGTTCAATTTTCCAGAGTAGTAAAAGAGTTTCCTGATGTGTTTTCCGAAGAGCTTCCAGGTATGCCACCGGAGAGAGAGATAGAGTTCACTATCGACTTGATTCCAGGGACGGCACCAGTGTCAGAGAGAGTCTACAGGATGGCACCATCAGAGTTGGAGATCCTGTACAAGATGATTGAAGAACTCAGAACCAAGGGATTCATTCATGCTAGTGGATCGCCTTGTGGAATCCCGATACTTCTTATGAAAAAGAAGGATGGTATGTCAAGATTATGTGTTGATTATCGTAGCTTGAACTCTGTGACAATCAAGAACAGATATCCTTTACCAATGATAGATGATTTATTTGATCATCTCAATGGGGCAGCAGTATTCTCGAAGATTGACTTGCGGTCAGGGTACCATCAGATTAGAGTCAGAGATCAAGAAATCTCGAAGAAAAAATTCAGATCTAGATATGGACATTGGGAGTTTCTTGTTATCCAATTTGGAGCGACCAATGCGCCGGCTGTATTCATGGATCTCATGAATTGTATCTACATGTCCTATTTGGATCAGTTCGTGATAGTATTCATAGACGACATCTTAGTCTATAGCAAGAATGAGACAGAGCATGAGCGGCATCTTCGTGTAGTTCTTCAGATTCTCAGAGAGCAACAATTGTACGCGAAGTTCAGTAAGTGCAAATTTTGGCTTGATCGTATTTCATACTTAGGTCACATCATCACCAGAGGTGGAGTGGAAGTGGACCCCCAGATGAAAGTGGCCATAGAGACATGGCCAGTACCTAGCACCGTCGCAGAAGTTCAGAGTTTCTTAGGATTGGCCGGCTATTACCGGTGATTTGTGTCTGGCTTTGCTCGGATTTCAGCATAATTGACGCAGTTGACCCGCAAGGATGTGTAGTTTGCTTGGACTGCAGAGTGTCAGAGTTCATTTGAGAAGTTGAAGCGAAGATTGATGACGGCTTCCATTCTCACGCTTCCAGATGGAACTGGAGGATTTTCAGTTTATTGTGATGCTTTCGGTATAGGATTGTGATGCGTCTTGATGCAGCATGGTAAGGTAGTAGCTTATGCGTCATGTCAACTTTGTGATCATAAGAGGAATTATCTAACCCATGACTTGGAATTAGCAGCGGTGGTTTTCGCACTCAAGTTGTGGAGACATTATTTGTATGAAGATTGGGTGGAGATTTTCACCGACCACAAGAGTCTTAAGTATATGTTTACCCAGAAGGATCTCAATATGTGTCAAAGAAGATGGCTAGAGTTACTGGTGGATTATGACATCAACCTGCAGTATCATCCTGGGAAGGCTAATGTAGTTGCAGATGCATTAAGCAGAAGAGCGGAAGCTTATTTTCTAACAGCACAGCCATAGTTATTAAAAGATCTTCAAAAGATGGGAATAGAAGTAGTTCTTCCTTCCAATGTGGCATTGATGGGCAGCATACAAGTTCAGTCCAGTATAGTTGAGAGGATCAAGATGGCACAATCAACAGATTCTAAGCTTCAGCGGCTTAGAGCAGAGTGTGAAGCAGGACAAAGACCAGAGTTATGCATTCACGAAGACGGTACACTCCAACATGGAAGGCGTCTTTGTGTACCTAGTGGTGATATCAGACAGGAGATCATGGCAAAGACTCACAGTTCTCAGTATTCAATTAATCCCGGCGGTACGAAGATGTATCGAGACATCTGTCAGCATTTCTGGTGGAATGGCATGAAGAGGGAGATAGCCCTGTTTGTCTCTCGTTGTTTAGTTTGCCAACAAGTTAAAGTTGAACATCAGAGACCAGCTGGACTTCTTCAACCTTTACCGATCCCAGAATGGAAATAGGAGCACATTACCATGGATTTTGTAACTGGGTTACCTAAATCTCTAACTGGAAGAGATGCTATCTGGGTTATCGTTGATCGTCTCACGAAGGTAGCTCATTTTCTTCCCTTCAGAGTTGGTCAGTCGACGGATCAGCTAGCAGAGATGTACCACAGGCAGAGTCAGGTTGCATGGAGTACCAGTCAATATTGTATCCGACAGAGATTCAAGATTCACATCGAACTTTTGGCGGAGTCTTCAAGAGAGCTTGGGGACTCGTCTCAAGTTCAGTTCAACTTATCATCCGCAGACAGATGGTCAGTCAGAACGTACGATACAAACTCTTGAAGATATGTTACTATCTTGTATACTCAACTTCGGTAGTTCGTGGAAAGATCACCTGCATCTCGTGGAGTTCTTCTATAACAACAGTTTCCAGGCCAGTATCCAGATGGCACCCTTTAAAGCACTATATGACAGAAAGTGCAGATCTCCTTTAGCTTGGGATGATATCGACAAGAGACAGATGCTTGGTCCAGAGTTGATTACGCAGACAATCGAGGTGGTCAGACAAGTCAGAGATTATCTTTGAGTTATACAAGACCGTCAGCACCATTGGGCCATTTTTCATCGGCGTCCGCTTGAATTTTCTATCGGCGACCATGTATTCCTTAGGAACTTGCCTAGCGTGGCGTCATTCGATTCGGCGTACAGGGAAAGCTTAGTCCTAGGTATATAGGATCGTTTGATATTCTCGAGCGAGTAGGTGATGTGTCCTATCGTCTCGCTCTTCCACCGTCGTTACGTGAGGTACATGACGTATTTGATGGAACTGGGGATTCCCAGGACCCTTCTTTTGGTGTGCGTATTGAATGATAGAAAGTTAAACAGATCTAATACGTGTTCTAACCCTTCATAGGCGGAAACTAGGATTCACGAATTATACCTGCGGCGGAAAGAAGACAAGTAATTCCTGGCAATCTCGAGCGGACGACCCCAAGATCTTCTGCACGTATTCCTTCCTCGAGTTGGACGTCGTGTGGGCGACGATCTCCCAACCTTTTCTTCTCCTTGGCAGCCCTCTCTTTCTCTCCTTACATGAATCACGAATTTAGAGAAAATTTTAGATTTCTGATCAGTAATCTGGCGGCCAGAGAATAGAGGATATATATAGGCTACGGCAGGGACAATGAGGAGAAATTAAGGTTAGGCCTCCTCACGGATCTGGATATCCCGTGTTCAGTCCGAACACACAATCCAGGCCCATTAACAATAGCTCGGTCCACTAATGAGCTATTGTTGTACTACCTCCCTAATCCCAAATTATGTTTGTGGGCTCCTTTTATTATATGCTCGTTTGGCTCCCCATATTAAGATATCGTATGTCCGTCGATCAAATTAAGTTACTGACAACTATATTGATTCGACATCTTGTATCCTTAAGTAGTACCGCTCAACTTTATTTGTCATGTCGAATATAATCTACCTGCAGGGTTTACATGACAATCCTTATGAGCTCCTTAAGAGGACATCATCAACCCGATGTATCGGGACATAGATTCAATTTATAATCAACAGCCCATCATACATACAATGTTATTACCCAATTCATAGAGGTTGTTGATCCATAATGAATCTCACTCTTTTATGAGTCAAAGTAATGCACACTGCATATACATGTCCGTTATTATATCCGAATTAAGAGCATAAGTATCCATAATAACAGAGGTGTTTGTTCTCTTATGTAGTCAGTACAAAGAGAACAACCTCAAGTGGTCATGTTTAATACACACAAAGTGTACTAGTGTAAACCTATAGTCAAGATAGACTAATACCAGATTACACTACAACCTTTCCAATAGATTGTCCAAGTCTATCTAGGTTGTGAACTATTTATATACTCCATAGGAAACTGATAATATGATCTTCTGTGTGACACCACACACCATATTATCTACAATATAGAATATCTGACATTTGTATTAACACTTGCAACAAATACAATATGCAAACAATTGTCCATATGATTCTCATTCAAAATTTAAGGAAATAAGGTTACTACAAAAGTGATGTTTTTAGTATATAACCCTAACAGTATTTCATGTATCCCAATTGCGACGGTACATTTCGGATTCGAGCCATATCCTTGATCATTCGGAATTGGTTGTTGGTACCAACCTTTCGTATGAGGAAAGGCCCGTATCCATATTGGACCGAAGGAAGAAGATACTCAAGAACAAGACTATTAAGTTAGTCCGTGTTGCTTGGGGTCATCACTCTTTAGGTAAGTCAACGTAGGAGCGTGAGGATAATATCCGCTCGCGATATCCATACTTGTTTGACTCATAAGGTATAATGTCTTTCTTATGCCTTATGCTTTTTCTTTCTTGCTGGCATGAATGATTGCTTGGTTGACTGCTAGTCATAGATTGCATGTGGTTAGTATAGCTTGCCCCGACATCTCTAGCCTCTTGATTAAATTCCGAGGACGGAATTCTTTTAAGGTGGGTAGAGTTGTCACTCATGTTTCCCGTTATACGTATTTTTTAAAATATGTATACGGATTTTTGACATTTGTCAGGTGGCCCGTATTTTGACTTATCTTGCTTATCTTAGCCTTGGTTTAAATCTTGACTTGATTGGTTCACTTGGTTCAACATGACTTGACTTGGCTTGGCTTGGTTTGGTTTATTTTGAGTTGAGATGAGAGGGGTTGCTATATAAGTCAACTTCTTCTCTCTCCTCCATTATTTGTATTTACTTCTTCATCTTCTTCATTTACTCCTCCCACCTACCAAGCCTAGGCAAGTGCAACTTGCTTCATGATGGATCCCATATTTTATTGCTCCATTCTCTTTCTTACTTGATTCTAAGCCTCTTTAGAACTTGACATTTTTGGATTTGATGGATGAATTCTTGTAGATCTAAGTTTGCAACTTTTCGGTTTTTCTTGATTTTGATCTCTAAAACTTGGTTATTTTTGAAATCTAATAGTTCCATGTTGTAGGGAATTCAATTCTACCCAATTTTGGCTTTTGAACCGCTTGATTTCGACTTCGTATAAGGAAGTTATGGCCATGGCAAGTTTTCAGAACTTTCATGGCTGAACTTGCTGTTGGGGACGATGACCCCCATGCGACCGGAAGGCCATGCACCGAGAGGCCATGCACCGTGAAGTCCCGACAACGTATTCTTTGACTCCGAGCGTGTGCGCGTAGTCTTCCTACGCACATGTACTGAAGACGCAGCGTGAGTTCTGATGCACGGATGTGCAGGAATTCTGATGCGCGGATGTGCTGATGCACGGATACGCAGGAATTCTGACACACGGATGTGCAGGAATTCTGATGCGCGGATGTGCTGATGCACGGACGCGCAGGAATTTTGACGTACGGATGCACAGGAATTCTGATGCGCGGATGTGCTGAAGCGCGGATGCGCAGGAATTCTGATGCGCGGATGTGCTGATGCGCAGGAATTTTGCATGCGCCGGAATTGCATTATTTTGCTTTTTTGCCCGTTTAAGCTATTTTGTAGCTAAAATCTTGAAAAACTCAAAACATGAAAGTTGTAGATCTTTTCCTTGGCTTCAAGAATATGTTATTAGTTATTTTATGAAAATTTCTCTCATTCATGATAATGTAAGAATAAAACACGATAGTGGCCTGTTAAGGCGCACTCTTAACAAGTATCAAGTAACATGATAATTCTTAATAGTGACCCATCGTGGTACACTATTGACAAGCAACTTGACATGATAATTCTTGGTAGTGGTCCGTCGTGACGCACTCTTGACATGATAAGTAATCTGACATGACATGATAATCTCGATATGTCTTGCTAAGTAACTCTTGTCTTGACACCGTGGGGGTTTGTGTTTGTATAAGCTACATGTCTCGTCTTGCATCATGTCTAGGATATGAATTCCTGATTCCCACGGCCAGGGATTCATACTGAATCTGACTAGGGTAATAACTAGATTGATCAAGTAGTTCATAAAGTGATTTCCCAGCTACATGTAGTCCCATTATCTGGCGCTTTAATTGGACTCGTAGCCTGCCATCGAGTATGGCACATTTCTAGCACACTGTCATGTGTTGCACCTCTAAGTCACCTAATCTAACTCTCTTAACTTGTGACCGGATAACCTGGATTAAGACTGCAGGACTTGTGGCTGTTGGAACATCTCGAGGCATCTTTTTGGTAACTAATCTTGTGATAACCCTAGTTAGTTAAAGTATCAAGCCGTACTCTTTGCTTGGCCGTGAATGATGGATGGAGTCCTATCTTGTCTAGTCTTGCCTAGATCCAGTACATGGCTATCTCAGGACATACTTGTTTATGCTTTACCTTATCGATAATTGGTTAGAGACTAAGTTCTGTTCAGGTGAAGGGTTACAACCCCGGTCCTTGTTTGGTTTACGGGTTGTAACTTGGTTAACGGAATAGTCCATTAGTCATCTTATCGTTTATCACCCTGTTTTCTCTAACTCATGTCTTTTATTTTCCTTTATGCATCATATGCTAATATGCTGGTTTTAGTTCTTAAGTGAAGCCTCCCTTGTGGCACTTGCTCTTTCTGGGGTCTGACCCAGCTGGTTTTGTATGGCCAGATTTTGGAGTAGCTTCCAAGGATCTCTCTATCTTCCAGCCAGATGGTGACCACTAGGCGTAACCCTGGCAACGAGTGTGTTCTTATTTTGCTCTCTCACTCCCTTGTAAAAATATTCTTTTGAGACGTTTAGCCATCGAGCAAGTGTTAGCTCGTTTGTAACTTTACTTACTGTCTGCCTACGGGGTGTAACATGATTGACAAATCCTATGGTTGATCATGTATGACTGAAACTCTTGCTAGTCTTCACATTTTATATGACTAGCTTCATGATCATCTGAATATGTGATGTTTGGGATGCCTTACTTTGTATGTCTGATGATCTAACATCTTGTAACATTTACTTACTTGCTTGAGATTGAGACACTAGGCTTGTTCATGACCATAAGAGACTGTTGTCTTGTAGATAAACCCTCATGCATCTAGACTGCCGTGACTGTATATCGAGGTAGATTATATTTTAATGTACGTAGCTGGCTGTGTCTGTCTCCTGCTCTCCAGTATTCTGGTTCTAGGTGTGATAATAAGTGCACAAAACAGTACTAGAAAACCAATATGGTAGATTGCCCTATCACTATAGCTGGGTGGGAGCTTAGGGCTCGACTTCTAGTAATGCCATTGCCCGGATTTGATATAGTCCACGGCATCGACTGGATGAGCGAGCAGTTTGCTGTAATAGACTGCCATGAAGGGAAGGTGATTTTCAGCCCGCCTGGAGTTCCACCGTTCGAGATCAGTAGACGAATTGTAGAGAGGCCAGAGGGAGTCTACTTCGAAGCAGTTGCAGAAGACTAGGAGTTGCCGCATCCGCTGATTGCAGAGTTTCTTGACGTCTTCCCCGAGGAGTTGCCAGGATTGCCGCCAGATCGAGATGTGGAGTTCAGCATCGACCTAGTGCCCGGATCAGCGTCGAAGTCCCATCATTGCTACAAGATCAACCCGAAGGAAGCTACAAAGTTGAAGGCTCAGATTGATGAGTTGGAAGGCAAGGGTTTTATTCGGTCCAGTGCTTCACCCTAGGGAGCATCGGTACTCTTTGTGCCTAAGAAGGATGGGACTGTGAGGTTGTGTATCGATTATCGTGCACTCAATAACATCACCATCAAGAATAAATATCCTTTGCCGTGGATTGATGAGCTGCTTGATCAGCTGAGTGGGGCGAAGGTCTTTTCCAAGATTGACCTTCGGTCAGGGTATCATCAGATGAAGGTTCGGGAGGAGGATATTCCGAAGATAGCTTTCAATACCCGTTACGGCCAATATGAATTTTTGATGCGTTCGGACTCACCAATGCCCCAGCAGTTTTTATGAACTTGATGAATAAAGTCTTTCACAAGTATCTGGACAAGTTTGTCGTAGTCTTCATTGACGACATTCTGATCTATTCGAAGACCGAGGAGGAGCATGTGGAGCACCTACGGATCGTGTTAGAGATTCTACGGAAGGAGAAACTGTACAGGAAGCTCTCTAAGTATGAGTTCTTCCTGGACAGAGTAGAGTTCTTGGGGCACGTGGTGACTGGAGAGGGGATTTATGTAGATCCCAAGAAGATTGAAGCTGTGGAAGCGTGGGCACCTCCCAAGTCAGTAGCTGAGATTCGTAGTTTCCTGGGTCTAGCAGGTTACTACAGGAAGTTCATAAAAGATTTTGCCAAGATAGCAGAGCCAATGACGAAGCTTACACAGAAGGACGAGGAGTTCATCTGGAGCGACGCCTGTCAGTCAGTATTTGAAGAATTGAAGAGAAGACTCACTAAGCACCAGTTCTAGCTTTGCCATCGGGATCGGAAGGATTCGTCATCTACAGCGATGCTTTGGGAAAGGGCTTAGGATATGTGCTTGAGCAGAATAAGAGGGTCATTGCTTATGCTTCTAGACAGTTGAGGCCTCATGAGAAGAATTACCCTACACATGACTTGGAGCTTCCAGCAGTCATTTTTTTCTTGAAACTGTGGAAGCACTACTTGTATGGAGAGAGAGTGGACATCTTCACGGACCATAAAAGCCTGAAGTATGTATTTACTCAGAAGGAGCTGAATATGAGACATCGCAGATGGCTGGAACTCATGGAGGATTTCGACATCAATCTGAAGTACTACCCTGGGAAGGCGAATGTGGTGGCAGATGCTCTTAGTCGATATCCTGTTGCTATGTTTCTCACTATAGACCGACATCTTCTAGAGGATCTCGAGAGTCTGGGGATTGAGATCGTTCTTCCAGGAGTTGAAGGGCAGCTGATGCACATACAGATACAGTCAGGACTGTTAGAGAAGATCAAGGAGGCCCGGTTTCTAGATGAGGGGCTCCGATGTCTCAAAGGCCAGGTAGAGGCAGCATTTCTTGACGACTTCACCATTGCGGCGGATGGATCCTTGAGGCACGGGAACCAGTTGTGTGTGCCCAATGATCTGCAGAAGGAGGTCATGTAGGAGGCCTACCAATCACAGTATTCTATTCATCCTAGATCTACCAAGATGTACAAGGATCTGCGGGAGTATATTTGGTAGTATGGGATGAAAAGAGAGGTTGCCAGATTTGTTTTCAGATGCCTTGTGTGCCAGCAAGTCAAGGAGGAGCGCCAGAGACCAGCAGGATTACTCCAGCCTTTATCTATTTCGGAATGGAAGTAGGAGCACATCACCATAGACTTTGTCTCTGGTTTACCACATACACCTAGTGGAAAGGATGCTATTTGGATTATCGTGGACAGACTGACGAAATCCGTTCAATTTATTCTGTTCAAGGTTGGGCTGTCGACCGAGAAGCTTGCAGACCTCTACATGCGACAGATTATGCAGATTCATGGGGTACCGATGAGCATCATTTTAGACAGGGATAGCCGCTTCACATCACACTTCTGGAGGAGTCTACAGCTGAGCTTGGGTTCCCAGTTGAAGTTCAGCACCGCCTATCATCCACAGACAGACGGACAGTCCGAGAGGACCATTCAGACATTGGAGGACATGTTGCAGGTTTGCGCACTCGATTTCGACGGTTCGTGCATGAGAGGATCACTTGCATCTTGTGGAGTTTGCCTATAACAACAGTTATCAGGCTAGCATCGAGATGACCCCATTCAAGGCACTATATGGGCGGAGATGTCGCACACCTTTATCTTAGGACGACATTGGCGAGAGGACTATGCTTGGGCCAGAGATGGTGGTAGACTCAGCTGAGAAGATCAGATTGATCAGGGAGCGTATCAGAGTAGCACAGGATCGACAGAAGCACTGGGCGGATAGCAGCAGACAGCCACTGGAGTTCGCGGTTGGAGATAGAGTGTTCTTGAAGATCTCACCGACTAGAGACGTCATTCGTTTTGGCAGAGGTGGGAAGCTCAGTCCGAGGTACATCGGGCCCTTCGAAGTGACGGCACGAATTGGCGAGGTAGCATATCGACTAGCACTTTCGGCCAGCTTGGAGGGAGTACATGATGTCTTCTACGTGTCTCAGCTTTGATGCTACATTCCAGATCAGAGCCATGTGGTAGACTACTCAGAGTTAGAGTTGGATCCGAGCTTGACCTACGAGGAGCAGCCATTGGAGATCCTTGATCGGAGGGAGAAGCAACTGCGAAATCAGATTATTCCACTTGTCCATGTCATGTGGAGACACCACTCTCCGGGAGAGTCCATATGGGAGCGCGAAGATGAGATGCGAGAGAGCTATCCTAGTTTGTTTGCTTGATTGTACTTTTGTACTCAAAAATTTGAATTCAATAAATGACTTGTGTTCGAACCTCTTTTGTGATTTTATGAGAATTATTTTGTTGTTCTTCGAATTTCGAGGACAAAATTATTTTAAGGAGGGATTTGTAACTCCACTTTTCCCATTTTTAGTAGGATTTAAAATTGTTAATAATAATGTTTCATTCATTTTATTATATATATATATATATAAAATATATATTTTATATATATATATATATATATATATATATATATATATATATATATATAATATATATATTATATATATATATATATATATATATATATATATATATATATTTGAATATTTTGGAGGGAAGGAAGTTAGGAGCAGGAATTTTTAAATTTGAAAGTTTGTTGTAACCAACTTGGGGCCCACCACTTACTCTTCTAACTGATTTTTATAATTTTTTGTAAATGATGAAAAGGTAGAGGGTGTTTCTGAAAATTTGTTTTTAAAGGAAGGATTGTTTTGAAAATCATCTAGAGCGGGGGGGGGGGGGGGGGGGGGGGGTTGTGCAAAGTTGTAATTCTCCTCCTTTTATAACCGAAGTGTGGGAGAAAAGAGAATTCATTCTTCTATGAATTCTTGAGCTCAGCACTTTCCCCAATTTCCCATCCGACCTAACCCTAACCCCCAAATTCTCCGGCGAGGTTATCGAGATGGCGGCCGCGGCGGTGATCTCCACAACTCCGACGGCCTAAGCAGTAGCATCAACCCGATGACGACTTTCCTAGGCGGCGCACGACCAATAGCGACGGTTTCCTCTGTCCTCTTTCTGGACGACTCCGCAGGGGACGGCGGTGATCGATCTTCTTCGACGACGGGACGGTGATTCCTCTAGTGTTCTGATCGTTTCGACAAATTGCTTGGTGAGTTTCTGTTGAATCATTTCCTTCCTCTTAACCCTCGATTTTGTGTGTCGTGTCGTTCGTTCCTGTTTGAAAGCTATGTCCGATACATGGTTGGCAACTCGAGTACTCGAAGCTGGGTCAAATTTCTTGTTGGAGGACTACGTTCCGTTCGGGAAACCAGATCGGTGAGTTCATTATGAACGTTTCTTCTTCATGGAGTACCAATTGAAGTAGCTCGGATCGACTGATCATATGGTTTGGTTTCAGTTTATTTGAACGGACCTTCGGTTCGATCTTGAGAACTGTTGTGCAGATCGAGTACGGATCTGGTGAGTTCATTTTGTTCTATTTTTGATTTGCGTTCAATCGACAGTTGATGCTGTCGTGAATGATATTAGCGGTTTGATCCCTTGACCTGCTCTATTTTATGTGAAGATCTACTACTCCAGGCCAGATCTGATTTATTTCATTTGAGAAGGCTGTTGTGACTCACTGATTTGAAGTTGAAATCTGTGGTCAGTGTTCTTGCTTTATTTCGATTCCTTCAGGTATTCCTCCCTCCGTTTTTTTCTTCTATTTTCTGTTGACTGTGATTTTTTCAATAAGAGTTGTATTTCTTTTATGTTGTGTATGTTCGTGTTGCTCATGGGGGCTCTGGGACATGTTCGAGACCTTGTACCAATCTGTGTCGTGTCCGCTGCACCTGGCCGTAGTTGTGTCCATTTTTTCTGTGTTCGTGGGTGTGTGACCAAGTCGATTCGTGTCTACCTGCGTGTCCGTGTCTGCATGGACAGGGAGTCGACCGGATCTGGAGGTTAGCAAGTGCAGGATTGTTCTGTTTTGTTTAAATCGATTGGGTTGTAATTCTATTTTTTGGGTTTGTATAATTCTTGTTGGTTGCTATTAAGTCTAGTGTATGATTTGCTAGGATGGGTCTGCATAAATTCTGAACTGAGCAATGTGAGCTCTATGTGTTTGATTTTTTAAGAGGGCTATGCATCACTTTTAATTGAGGCTCTCTATGATTGGTCGTTGGGTTGGGACCAATGGTTCTGACTTTAGTGAATAGTTGTTACTTTTGAATATAGAGTATTGCTGAACTTTAAGCTTTTTGTTTTTCCTTATAATTAATGAGGTTTCCTACCTTGGGCTGAATCTCTGGTAAGATAGACTCTGAACATGTGGTTGAGTAATTTTGAGTATCTGATAAAAGTATTTATTTACAAAAGGGTACTAATTATATTTTAAGAGAGAAATTTCTAACAAGAACTATTTTCCTTTATAAATATATATTTCTAAGCATATTATTTTGCTATAATGTATTGATAGTAGCATCCCATTATATGGGTAGTTAGAGTTAACATGGATTGGAGAACCGACACCTAGTATACCCTATAAGAATTTTATAATTAGATTTAATTATAGATAAAGGTAGTTAATTGGTACTGATATAAAGTTAAACCTATTTACCAATTGTCTATTCCACTAGTAAAACTTTTGTAAACAACATGTTTGGTTCAATACAAGGATGGTTAGTATAACTTGTTTAGGATTTAATCAACTTATATAAAATTGAACAGGTGGACATCCATCTCCATTCATTATCCGTACTTTCCCGGAGCAAGACAAGTACTTTTCTACGGTCTTGTGCATTTACATATCTTGTACCTTTCTTGTGACACGTTATGACACGATATCTTGTACCCCTGTATTTTCTGTTCTTGTACTTGCTTGTGTCGGGTGGGAAAATACACTAGCTATGTGACCAAACCTCGGTTACCATATTCATGTAGATAGCTTAGGCCTCGCATCGTGCACGTGGATCCTAAGCCATACCTTATTCATGTACTCCTGTATATGCTCATGTACTCACCCCAGCCGGTCACATAAGCTAGTTGTATTTCAAATATGGTGCACTTGTCATGTCTTGTACTTCAGGATTATAGTTTCATTCCTGTACTTTATATTTCCTGTACTTTACATTCCTATACTTACATTCCTGTATTTTTATGTTTATTTCCTGTATATCCTATTCATGTTCTCCTGTACTTATTTTCCATATCAAGATGTTCTTGTTCATTACCTAGAACTGTACTTTGCGCCGCTCTTGACTAAGATATGTTGCAGGTGAGATGGAGGCCCTATGTGATACCTATTATGGCCGAGAGCCAGTAGATACAGTAGAGCCAGATGGAGTTGCTCTAAACTTAGAGGCTGAGGAAGCCTAACAGTTTACCTTAGCAGTTTATATTCCGTTGAATTTGAGACTATCAGACTTACTTTCATTTGCTGGAATGTAATAATTTTGAGACATGTACTTTGATTCTGGGATACGTTTATAGATGCTGTGATTTGTACTTATTTCTGTTTATCTGGTTAGATTTTTCTAGATTGGTACAGCTTACTTCATTGTGTCCAACGATGAAGGCTGGGCGTGTCCGACTCATGTCAGATTATTCGGGAGCGGGTTGTGACAGTTCATAATCACCAATATTAACTTAAGCTATTACAAGTAACCAAATATACAGGTGGCAGAGGAGTATGAGGATAGTGGTGTCCCCTGTACTCGAGTTTCAGTAAGACACAAGCCACCTTTACCTTCAGGTCAGAAAGGGAAATGTTGGGGTTATGTAGATAAGTGCAAAAAACAGTACTAGAATACCAATATGGTAGATGTATCAGTGAATGAATCTGAAGAGGAGTATACCAGCCCTTAAGCAAATCACAGAGTCGACCAGGCCTACCTACTAGGATATATTGATATAAACTATAAATAAGATATAGAGTACTAGTATACTACCAAAATGCAATGTTTTAGCGACGCCATATCCGTCGTAAAACGTCGGTAAATCTAGTTAACGACGTCTAACCGACGAAATTTAGCTAAAAAATCCGTCGGGAAATAGCCCGTCGCTAAACAAAGTCCGTCGCTATTATGTCGCCATTCGACTGCTTAGCGACGGCTTGCCGTCATCAAGGATCGAACATTTAGCGACGGCTAGCCGACGGATTTCCGTCAAATCAATTATCGGAAAATTTGTGATACTACTTTTTTGTGACGGACAGGTCCGTCAGTAATATGTTGGTAAATGCGTAACATAGAGTTTCTGATACGAAAAATCTGACGCGAATTCGTCGCTAGCCGTCGCTAATACTCGATAGAAGAACGACGGTTTAGCGACGAAATATTCGTCGCTTAGGTTCTGGAAAACTTTATATTTCCAGAACCTTATCGACGGATAATCTGTCGCTAATCCGCCGACATCCGTCGCTAACTGGAAATTCTCCAGTTAGTGACGGAATATTTCGTCGCTCAGCCGTCACCTTGCGTCGCAAGTCCATCGCTAACTGGAAATTTTTTAAAAAATTTTTACATAAAACACAGCATTCCCTATTCGTACAACATCTGAAACATCGAAACATCACAGTATGCATCACACCTCACACAAACCTACAAACCAATATACCTCATACACCAATATACAAATATCTATCACAAATATATCACACAAACCAACATACATTAATGAACCAACAAATCAATATACATCACACACCAATATACAAATATCTGTCACAAATATATCACACAAACCAACATACATCAATGAGACCCGGAGCAACCCTCCGTTGAATTTTTATATAATAAAAGTATAGGTAATAGCATCCAAAAACATCTAAGTCTATAAAATAACCATGTCTAGAAAATAAAAATCCGTCAAGAGTTGTAAAACCATCAAGTAAAACCCATAAATAAGTCTACCGGAAACAAATTCGGTCAAAAATCATATCATATATATATATATATATATATCTATTTTTCTCTACGTACGTGCAGAGAGATCTTCCTCCTCAGCCACTGCGCATAAGTAGGATCCACGCCAGCAAGATCAATATCCAGAGGAGATGGATGACTGGAACTCCTGGTGCAACTGCCCTCTGGTGCCACCTCCTCAACAGCAGGAGGTGGCACTAACTCCTCAGCAGCAGGAGGTGGCACAACCTCCTCAGCAGTAGGTACCACTACTGACTCAGTAGTAGTTACCACTACCTCCTCAGCAGCAGGAGGTGGCACTTCCTCCTCAGCAGCAGGAGGTACCTCTCTCAAGCGACATTCTCGGGTCTTGGGTGCCATCTGGTAAGATTGACGGAAATATGGAGATTAATTAGGGATCAAACAAAATGACAATATTAGACGTGTAATATGGAAGATTCATTGTTGTATGGAAATAACAGTATTAGACATCCTCTGCGTCCTCATCTTCCTCTTCCTCCGTGTCCTCATCTTCCTCTGCCCCCTCACTGACCCCCCTCTACTTCCCTGCTTCTCATTCGACTCTCTCAGCCGACGAATTCTGCATCATATGATATCCATCTCAACCAAAGAGTAGAGAAGTGTGAAAATATTAATATTAACCAAGGATCGGTATCGAAATCGGTATCACCATGAATCTCATGGCTTGTTCTACCAGAGCATAATATAAAATCAAACGTGTGAATTAGAGCTTCACATTCAAAATATTAGAAGAAAAAAATTTGTAATTGGTGGTAGGGCGAGCCAGAATCCTTTGAAAGTATTCTGTCTCGCCCTACCACCAATCAAATTTTTTTTTCCTTCTAATATTGTGAATGTGAAGCTTTGCTTCACGTTTGGTTTTGTATTATGCTCTGTTAGAACAAACTATGAGATTCATGGTGATACTGACTCCGATACTGATCATTGGTTAATATTAATATTTTTACACTTTTCCACGCTTTGGTTGAGATATATATCATATGATACGGAATATGATGCCTCATGACCCAAATGAGAAGAAGGAAAGTAGGGAGGCTCACTCTATACACTCATCCTCCTACGATATACACTCTATACAATCTTACTTATGCAAGCCTTTTGAGGTAATCAGCATTATACTAGATTTTCGAAAAAATTTATAACTCTGATAGGCCCAAAAGACTTGGCATAAGTAAATTTAATTTTCAACACTTACCTAGCTACTACTAAGATATCTTATAAATATATATCCTTCTACGATACTCCGATCCTTAATCGTCGATACTACCGATATCGCCGATACCAATACTCATAGGAATAGTCCGATACCGATTCCGATACCGATACTTTGAATCTTGATACTAAGTTTATATATATATATATATATATATATATATATATATATATATATATATATATATATATATATATATATACTAATTTATATACTATTCTACGATACTCCGATCCTTAACCGCCGATACTACCGATATCGTCGATACCAATACTCATAGGAATAGTAGTGATTCCGATTCCGATACAGATACTTTGAACCTTGATACTAAGTTTATATATATATATATATATATATATATATATATATATATATATATATATATATATATATATATATATATATATATATATATATATACAATTCTACGATACTCTGATCCTTAACCGCCGATACTACCGATATCGCCGATACCAATACTCATAGGAATAGTCTGATACCGATTTCGATACCGATACTTTGAACCTTGATACTAAGTTTATATATATATATATACACTAATTTATATACTATTCTACGATACTCCGATCCTTAACCGTCGATACTACCGATATCGCCGATACCAATACTCATAGGAATAGTCCGATACCGATACTTTGAACCTTGATACTAAGTTTATATATATATATATATATATATATATATATATATATATATATATACTAATTTATATACTAATTTATATAGAATATTAGTAGAATAGTATATAAATTAGTATATATATATAAACTCGTAGAATAGTATATATATATATATATATATATATATATATATATATATATATATATATATATATATATATATATATATATATATATATATACCGATTCCGATACCGATACCGATACTTTGAACCTTGATACTAAGTTTATATTCCGATACCGATAATTTGTGTGTGTGTGTGTGTGTGTGTGTGTGTGTGTGTGTGTATGTGTGTGTGTGTGTGTGTGTGTGTGTGAGTGCGTGTGTGTGTGTGTGTGTGTGTGTGTGTGTGTGTGTGTGTGTCACGCCCCGATTCCGTCGAATCGATAGTCGTCCCCCGGGCGTGATGCCATGCGAACCTAATTTGCGATCGCACAAGGCATAGTCATAAGGTAATCCGAGACACGAGATTTAAGAGAGTATGCAGACAAATTGAATCACATATTAGGTAAAGGAAACTTGATTCTTTATTGATAACGAACATCTTTTACAGACTCTAGTATAATACTCATGCCGCGCGGGCTACAACATGACTCGATTACAAAAGAGTGCCGATGAGATAGTCGTTCCATACATTGCACACATCCCTCAAATACAATAAAGTACTCCAGTGACCTGGATGGGAGGGACGCTGAGTCATCTTCCTTGGACAGTCGAGAGCCTTCAAAAGTATAGTCGTGGGAAAAGTCTTCGACGTACGGCCGAAGCTTCAAAATCACGAATCCGCCGAGCTAGCTGGCGCGTCCTTTCTGGTTCGCGGGACCTGCAAAGAGCGAGGAACAGTACGATCACATGTACTGGCGAATGGCTAATTAAAATACAAGCTCTGTATTTGATTCAAGAAGTTTCGTAAACATGTTAGCTAGCTATTTTTGTGATCTTTCTAATCTTCCTGCACGATTTGCAAGTTAACATGTTTTGAGGCAAGCATATGAAATTGTATAACGTTAAGAAACTATCATATTCATCCTGTGTCACGTGCATTTGTTAAGCAGTGAAAGGGTGTGGAGGCCACTGGCAATGTCAAGCCATCTCGGACAATAGCTTGGTTAGACGGCGTCCCTTTCGCGGCGGGTAGCGAGCCCTGTGCGAAAGTTCCCGCATAACCTACGCCGATGAAAGGCTGGCGCTAGCTATACTCGTTCCTCCCGGGCTGAATCGGTCCCTTGGCCTAGGCAACTGTTCGAGGAAACTACACATTGTCGACAAGTTGTCCAATGACCGTTTTCTTTTGAACTTAGTCGATTTGCTTACTTAGCCGTATCGTTGCGATAAACGTTAATCGATTCATTCATTGTTTTGCATAGGCTAAGTGAATTTGCATAAGTAAACACGTTTTCTATTTTTAATACCGACAGTTCGGTAGCAAGTATTTCGTGAAAAATCGTGCCATGATTTTTTTGATTCTACACTATTATGACAAGTATTTATTTTACTTCACATATTGAGTTTTTGAAGTATAGTGACGAGACGAAGGAGGTCAGCCACTCGCCTTAGGCTTGCTTCAAGCGAGCGACCGGTTGG
This sequence comes from Iris pallida, assembly GCA_029216955.1. Taxonomy (NCBI): domain Eukaryota; kingdom Viridiplantae; phylum Streptophyta; class Magnoliopsida; order Asparagales; family Iridaceae; genus Iris; species Iris pallida. The sequence goes on from JANAVB010037417.1 coordinate 3,974,210, forward strand.
CTGTGCTGACGTCGCCTACGCGATCACCTGCAATCGCATAAGCAACTGATTAGAACACTGTATAATTCAAGGATATTCGATATGAATGCGAAGCTCAAAAACGCGTCACGAAAACCTATCGTAAACATTCACGAAAAATGCATTCACGAAAACCAAAGCCAAAGCTAAATCAAGTGCGGCATGAAAACCAGAGCAACGGGAGGTCTCTCCCGACTCAGCCGCAGAGCCAATCCTCGAGGCGCAACCCGCAGAATATGGGACTTGGTCCCAAAGAAGCTATTCCATAACGTGGAATGGATCATAATTCAACCGTTCCCGTTCGATCGACTCGGCCGATTCCGACCTATCGGTCCCGACCGCATCGATAGCGACAGTGTTCATTTCTCGCGCACCCCGTGGACGAAAACGGGGCACGATGTAGAGACGGGGCACTACACCATAACCAACTAATAAAATGTTTCGTCCTCGAAACTTTAAGGATAGAACCTACCTCTACGAGAACAACAAAGGAAATTTTTTCTTCATTTCTGATTCAAGCTCCCACGTCAACTCTTCGACCGAATGGTTCCTCCAGAGGACACGGACGAGAGGGATCGCTCGATTTCGCAGCAGCTTATCCTTGTGTTCTAAGATTTGAACTGGCTCTTCAACGTAGGATAAGTCGGACTTTAGCTCCATCTGGCCAAAATCTACCACGTGGCTCGGGTATTCTTTAGTCTTTCCCGAATGAGTCGAATTTTCTGCACGGTTTGTTCCACCAGTTCATGGCCGAGAATCTACCGCTCTCCGACTTCGTTCCAGAAAAATGGGTGATCGGTACTTGCGTCCATACAAGGCTTCATATGACACCATTTGAATGCTGGATTGATAGCTATTGTTGTATACGAATTCGGCCAGAGGTAGATGATTGTCCCAGCTTGATTTGAAGTCAATTGCACAGAGTTGTAGCATGTCTTCGAGAATCTGATTGACACGCTCCGTTTGGCCGTCGGTCTGACGATGGTAAGCTGAGCTGAACTGTAACTTGGTACCCAGCGCCGACTGAAGGCTACTCCAGAATCGCAACATGAACCGTGAATCCCGATCGGAGACGATGGATACTGGAACTCCGTGCAGCCGTACTATCTCATCAAGATAAATCTGTGCCAGGCGATCAATGCTCCAAGTAACTTTGATGGCAATAAAGTGCGCTGACTTGGTTAGTCGATCGACGATGACCCAGATGGTATCATTTCTCCGTGGCGTCTTCAGCAGACCAATAATAAAATCCATGCACACATGCTGCCACTTCCATTCCGGAATCGCCAGATTCTGTATCTTCCCGCCCGGTCTCTGGTGCTCATCTTTCACCTGCTGACAGGCCATGAATTACGATACGAAAAGTGCCACATCTTTTTTCATCCCGTGCCACCAGAAGTTCGTACGGAGGTCCTTGTACATCTTTGTGCTACCGTGATGCAAGGTATATTTCGTATAGTGTGCCTCCGACATTATCTCCTTTCTAAGTTCTGAATCGTCCGGAACGTATAGCCTACCCTTCAATCAAAGCATGCCGATTTTGTCTTCCGTAAAGTCGGTCGTCCTGCCCGTCGAGATTAGCTCTCGTATTTTCTTCAGGTACGGATCGTCCTTCTGAGCGGTCTTGATCTTTTCAAGCAAGCTCGTCTCTAACTGCAACTTTGCCAACTGTACATTCCGGAATTGGACTCGGAGTTCGATTCCCATCTCTTCTAGGTCGCGTAGCAGTCTGCGGTCGATGGATAGCAAGGCTATGTACTTCCGACTCAGAGCGTCCGTCACAACATTTCCCTTTCTCGGCGTATAGTCGATAGTCAAGTCGTAATCCTTGATCAGTTCAAGCCAATGCCTCAGCCGTAAGTTCAGTTCTCTCTGCGTGAAAAGATACTTGAGCCTCTTGTGATCGGTATAGATTATGCACGCCACGCCACAGAGATAGTGACGCCACAATTTTAATGCAAACACAATCGCCGCTAACTCCAGGTCATGAGTAGGGTAGTTTTTCTCGTACGGCTTTAGCTGTCGGGAAGCAAAAGATATCACCTCGTTCCGCTGCATTAGCACACACCCCAAGCCCTGACCGGACGCGTCGCTGAATATCTGAAAACCCTCAGTCCCTTCTGGAAGTGCGAGTATCGGGGCCGAGATGAGCCGTTGCTTTAATTCTTGGAATGAAGCTTCGCAGTCGTCTGACCAGTCAAATGTGACTCCTTTCTGGATGAGGCGAGTCAGGGGCGATACGATCTTCGCGAAGTCTTTCATGAAGCGTCGATAGTATCCCGCTAAGCCAAGGAAACTTCGAATCTCGCCGACGGACGTTGGCCGCTTCCAATCGACAACGGCTTCAACTTTTTTTGGGTCGACCGCAATACCTTCAGCTGAAATGATGTGTCCGAGGAATGCGACGCTACTCAGCCAAAATTTATATTTGCTTCGCTTCGCATACAACTGATTTTCCCGAAGGGTCTGAAGCACGGTCCGTAGATGCTCAGTGTGTTGCTGCTTATTCTTCGAGTAGACGAGTATATCGTCGATAAAGACTACCACAAACTTATCGAGAAATGGTCGAAACACCCGATTCATCAAATCCATGAAGGCAGCAGTGGCGTTCGTTAGGCCGAACGGCATTACCAGGAATTCGTAATGGCCGTAACGAGTGTGAAAGACAGACTTTGGCACATCATCCGGCTTGATCTTGAGTTGATGGTAACCCGAGTGCAGATCAATTTTAGAGAACACAGTAGCTCCTTGAAGCTGATCAAACAGATTGTCTATGCAGGGCAGGGGGTATTTGTTTCAGACGGTAGCTTTATTCAGCTCGCGGTAGTCAATACAAAGACGCATAGAGCCATCCTTCTTCTTGACAGACAGCACGGGCGCTCCCCAGGGTAAGACGCTGGGTCGAATGAATCCCTTGTCGAACAACTCTTGTAACTGCACTTTGAGTTCTTTTTGTTCTGCAGGGGCCATTCTGTACGGGACTTTCGAGATCGGTCGGGTATCGGAGAATGTATTGATAGTGAACTCAATCTCTCGATCGGCGGCATGCCGGACAGCTCGTCCGGGAACACATCGAAGAATTCTGCCACAACGTCGGTCTGACCTGTGTTTGTACCATCCTGTCGTATGTCTCGAACGGAAGCTAGATAGCCTTCGCACCCGGAATACAGCATCCGTCGAGCAGATATTGCAGAGATCACCAAGCAGGTCGACGATACCTCACCACACGAGTAGCAGAATTCAGGCACTCCAGGTATGCAGAATGTAACCTTCTTTTTAGCGCAGTCTATGGTTGCGTTGTACGGATCGAGCCAATCCATCCCCAGAATGATGTCGTAGTCCTTAATATCTAGAACTATCGCATCGAGACTGATCTTTTGACCACCTATACAGATGACTCCGTCTCCGTAGACTAAATTTGCAAATAGTGGCATGCCCGACGGTATATTAACAGTGAGATCAAGGCCCAGTGGTGTCAGGAAAAATATGTGCTCGGCGGCAAAGTCTGCCGATATAAAACTATGCGTGGCACCTGAATCAAACAATACACGAGCAGGTTTATTATTGAATTGTAGTATACCTGTCACGACTATATCAGATGCAAATGCTTCGTCTCGAGTCATGGCGTAGACACGGCCCTGAGCATTGGGGCGACGGTCTTAGCCATTCTGTTGTGCGGTCGGTGGAGCCCGAGGTACTTGGCCTCGGTTCTGATGGTGTTGTTGGAGGCGCTGGTTTGGCTTCTCCAGACAGTTGCGTCAGATGTGGTCAGTTCGGCCGCACCCGAGGCACGCACCATTCTTCAATCGGCACTCGTTGACCAAGTGCCCCTCATTGTGGCAGAAAGTGCAGACTACTCGATCCTTCGTCTGGTTGCCACCTCCGTTGCCGCGGTTTTGACGCTTGTGTACGTTGTTGCCTCCTGCATTACTATGGTATTTGTTATTATAGTGAACAGTGCCGGCAGTAGCAGGAGGATACTCGGACTCCAGACGGAGGGCATGGTTGAGTACCTCGTCCATAGTTTTGTATTCAGGCACCGAAACGTGAGCACGGATAGTAGAAGGCAGGCCCACTTCGAATCGTCGATCTCGACTTGCAGTGGTAGGCAGATAGTCTCCAATAAATTTGGCTAGTTTGTTGAATTCAGCCGTATACTATCGCACTGTCATATTCCCTTACCTCAATTGCATAAATTCATTTTCTTTTTTCCTGTCGCACGGCTGCAGAAAGATATTCGGTCTCGAACGCATTTCTGAATGTAGCCTAGGAAATCATCGTCGTCCCATCTTCACGTCGAATAGCCCTCTTCTGAACAGCCCACCAATCGTACGCATTCATTCGAAGTAGAATTTGAGCACACGCGACTTTCTTCGAGTCCTCGACACCCAGAAGCTCGAACTTATCTTCCAGCTCCTCCAACCAGTCGATCGCTGTTAGGGTTATATACTAAAAGCATCACTTTTGTAGTAACCTTATTTCCTTAAATTTTGAATGAGAATTATATGGGCAAATGTTTGCATATTGTATTTGTTGCAAGTGTTAATACAAATGTCTTATATTCTATATTGTATATAATATGGTGTGTGGTGTCACACAGAAGATCATATTATCCATTTTCTATGGAGTATATAAATAGTTCACAACCTAGATGGACTTAGACAATCTATTTGAAATGTAGTAGTATAATCTGGTATTAGTCTATCTTGACTATAGGTTTACACTAGTACACTTTGTGTGTATTGAACATGGTCACTTGAGGTTGTTCTCTTTGTACTGACTACATAAGAGAACAAATACCTCAGTTATTATGGATGCTTGTGCTCTTAATCCGGATATAATAACGGACATGTATATGCAGTGTGTATTACTTTGACTCATAAAAGAGTGAGATTCATTATGGATCAACAACCTCTATGAATTGGGTAATAACATTGTATATATGATGGGTTATTGATTATAAATGGAATCCATGTCCCGATACATCGGGTTGATGATGTCCCCTTAAGGAGCTCATAAGGATTGTCATGTAAACCCTGCAGGTGGATTATATCCGATATGACAAATAAAGTTGAGCGGTACTACTTAAGGATAAAAGATGTCGAATCAATATAGTTGTCAGTAACTTAATTTGATCGACGGACATACGATATCTTAACATGGGGAGCCAAACGAGCATATAATAAAAGGAGCCCACAAACATAATTTGGGATTATGGAGGTAGTGCAACAATAGCTCATTAGTGGACCGAGCTATTGTTTATGGGCCTGGATTGTGTGTTCGGGCTGAACACGGGATATCCAGATCCGTTAGGAGGCCTAACCCTAATTTCTCCTCATGGTCCCTGTCGTAGCCTATATATATCCTCTATTCTCTGGCCGCCATAACTACTGATTAGAAATCTGAAATTTTCTCTAAATTCGTGATTCACGTAAGGAGAGAAAGAGAGGACTGCCAAGGAGAAAAAAAGGTTGGAAGATCGTCGTCCACACGACGTCCAACTCGAGGAAGGAATACGTGCAAAAGATCTTGGGGTCGTCCGCTCGAGATTGCCAGGAATTACTTATCTTTTTTCCGTCGCAGGTATAATTCGTGAACCCTAGTTTCCGCCTATGAAGGGTTAGAACACGTATTAGATCTGTTTAACTTTTTATCGATCAATACGTACACCAAAGGAAGGGTCCTGGGAATCCCCAGTTCCATCAATTGCCACCGAGGGATCTTCTGTGCCGTTGAAGGAAGTGCGATAACTTTTTATGAATTTTGACACGTCGAAGTTGGAACTTCTCGGTGCCGTAGGTGAGAGCACGGGCGCTTCTGGTTCGGCTTCATTGGATCGAACCGCCGGCTGGGTCACGGCAGGCGTTATCGTTGAATTGTTGTTGTTGCCCATGACAGATTGTACGATTTGCTGGAGGGTATTCAGCTGCTGCTGCTGCAGCTTGAATTGAGCCTCAAACCGATTCTCAAATTGAGTCTGACGAGCCTCCGCTTGCTGACGATGGAGCTCGTTTTGACATTGTTGTATTTCAAGCATTTGCATCATACGTTGCATCGGGTCGCCGGAAGGTCCGGCTATGGTAGGCGTCATTTCCGTTGGGTTGATAGAATGCTCGGGTCTAGAAGCACTCGAGCTGCTGGAAGCGCTCGTCTCGTACTCTGCCCGAGCTCCCGCAACTGCAGGGAAAAAGGAACGGCAACTCTTGTTAGTTTCAAAAGTGTCCAGGGTTCAGCGTATGGAACAACTCATTTCATCGACATGAGGTCAATGGTTTTGAGACTAGAACTCGACATTGGAGGCCAAGGACGTAAAGCCGTGCTCTGATACCATTATGTCACGCCCCTATTCTGTCGAATCGATAGTCGTCCCCCGGGCGTGATGCCGTGCGAACCTAATTTGCGATCGCACAAGGCATAGTCATAAGATAATTCGAGACATGAGATCTAAGAAAGTATGCAGACAAATTGAATCACATATTAAGTAAAGGAAACTTGATTCTTTATTGATAATGAACATTTTTTACAGACTCTAGTATAAGACTCATGCCGCACGGGCTACAACATTACTCGATTACAAAAGTGTGTCGATGAGATAGTCGTTCCATACATTGTACACATCCCTCAAATACAACAAAGTACTCCAGTGACCTGGATGGGAGGGACGCTGAGTCATCTTCCTTAGACTGTCGAGAGCCTTCAAAAGTAGAGTCGCAGGAAAAGTCTTCGACGTACAGCCGAAGGTTCAAAATCACGAACGCCGTCGAGCTAGCTGGCGTGTCCTTCCTGGTTCGCGGGACCTGCAAAGAGCGAGGATCAGTACGATCACATGTACTGGCGAATGGCTAATTAAAATCCAAGCTCTATATTTGATTCAAGAAGTTTTGTAAACATGTTAGGTAGCTATTTTTGTGATCTTTCTAACCATCCTGCTCGATTTGCAAGTTAACATGTTTTGAGGCAAGCATATAAAATTGTATAACGTTAATCAACTATCATATTCATCCCGTGTCACGTGCATTTGTTAAGCAGTGAAAGGGTGTGGAGGCCACTGGCAATGTCAAGCCATTTCGAACAATAGCTTGGTTAGACGGTGACCCTTTCACGGCGGGTAGCGAGCCCTGTACGAAAGTTCCCGCATAACCTACGCCGATGAAAGGCTGGCACTAGCTATACTCTTTTCTCCCGGGCCGAATCGGTCCCTTGGCCTAGGCAACCGCTCGAGGAAACTACACCTTGTCGACAAGTTGTCCAATGACCGTTTTCTTTTGAACTTAGTCGATTTGCTTACTTAGCCGTATCGTTGCGATAAACTAATCGATTCATTCATTGTTTTGCATAAGCTAAGTGAATTTGTATAAGAAAACATGTTTTCTATTTTCAATATCGGCAGTTCGATAGCAAGTGTTTCGTGAAGAATCGTGCCATGATTTCTTTGATTCTACACTATTATGACCAGTATTCATTTTACTTCACATATTGAATTTTTGAAGTAGAGGGACGAGACGAAGGAGGTCAGCCACTCGCCTTAGGCTTGCTTCAAGCGAGCAACCGGTTGGCTGCGCTGACGTCGCCTACGCGATCACCTGCAATCGCATAAGCAACAGATTAGAACACTGTATAATTCAAGGATATTCGATATGAATGCGAAGCTCGAAAACGCGTCACGAAAACCCATCAAAAATATTCACGAAAACTAAAGCCAAAGCCAAATCAAGTACGGCATGAAAACCAGAGCAACAGGAGGTCTCTCCCGACTCAGCCGCAGAGCCAATCCTCTAGGCGCATCCCGCTGAATATGGGACTTGGTTCCGAAGAAGCCATTCCATAACGTGGAATGGATCTTAATTCAACCGTTCCCGTTCGATCGACTTGGCCGATTCCGGCCTATCAGTCCCGACCGAATCGATAGCGACAGTGTTCCTTTCTCGTGCACCCCGTAGACGAAAACGGGGCACGATGTAGGGACGGGGCACTACAGTGTGTGTGTGTGTATGTGTGTGCGTGCGTGTGTGCGTGTGTGTGTGTGTGTGTGTGTGTGTGTTACTACCGACGGCCCCCAACCCCTACCACTGCCGACCTCCATCCCTACCACCGCGACCCCCACCCCCACCACCGCCGACCGCCATCCCCGTCCCGACCCGAAATCCTCCCCCCAGCGACCCCTACCCCCACCCCCACCACCGTGACCTCCACCCCCACTACCACCGGCCCCCGTCTCCCCCGCCGCCCTGACCCGAAACCCCCTCCCCCACCGCCCCGACCTGAAAACCCCAGTGAACCCCCCACCGCCAACACCGCGACCCCCACCCCCACCACCACCGGCCCCTGCCTCTCTCCGTCGCCCCGACCCAAATCCCCCATCGACCCCCACCCCCACCACCGCGACCCCCACCCCCACTCCCACCACCACCGGCCCCCGCCTCTCCCCGTCGCCCCTACCCAACACCCCTCTAGCGATCCCCACCACCACCGGCCCCTGCCACCCCCCGCCACCCTGACAACCGAGAGTGAGCGAGAGAGAAGATTACCTGGAGAGAGAGACTGCGGTCGGAGAGAGAGAGAAAATTGGGGGGGATAAAAAGTTTTTCCCCGGCTAAATTGAAGTTAGGGCTGAATATTTAGCGACGGACTGGCGACGGATATATTCCGTCGCTATGTGGTCGCTATATCCCCCTAGCCGGCCGACGTAATATCCGTCCCTATGTGGTCGTTAAATTTTACGACAAATTTTTTCAATATTCCCTGCCAACTTTTGCCAACTAAGCGACAACATAGCGACGGATTATTCATCCGTCGCTATATTTCTGTCGACTTAACGATGGATTGACGACCTTTGCTCGCCCTTAAAATAAAATAAAAATTTATCGGCTTTTCGACGGCAATCAGTCTGAAATTTGTCGGTAGTCGGTCGCTAATAGCGACGGACAGAATCCGTCGCTATATGTCCGTCGTCAAATGGCTGTATTTTGGTAGTGGTATTCGAGCCTAAGAAGAGAGACTATAGGAAAGATTAGGAAACCATGTAACCCAGACCCTAAAGTTACTAAAAACTTAGAGTTAGAAGAAAGGAATAAAAATAGATTCATTATAGTTAAATTCATGTGTCGACTAGAATTAATTCCAAATATAGGTTGTGGAGGCTTGGACTCAGCAATTGACCCGTACCCGCAGCTCAGGACCACAGGCAAGTGCACTCTCTGATTGCTTTCAATTATGATAGTTTTGTTCAGTACATATTATACATATGCTCCTTTGCTTGATGACACGATGGACACACGAGATAGTATCATGGACCCCCATTTATTATATTCTTGTCTTATCTTACCTTTGTGTTACGTGACTTGTCTGGACCCATGTATGTTGGTCGGAAAAGGAAAATATCTTAGTAGACATGTGAACTACTTTTTCTATCCCCCGTGTCTTTTCTGGAGAATAGCAGTCGCATATTTCACATGCGGGGTGCCTGATTTACCCCCTAGCCGTTCACACGTCGAAACAGATATTTCAAGACACGTAGGTAGTTGTCTTTTATTATTTCTTTACATTTCACCACTTGCCATGTCATCATGCTTTTACATTCTTTCTAGTTGACATACCATGTTCTGTGATTCATGATTTCATTCTAGATATACCATATCATCAGCTTACTTTCTAGTTTCTTCCACATATGCTATTTTTATGCACTGTCGAATCTATAAGTTGCGAATGGCTTTTTGGTTTGTGTGCTTGTTCTATTCCTGACTGAAAAACTAACATTTTTAGGTGATAAGTTAGAGGATTTCTGTACCACATATTATGAGCATATTGTAAATCCTAATTTTGGCGCACAAGATGAACTGGAGGCTGCTTTTGCTGAGTTACCTGCTACAGATGGCTTTTAGTAGACTTTATTTAGTATTCTCACAGATTTGTTTAGTTTGAGATTTTAAATATTATTTCTATTTTGAGGTTCATGAGTTGATTTTTGAATGTTCTCTTAGTACATTTCATTCTCTTTGGAGACTATGTCACTTTAGTACATTTTGATCTATCTTGGAGTTTTGTCAGATCATTTATTATCCTTCACTCCAAATTGTGGTTATTATATAAAATTCATCTTGTCTTGATCTTATCTGTTGATGTGGTTCATATTGTGCAAATGTATATAAACTGCGTGGTTGTTTTTATAAATGTGGAGATGACTAGACAGCGTACTACCGTCGACACTGCGGCGTAGGCTGGACGTACCCACGGCTCTTACCCAAATACTGAGTGCCTTTCAACAGAGCCCTGAAACTCTTTGGAAGTGGACAGCACCTAATCCTTGATCTTTAAGACAGACCCAAACATTCCTAGAACAATCATAAATAAACGTCACAAAATAAGAAGCACCACAAATAGATTTTACCTTCATAGGACCGTAGACATCCGACTGAATCAACTCGAACAACGTCGACTTCCTCGAACTTGGATGACTTTGAAAAAACACCATATTTTGCTTTCCCGCCAAACAGTGCATGCATCTCTCCAATTTTGTAGACTTTAGCCCTGGAATCACCTTCTTGTTCACCAAGTAGCTCATCCCCTTCTCGCTGATATGGCTGAGCCGTCTATGCCATAACTCTCTAGACGCATCACTGACTGCGTTCACCTAGTGTACCCCCTGTGTGCTTCCTTCCATATAGTAGATTCCGGACTTCTTGCTTCCTCTGGCAATCGCTATCGAACATCTGGAAAGCTTCCACTGACTGTTCCCAAAGAGATTGAAGAAACCCTCGTCATCTAACCTTCCAACCGACACCAGGCAACCGCCTTTGACACATCTCTATTGTCCATCTTCAACACTCCACAGTCGTCTGTTGTGTAAGTGGTAAATAGTGTCCTGTTGTGAGATACGTGCGCTGAGGCACCTAAGTCCACCAGCCAAGAATTATCATCGCAGTGAGGTTTATGAAAACCTCATCACATACGACGACCACATTGCCTCCATGTATAGAGCTCGTCTGTCATGCCCCAGTCCCAATTATACATAGGACCAGTACGTGACTATGCCAGCGAGCATGCATACGTAGGCTACTCCAATATATGGAACCCACAAATCATACTTAAGCTATAAATAAACTCCAACTCATAAAGAAACCATGGTCACAATATACATCTAATCTTATCCAACAGTAAAGATAACGAACTAATAGGCAAGCAGCAATGATAAAAGTCTAGAAATAGTCCAAGAAAGTAGATAGTCGGGTGGAAACAAATCCACTACCAAATGACTATAATAAACTGAAATCATAGAAGTAGTCTAGTCTCATAGAATTAAAATAAAATAAGTCCAAGTACGATAGTCAAACCAAAGTGGTAAACAACTAAAAGATAATCATGGAAACTCGGAAGGTGCAACCTCCTCGTTTGGATAGGATGCCTCTAATCTAGATCCGTACACCTGAGGATAATCCTGTTCGTCTATACCTAGATGAAAAACCAGGTCCTCAGCAAGACGTCGCAAGATACATAATATACATGCTATAATACTGAAATAAAATCATATATATGCAAAGTTCTTTCTAACCTCCTAATGTGCAATTTAGAGGACAACTTTTACACGCATGTGTGGGATTTAGGCTATCTAGAATAATCCATATAACTCAAAGCTAGTGATGTACATATGTAACGCCCAGTCCCAAAATACTTAGGACCAAGTACGTAGACATGCCAGCTGCATATATACGAAGAATACTCCAATATATGAAATATTCGTATATATACATAAGTTGTAATAATATATATCACAGGCCAGAAAATCATAAAACTATATCTCATCCACAGCACATACAGAAGATATAAGGAAGTCCAAATAGAATAAATAAGTGAGTCAAAGATAGTCGGGTGGACATACCCACACCAAACAGCTAAGAAAATAATCTCAAATAAAGTAGATGTCCACTATGAGTCACAAAGGATAATATAAATCTAGATATCATTGGGAGATGCCTTGTCATCAAGGTATGAAGGATCCAGTGACGAGCCATACTCCTGCAGAAAATTGCCTATACCTGGAGAGATCACCAGGTCCTCAGAGGGACGTAACAAGATACATGAAGAACATGCCATATAAACTGGATATAAAATATACCATAAAGTAAAAGTAAAAGTAAGGTGTCCAAATCATAACACGGCTCAATATCCCATCATCAAAACAGTGGACTATCCCTACAACCAAACAAGGACAAGGAGTAGCAAACTATTCCGTGATATGACATTGTCCCGTGCCATGACTAGAACATGACATTGACTAAGGTCTCCTAACCTTTCTAGTATGCAATTTAGAAGACATTTTAATGTATGGGCAGGTAAAGGCTGACTCCCCCAGGACAAGGTAACAACTCACAATATGCACACGTCAAGTACCAATACTATCAGCCGGCAAAACTCGAGGCTAGCAGCCCACATGACCCATCGGTCACTACAACAAAAAACTCTTTTAATGACGGCTAAAAAGCGTCATTAATGACGAACCATGACGGTTTTTTCCAAAGCAACCGTTATGAAAATGGGTGTTATAAATGTTTTTTAAAAGCGTTATAAAAAACTGTCATGAATAGTTTCTATAAAAGCGTTATGAATAGTTAATATATAGTGCACAATTCAGGACGTTTTGAAAGCGTTATAAATAGATAATCTGTATAAGCTCAATGGAGAACATTTATAACACTCAATATTACTGAACTCATCACATTTATAATGCTTAATACTGCACATTATATATTACTTTCCAAAAACTTCTCAATTCAATTTTAAAACAACCACTTTGAACTATATTCATAAGAAAACATCGAAATGTTATATCACCATCTTCATTACATTATCTCAAAATAGGGTATCCGAATACATATATTTACAACTACTACTTAAATGGATCCTCAAAACAAGTAATTACTTTGGCTTCAACTTGAGCACATCAAAACTGTCAACATCACGTGTAGGAAATCCCTGAAAAAAATAAAAACATGGTTCAATATACTTTGTAATATTGCTCATGTACCAAAACATAAACTGAGGAACTGGTGCATTATAGATTAGGTTATAATAATTACCTGTACAACAAAAAAATCATTGTACGATGTGACAAAACTTCCAACAAAATCATTAGGTAGGGAACTATACAGATATAGCAAAATCATTTCTCACCATTAGGCAGAGAACTATACAGATATAGCAAAATCAGATTGCTCTTGCATTACTCAGCCAACAGCCAACTGCATAGCAAAAGCAAATAACAAATCTATTTCTCTTTCTCATGTCAGTCCAATGGATGTTCAAGGATGCCCCGTGATTTAAAGGTTTGAATAACAATAGCAACAGAGTATCGTACAATAAGCTACTGAACAGAATGTGGAATAAAGATTGTAATTGTGCCAATACTTGGCTCCTATAAATTGAAGGAAATGCCTTGAATACCATTTACATGATGAAGTTGAAAGGGTACTTAGTAGCTCTTGCCATGCAGTATTATGTAGTGTTGGCCCCTACTACAAACACGTAAACTGGCCAGTTAAAAGGGGTTGTCCCGTAAGCAACCAAATGTAAAAGATGACAAAGATGCACAACTTGGTTCAATTTACATTTGCTTGACAAGCTAAGGAACTCTAAATGGTCCAGTTAGACGGTAAGAAAATTCAAGATAGACAATAATACTGTCCACTTACCTTCATAACCCATGCCCGGACTAACATGAGCAAAAGGAGGGAAAGGAAAAAGGCCAGTAGAGCCGCAAGTATTACAAAATTGATTTCATTTGCCTTGAGAATCTGACCCAGTTCAAGTATAGCCCTGCCCACAGAAATTAGCTAACATGATTATATCACTAGATGGAGGGAAAAAAATCTTACAAATAGAGTGATCTAACTAACGTCTCAAGATCCAGCTTTAGCTTTTGAATCTCCATATCCACAAAGGTTATAAGCCACTAGAAGGTAGACAGGTTACAGAAAATATTCTAAAGTTTATGGAAAACACCTGTATAAGCATGGCTCTGGCGAGTTTTCCACTGAAAAGATTTGTCAGATGATGCATTAACTCCTCCTTGTATCTAAAAAAAACAAAATAAACATGTGCATGAGCTGAATATGAATCCATTCATCAAACATGATAACATATGAATATTATGGATAGCCAGGCATTAAGAGATGATCACATAGAAAATCATGAAATAAAATTATTTTCTACACACTCTACCATAAGAGAGATGGTAATTAGACGAAAACCATAGAGAAGACATATAGTGCTGGAAAAAAATCAACTGATGCCAGGGCCTGAAGAGAAGACACAGACCCCCTTAGCAAAATCAACAACTAGGAGACACATTTACCAAGTACTTAGGAAGCACGGATGCCTTCCAAAAATGGTTGTCGGACACTCCTAAAACAGTGTCGTATCCCCATGTCCAGTACGTATTGCCAAGTGATCACAAATAAAAGGTGGAGAAGAAAAAAAAAAGAATGCCAATGGACCTTGGTGAATATCCCGATGCCGCACTCGATCCCGAACTTGGCGAGAAAGAGGTCGTCGGCGAGCAGCCTCTTCCTGAACCCGGCCATGCCCGGCATAATTCACATTCAACAGCTTCACCATAGGTGCAATGGAAGCTTTTATTACCAATCAATCTCCAGTTCATCACACATAACAGCACTCTGCACTCTTCATCACCCACTACTAAAATATGCTATATTAGCGACGGAATTTAGCGACGGAATAAAATTATGTCGCTAGATATGTAATATAGCGACTCCTTTCTATAGACATCGCAAAACGTTGCTGAATAGCGACGTTCAGCGACATTAGATAGATTACGTCGCTGAATAGCGACGTTCAGCGACATATTATTAAAATATGTCGCCATATACTAAAATATTTGCGACGTTTAGCGACGTAGACTGTTGACGTCGCTAACTTTTTTACTTAGGGCACGTTGTTTCCTTTTTCTCCCTCACTCGAAAATTACAAAATTCCCTCGAGCTCTTCCTCCCCCGGCGGCCCCTTCCCCCCCCCCCCCCCCCGGCGACTCCCTTCCCCCCCGGCGACCCCTACCCCCCCTCCCGTCGAGCTCCTCCTCCTCGAGCTCCTCCGCCCCCAATCTGAGCTACTCCTCCTCTTCCTTAGGTAAACCCTAACCTAACTCCTCTCCCTTCTCCTCCTCCTCCTCCTCCTCCTTCTCTCCTACGGACATACACACACACACGAACAAACACACGCACAGACACACACATACGGACACACACACACACAGACACACACGGACACACACACACACACGGGCCAAACCCAATCGGATAAACCCGATAATGGGTTGCGTTAGGGTTGAAGATACTCGGGTTCAGGCTCGGATTTGGGTTAAAATATTTGAACCCTTGTAAGCAGTGAAAACTGCTGTAAAGCTTGCTAAGGGGACTTAGCATGTCTAAGTCCCTGTGTAGAGCCCCATCTATACATATCGGTTAAGTGATATTAGATAGGGCTCGGGTTATGGGGGATCAAAATAGATGGGCAATGATAGTCTAGAAAAGGCTCGGGTTTGGCCCAGTAAATTAGTAGAAGTAGCAATGTTACTTGCTTAGCAACAATTGGCCTTGGCAGTATGGCTTGACCTTGCATAGCCAAGGCTGGCTTTGGAGCCTGTACACAGGTTTTGGGGCAGTAGAGTGATGCCCACTCGAGTGCAGGCATCAAGGGGACTTAGTTTCACTGCAGGAGGCTCGGGGAGCTCCTGCAGAGAGCAGGTTTAGAAGGAAAGTGCTGGGACTACACTTGGCAGCAGTAGGTTGCCTGCACTTAAGTAAGGATTGGGAGGGTAGCCCAATACAGAGATGTAAATATAGAGTAGGTGTCATATATTAGTTAAATAGATAGATTATTAGTCTTCAGTTGTATAGTTGTATGTATCAGTTTCAGTCCCCCTTACATCCAGTTCAGACGCATTGGAGTATGGTATCAGTTTAGGATAATTAGTTCAGTCTAATATTCCCATCTTTTTCAATCTAATGCCTTTGAGTTCCAGTCCCATTTGTTAATGGTCAGTCCTAAATGTTCAGTTTGTTACATTATTGGTTCAATCCCATTCCCTTTAAAGTTTAGTCCATTACTTGTTATATTAGTATCAGCCATATGAAGTATGAAAAGGTTTATAGTATCAGTCTTTTGATAGGATGTATAAGTCCTTTGATGAAGTGGATCAGCCCCTATGTGAGTGTTAGGAAGAACTGATATCAGTTGGTATCAGTTGATAGGTAAAAGGGGGGAATTTTAGAATCAAGTATCAGTCAACCTTTCCTATCTTGGTATCAAATATCTGATATGAAGAGGATATGATATCAAGTCGAGTAGAGGAATTGGCTTGGGGCATAGGCTAATAGGTCATGTGTACTACTCATGTGCACTGGTATGCACTGATGTGCAAGTGATGAAGGGGAGGAAAGGGTCAAGTGTAAGGCAGGCTAGGGGAACTACCCTGCAGGCATTGAGCCCAGGTAGGCAGAGCCATGCCCGTCCGAGTTGCACCCCTACACACGGTTACCATGTCTCTCTACTGTAATATACACTAGGAAGTTCGGACACTACAAATATTTGTGTTTCTTCCATGTCTATGTCTAGTGAAGGATAATTGCCTAGACTTAGTCAACTTCACCCAGTTTGACTAGTTACTACGCTGAACATGTGTATTCATCTTTGCAGAATTATTTCCAAATGGAAATGAATTACTACTTGCGAAATCGTGCATGGATGTACAATCGTCGTTCTGATGATATGTGTGGTGTGCGGGATGAATACATAGCGGGAGTAGAGCAGTTCCTGCAGTTTACTAAGGCGTTCCCTCTGTACATGGATGGCACCAAAATTAAGTGTCTGTGTATGAAATGTCATAACGTGAAATATTATCCATAAGTGAAAGTGACATATCATTTATACTCGAGGGGTTTCACGCCTAATTACTATCAGTGGACCGCATACGGAGAACTTATGTCTTTAGCATCAGAGCCGGAGCCTTATGTTGAGCCGTATATGCATGCGGGACCTAATTTTGTTTCAGATAATCATGCATACGACGACTGGTGCATGAACATGGTTTTCGACGCTGCGAGGCCTATTTTCGTTCATGATGCAGATGAGGAGGCACCGAATGTCGATGCTGCAAAGTTTATAGAGTTGCTGGAGAATGCAAGGACTCTATTGTATCCTGGTTGTGAAGATCATTCACCATTGGAGGTGGTTACAAGACTGTTGAGCATTAAGTCAGATTTTAACATGTCACAAGAATGCTACAACCGAGTGTTGGAGTTGATTATAGAGACCTTGCCGGCGGGTGCTAAGTTACCTAAAGACTTCTATCGGTCTAAGAGGATGGTGAGATCGCTCTGGATGGGATACGAGAAAATTGATTCTTGTCGCAGTGGGTACATGATGTACTACAAAGATGACAAGGACGTAGATATGTGTAGATTTTGTGGTGCTGATCGCTATAAGACAACTAGTACAGGAAGGTCTACCGGTGCAAGAAGACCGACTGATTCAATGCACTACTTGCCTTTAATGCCGCGGTTGTAAAGATTATTTATGGTAAAAGAGACGGTAGAAAATATGAGTTGGCACATGCGAGAACAGATTGAAGGAGTGTTGGATCATCCATCCGATAGAGAAGCGTAGAAGCACTTTGATCGAGTGTATCCTGATTTTGCTTCAGATCCGCGTAATGTCAGGTTGGGGCTATCTTCTGACGGTTTTACTCCTTTTGGTCTTTCGGGATCCTAATATTCGTGCTGGCCTGTGATTGGCACTCCATATAACCTACCATCTTGAATGTGCATGAAGACTCAATACATGTTTCTAACCGTTATAATTCCTGGTCGAACAATCCCAAGAGGAACATTGATGTGTACTTACAGCCTTTGATAGATTAGTTGAATAAATTATGGAAAGTAGGTGCTAACACGTACGATATTTCCAGGAAGCAGAATTTTCAGATGAAGGCAACCCTTATGTGGACCATCAACGACTTTTTGGCCTATGAAATGTTATCTGGATGGAGCACTCATGGCCGTCTCTCATGTCCGTATTGCATGGACCGTACTAAGGCTTTCCGCTTGAAATACGGAGAAAAATCGTGCTTCTTTGATTGTCATCGGTAATTTCTGCCAAAAGATCATTCCATCAGAAGGAACAGGAATGCATTCCGTGCCGGCATTGTAGAGAAGGGTGATCCACCGCCAAGGTGGTACGGAGCCACGATATGGAAGAAGGTTAGAGATTTTTTAAGTGCTATCAGAGATCCTACAACTGGGTACAAGTGCGATGGATTTGGTAGAGATCATAACTGGACAAAGAGGAGCATATTTTAGGATCTGCCATATTGGAGTACCAATCTGATCAGACATAATCTTGATGTCATGCATATTGAGATGAATGTGTTTGATAACATAATTAATATTGTGATGGACGTAAAGGAGAAAACGAAAGACAATTCCAAGTTCAGGTTGGACTTAGAAGAAATATGCAAATGCCCTGCGTTGCATTTGATAGAGGAGAATGGAAAACAGTTCCTGCCGAAGTCAATTTTCTCACTGGACAAGGAGGATAAAGTGAGACTTTGTCGGTGGATCCAGGGCCTAAAATTTCCAGACGGATATGTGTCAAATCTGAAAAGATGTATCGATCCGAAGGAAAATAAATTGACGGGTATGAAGAGCCACGATTGTCACGTATTCATGGAGAGGTTAATCCGATTACATTTCGGAAATTCTTACCACAGGCAGTTTGGGATCCATTGACGGAGCTTAGCATATTCTTCAGGGATCTTTGTTCTAAGAAAGTGCTCATTGATCGTCTAGAAAAGCAAGAGAAGGACATTGCGGTAACACTGTACAAGCTAGAGAGGGTGTTTCCTCCTGGATTCTTCGACTCTATGGAGCATTTGCCGATTCATCTATCCTATGAGGCACGTGTTGGTGGACCCGTCGAATATCGATGGATGTACCCGTTCGAGCGATATTTGAATCACCTAAAAAGAAAGGTGAAAAATAAGGCACGGGTCGAGGGTTCTATTTGTGAAGCCTATGTTCTCGAGGAGATTACAAACTTTTGTTCGATGTATTTCAAGCCTTATGTTGCAACTAATAGAATGAGAGCTTCCAGAAATGACGACGGAGATCATGAATGTAATAATACAATACTGAAGGTATTCAATGCTCCAGGAAAACCATCGGGTAAAATGAAGAAGAGATATATGAACGATGATGAGCTAAGAGTTGCTCAGGTGTATGTATTACTCAGGTGTATGTATTACTCAACTGCTTAGGTTCAAGTCAACAACTTGCCCGATCAGAGATAACTTTATGGATCTCGATTCCACCAAAAACAGCTGTTTGTGTATCAGATCTTCGAACTATAAAGATGTTGATGCGGGCAACAATTTCTATGGCATCCTACGGGAGATTGTGGAGCTGACATATAGTTATTGAATAGAGCCTGCTAAGATTGTGTTATTCAGGTGTGATTGGTTCGATCCGATTGAAGGTCAAGGTTGGAAAGTAGATAAGCACGGTCTTGTGGATATAAACTATCGACGTCGATATCAAGCCTATGAACCATTTGTCCTATCAAGTCAGGCTCAGCTCGTGTACTTCACAAGTTATCCTAAACGGAGAACAACAAGGTCGGACTGGTGGGCAGTATGCAATTCCAAAGCTAGAAATACCTATGAGGTTGACGATATAGCTTATCAAGAGGATGAACTACCTCTTATAACAAATATTATAGAAGTGGACACGACGGAAGTTCCTCATTACACATCTAATTATGTAGAAGAAGAAGAATTATCTGAAGAGGAAGATGCAGATGAAAGTGAAGATATAGAGGAGAAAGAAGAAGAAGAAGATGAGTTAAACGAACTAGATGAATTTTCAGAAGAGGATTAAATCTGTACGTTTCTTTTATCATCATATTTGACACTTTAGTGACACTTTTATCATATAAATCTGTGACACTTTAGTGATACTTTTATCTGTGACTATGATATTTTTTATAAATCTGTGATGTCTATCATATAAATATGTTTATTTATTTTATTATCATATGTTATTATCAGGTATGACTAGACCAGTAGGACGATGTGAAGGATATTATATTAGGCAGTCCCGTCTGCCTTGGGCTGGGGATGCAGATTTTGTACCCTCATCCTCATCTCCGAATATGCCAGTGTACCGTTCTGTTCCCGGTCCATTACCGGGACAGGGCAGTTCCAGCAGGTTGGCGACTCCTTCCTCGTCGTCCAGCATTCCTGATCTCGCGTCCAGCATTCCTCCTGCGTCCAGCATTCCTCCTGCGTCCAGCATTCCTCCTGTCGACGGCTCCATGGGAAGAGCCGACGCCGAGCATATGGAGGACGGCGATCAGACTGATCTTGTCCAGACAGGAGGAGAGGGCGACCCTCCATGCGCTCGCCCGGATGAGACGCGTATGGAGATTTGGACGGATGGGCCTACGAAGTAAGTTAATTAGTTAATATATATTTCTCAAATGATTATATGTACATATATATTCATGAAATTTATTATTGTATAGATATCGGCCTCCTGCAGTACAGAGACAGCTGGGGTTATTTCTGAGGCAGAGCTATGGTGGGCCTTGGATTAACTACTCAGATACTCCCGCAGATAGGAAGGCCTTTTGGTTGGCCCACTTCAAGGTAAAAAAATTGTTTATTTTTAAATTTTAATAATCATTTGTGTATATTATACAACTTTTCTATTTTACTTCTTGTAGAGGACCTATTTCTATCCACCACACCGGGCGGCGAAGATCGAGGCCCAATTTTGTGCCGTCGCAGGCAAGCTCATCCGTGATGCGATCCACGACCAGAAGTCTCGTGATCGCTCCAAAAAGTCGATCCATTGTTGGATCACGCCAGAGCAGTGGACTGCGATGAAGGCAAGATTCGGCGAGGCCAGGTACCAGGAGCGGTCTGACAAGGCCAAGGTGGCACGGTCGAGCGCCACTAAGTGGTGTGGTGGCTCTATTCCGATGACGAAGCATTTTCGTTGTCTGGTACGTTTCCTATAACGGACATTATTTTATATATAGTTGGATAGAATGTTTAATACTAATAATAGATAATATATTTTAACAAGTAAAAAAGTGTGAGGACTCTGGGGAGTTTATTGACGAGAGGACGACGCAGGCATATGTACGTTCTATTCTTTATATTAATTTACTATAATTTAGAAAATAGGAAAATAGATATCAATATAAACTTTAGCAAACACTTAGACGTTAGCAAATATTGTTCTAGGCCGAGTTTCTTCAGTTACAAGAGGAGGCAGCTGCTGCTGCTAGTGCGCCAGCAGAGGGAGGGGCTGGTACTTCCTCCTAGCCGACTACAGCACCATCGCAGGACGACCTCTGGATGACCGCCGTTGGTGGTCTTCAGAAGGGTACGTACAACGGTACGGGATCCTACGGTGCCTATTTGGCTTCAGAGTCATCCCGGGCCCCCTCTGTCAGTGTGAAGTCTCCAGCTTCGCAGGCGTCATCACGAGCTCAGGATATTGGTCGTCAAATCGACGAGCTGTGTCGCGAGTTGCAGCAGCAGATTTCTGATCATCATACTGCAGAGCGACGATTCGATGATCACCGAACAATTTGATATGGTGGAGCACAGTATACAGGAGCTGATGAGTCTGCAGCATGCTACAGATGCCAGCTTGCACATGCTCACCGAGTCTACGCAGCGTACAGAGCATAGACAGGTCGAGCTAGAGGGATCGCAGAGGACCATGTCTGTCTCACTCACTCAGGTACAAACTTCGATTGAGGAGAGTACTCCGAGGATGGTGAGTACCCTTGCTGCGCATGGTGAGCGACTGCGAGAGCTGGAGCAGATACGTCCTCCCGGTCTATCGACGGCGACGACTCCAGACATTGTACTGCCTCCTACTGCTCCTACGGTGCAGCTCACACAGGAGCAGTATGAGTACATGCTATCTCAGATGCGCGACAGGGGTCCTCAGTGATCCAGTAGACTTTTTTATCATTTTTGTATGTATTGGCCCTATGAGCCCATTGACCGTTCTGTACACTGATTTTCATTCTTATTTGCCCTCCATTGTAGACATGTATGTTTGTTGGAAATGTATGTTTGTGATATTTACTTTGTTGGTATTTTCATTGAGTACATGTATAATATTTACTTGGACATGTATGTTTGTGATATCTGCGACGGGGATGACAAATATACCTACGATGGGTTATAAGTGATGATCTGATATACAAAGGAGGTGCTGCCCAATTTTTTAAAAAATATGTTCGGTATTTTTGTGATGGTGTGTGTCTATGTAAAGACAGACACACAGCATAACAAAAATACCAAACATATTTTTTAGAAAAATTTATAATATCTGCGACGTATAGCGACGTTCTACGACGTATAGCGACGTATCCAGACTTCGCTAATTAGCGTCGTCACGTCGCTATCCGTCGCAATCCATCGCTCAGTAGCTGACGTGGCTGAGAGTTGACGTCGCTAATTCGGTCGATGGACGTCGCTACCCTGCTGACGTGGCAGGCATGCCATATCATCACATAAAAAGAAATAACGTCGCTACGTAGTCACACTACGTCGCTATTTTGGCGACGTTCAAATTCGTCGCCCTCCGTCGCTAATTTTGCGACGACCCAGCGACATTGGGGTGACGTCGCAAACAGCGATGGAGGGCGAAGAATTTGTCATCTGCGACTAGCTTTTTTACGACCTTCATCTTTCATCGTTAAAGTCATCGCTAATTACGTTTAGCCACCTATTTTTTCTTAATTAGCGACGAATCTGGACGTCTCTAATTTGCCTTATTTTAGTAATGACCGATTTCCTCCAGGTCTTTCACATAACACAGCGAAAAGCTCTGAAATCACCCCTCACATATGTCACCAGTATTGCCAATAATAGTGTGGATGTTAGAGAAGTTTGATTTTGGAAGGAAAATCACAAGAGTTTCTCAGAACCCCATTTCTTGATATTCTAGACTTCAATGGAAAATACATAAAACTTTCGATTTTCCCATTAAATGCAACTACTGCAAAAAGGAGTGGCTACTAAAACTTTGGATTTTGAAGGGAAAATCGCAAGAATTTTCCAAACATCCATAGATTAAATATAAATCCAGATTATTTGTCCATTGTTGGTATCCTTAAAAAAACCAATTTCACGTGTCATGTCGGACAGGTACCAGACAATCCAAACTAAACTAGGACACACAAAAACAAGTGTTGTGTCCGTGTCGTACCGGTGTCCCGTGTCCGTGCAACAGAGACTAAAAGGAAAAAAAACTAAAATTCACCTTGTGTGTAAGCCAAATGAGCAGGACATCCGAAGTCTGCACCATCCTAAAACCGCCATCCCCAAATTTTTGCACCGGAGAAGGCACACCACCCCCGCAGCCCCGGATACTCGCCCCCTCCGTCGTCGCACGCCTCCTCCAACCTCCTCCAACCGAGAGTCTCCGTGTCCAAAGCAAACGCCTCCCGGGAGAACATCCCCGCCCCCGTACACAACCACGTACTTCCCGACCCCCGCCGCGGAAAACATGCTACGGGGGATAAGCCTGTCGCCGCCCGTCTCGATCACTTCTTACGCCCCTCCCGCCGGATCGAAGTAATGCACGTCGTCGAGCTCCTCGTCGAAGAATCCGACGACGGAGGATCGTTGGAGAGGGAGGGAGAGGCGACAGGGGTGGGGTAAAAGAGGGGGAAATTTTAGGGTTTGGGAAGAGTTCTTCTGAATAAGATCGTAGGGGGATAGAATATATTATAGAAAGTTTATTACAAGTTTGCCACCGCTTTTAACTATTAATAATGCTTTATTTAATAAGCGTTAAAAGCCTATAAATAGTCCAAACTGTTATATTAAAAGGTATTTCTCAACTTTGATAACGCTTATGTATCAGCCATCATTAAAACTCCTTGTCGAGCGTCATTAATAGGTATTTTGTTGTAGTGAGTCCACATAGCTCGAGGCTAGTGACCATCGTGACACGACTACCGTAGTACTCATTTACTACGACTTTTGGATTTGGGTAGTCCATACATTTTAACTGTCTTCATCCTCCCAAGGTCACTAACAAAAGGTAGTCCTCTAAGACTAAGTCCATATGTATATTAAAAGACAAGAAGGAGAAATAAAAGAAAGCATAATACAGTAACTATAATCTGCAAGTCATGGATCCAACTGAAAATAAAGAGAAAATAAATATGCAATAACTAAATACAAAAAAATACAACTATTTATAAGCAGTAAATAAGGCAAGGTATCTTGCCTGGTGGTACAGAAATGACAAATCCAACAATCAGAACCGTTAGCAAGAAACTCAAAATCCACGAACGACTCCGGATGCTGAAACAAACATCAAGAACGTTCCCAGTATAAAAGATATATCTAGGAAACGTCTGTCCAAAAGTCCAATTCTAGAACATGGGCAAAATCGTAATTTCGGGTTAAAATGATGTCCGCCGTTGGACCCGTTTTGTATCAAAATACGTGCCAATATCTATGGTCTCTAAAGTCATCAAACTACATGTCTACGGGTCCGGTTTGAGGATATAAACCCAACCATATGTCTAAAGTTGGATTCCGACGGGCGATGTACAATTTCACCCGTTGGATCGGGTCACGGACCTGCCAAATAGGTGTTCCGGTCGACCTTCTCAGAATCGTACCAAACTTGGCGTAGAGGACCAAAATTTTAATACGGTCATGCTGGCATAAATTTCGTCTCGATATGACGAACGTACATGAAGTTACGGACTAGTTTGCAAAGTGTCGATACGAGGGTATCTTGACGGATACGTACTGATTTCGTCACGCACACGCAACGAAATTAAGTTCCGTCAGTTTCCACACTTCGGCGACATCCATACGCGCCTTTTGATGCTTATGGATTGTAACCACGTCGCCCGGTTTATCGGGGCGCACGCCGTATCGGGTAGATTTTCTAAATTTCTACGATTTTAAAAATAGTTTTTCTCGAACTTTGGATTCCAAAATAATTGTATATTGTGCATGAGAAATTAAACTGCAAGAAGTAAGTTAAAAGCTACATGTGGTCTAGAAATATGTTCAGGAATTTTTCAAAAATTGCTACTAGGTTGATCAGAAATCATCTCCCATCATAGGGGTTTGGACTGTTTTTATACTCTATTTTTGGGCAGTTTTTTGACGATTTCATGTCGATTCCTGGGACTGGTTATCTGACTATGCACGAACCTATCTAATAGGATTCCTAGAGGGTTATATAGACTTTCTATAGAAATTTACGGATCGAAGTTTTGACTATCGTGGAGGAAGAAATAGGGGATAGAAGTTGGGTACCTCGCGATTTTCCAAAACAAAGTACCCTCTGTGCCAGCGGCCTCCTACACGGGTTCCGACGACGGTGGTGGTCGGCGGCGGTATGCAGATGGCGACGTGGGCGCGCAGTAAGGTCGGGGTCGGTCAGGCGCCGCGATCACGTGGGTATTGAGGAAATTTTGAGAAATTTCTCTTTCTCTTGCTCGTATCCGTCCGTTTATAGGGTTGATTTAAGAGTCAATTTTTCCAATTGAATTCAAATCTGATTGGTATCGGATTTGATGTGATTAGTGGAGTATTCGAATTCGAATTAGACCCAATTTTTGGAAGATTTGATATGGATTAGAAAGTTTTGAATAAAAACAAAGAAAATAGTCGGTTTTTCCTTTCTCCCTTAAGCGCCTGTGTGCGATCGGGTTTAAGGGGAACTGTTCCCCCACGTGGGAAAAGTGGGCCCTTTTTTTTAACTAATAGTTAATAAAACTAATAAGTAGAAAAATAATATTTCCAGTAAGGAAAATTTCTAATATATGTATTTAACATAATATTTCAATATTTATATAGTTACCAGGTATGTATACATATAGTATTACTATAAAATAACTTAAGACCACACAAAAATTTTGTATACACTTTTTATATATTTGCTAACATACACACAAGTAAAATATGTACCTATATATCATGCATACAAGAATCTTTATAAATGTGTACTAAAACCTTTTTTTTTATAAATTTGTTTTCCCCATTCAACATGTTATGGAGAATGTTTGCTATATTTAACAGATAAATAAATTATAATATTTTATACAATTTCTAGAAGCAATAATAGTAATAATAATAATAATAGTAATAATTAATATAAACAACAAATTAGTAGAGTCATAACACTTGGGGAGGGCACATAATACTACTAGTATTATTTTATAAACAAATATTAATGTCTTGAATCCTTTCAAGGCTAAACTAAATAGATAGTATAAAAAAATAATAAATAATAAACATGGGAAAGATAACCATGATATTATTTAATAAATTTAAATAATTAAATACTTCAAAGCAAAATATTTAAGCAGTAAAAAATTAAAAAATTCTCAAAATTTTTGGGAGATTACAACATACAATGTCATCCAGTCATCAATATCCATCTGTAACGATCAATAATCGTCAGAGGACATCTGCAACTCATAAATTTCCATAATTCTATCCGGAGACTATGGTTTACCAATTTGTCTGTCCTATACGCGCTAGCGACTGTCCTCCCCCATAATCCCACATTAACCAAGTTATGTCCAAAACTTGTCCAGTTTCTAACTACTTGAATTTATAATATCCTAATCATAGCAGTCACGATTAGGGCTGCAAACGAGCCAAGCCGAGCCAGGCTTTTGTAAGCTTGAGCTTGGCTTGACTAGAATTAATCGAGCTCAAGATCGAGCTTGATAATTTTTTTACTTTAGAGCTTGAGCTTGGCTCAAGCTTGTTGGTATTAAGCTTGAGCTTGGCTTGGTTTGAGCTTGGCTTGATAAGCAAGCTTGATTCAAGCTTGATAAACAGGCTCGATAAGCTCAAAATCAAGCTCGTTAAGGTTGATTTCAAGCTCGCTCAACTTTATTTCAAATCCATTAAGCATGATTTCAATCTTAACGAGCTCGATTTCAATTTAAATGGTTTAAATTCAAATATATGTAATATTAACAATTTATTTATAAAAATTTAATTAAAAAAGTTCCTTAATATCAATTATTAAAGACATATAAATATATAATGCACAAATATATATATATATATATATATATATATATATATATAATCCAACAAAGAACAAACGAGCTTCTAAATGAGCCAGCTCGTAAGCTCATAAACGAGCCAGCTCGCGAGCTCAAACGAGCCGA
Source organism: Iris pallida (assembly GCA_029216955.1). Lineage (NCBI taxonomy): Eukaryota > Viridiplantae > Streptophyta > Magnoliopsida > Asparagales > Iridaceae > Iris > Iris pallida. The sequence goes on from JANAVB010037417.1 coordinate 4,001,486, forward strand.
GTACTTCTAAGTTTGAGCTTGGCTCGTTTATTAAACGAGCTCGAAAATGAAGCTTGAGCTCAGCTTGTTTAGTAAACGAACCGAGCTCAAACGAGCTTTTATCGAGCCGAGCTTCAAGCAGCTCGTGAACGGCATGGCTCATTTGCAGCCCTAGTCACGGTATCTATCCGTCACACGTCTCTTACGTATTGATGGCCAATCAAATACGCAGTCCGTGCACCTAACATAATGTCTCAATCGTGTAGTGTGAGTGTCATTGCCAAAGGAGATCTAAAAATATCCTACAATTATAAGGTAGTCCTCTAATACTAATTCGTTACGCATAAAATAAAGACTAAACACATAAATGACTAATTTAGTCATTTGCACCCAAGTATGACTTAGACGCATAATTTATCTAAACAGGAGTATGAATAATATCAAAGCATAATCGTAACATGCTGAAAAGGAATAATAAATGACAGTAAAATAGCAAGGTATAATTGCCTGGATCTTGATTAGTGGCAAGAAAATATCCAGGTAGTGAACTCGGCAAGTCAATCGCCGCAGAAAAGATGGAATCCGAATGAAAGTGTTCGGATGCTGAAATAAACATCACCAGCATTCCCAGAATGAGTGAAAAGGCCAAAATAGGGCCTATCCATAAGTCCAATTTAGACACAGGGACAAAAATGATAGTTTTGGGTCAAAATGGGGTCCACCGTTGGGCCCACTTCGCACCAAAAAATGTGTCATAACTAAAGTTCTTTAAATTCAGAAAGTTATATGTCCACAAGACCAGAACGATAGTATGAACTCAACGGTATGTCCAAAATTGGATTTCGATTAGACGAAATCAAAATCGTCTATTAAGTAGGACCACGGGGCCGCGAAACGACGTTCCGGTCAACGTTCTCAGAATCTGACAAAACTTGGGTCACAGGACCAACGCGATTCTGCTTGTCCAACGATGCAAGTTTCATTGCGACAGGACAAGTGTGCACAAACTAATTAGCAAATTTCGGAAAGGTCGATACGGTATTTTTTTGATGGATACTGTTCAAATTCGTCGTGTATATTTGCCATTAAAATCTTTTGATGTAATTTCAATACAAACAGAACAGTATTACAATATAGGACTTAGATGTAGTCCTAGGAGTACACTCTTGTTTATCTGGGTCCCTTGTACCGTTGGAGTGAGTGGTAATGCGTTGACTCCGTTGACGATCTGACGACGGTTATCGGTTCTCTGAAGGTCTGAGTTGCTCTGGGTGCTGGAGCTTACGGAGAAGAAGAAGACGTTGAGTGTCTATATTTGCCTCTCTGTGTGTGTGTTCGTAGGTCTGTCCTCTCTTTGTCAGAAGGAAATAATCCCTCTATTTATAGTCTGCAGGCTGGCTGCTTATGCGCACATATGTAGGACGCGTCGGTTTGTGGGGATGCCACATGGTGATTACTGATGGAGGCGCATGGACGATGCACCCTGATTGAGGAGTTGAACCCTTCCTGTTGCCTTTGTGGGCTGCGGCCGAGCTGACACGTAGCAATAGAGAGGATCTTTCAGTTGCTGAGATCTTGGGTGATTAGCACCATTTCTTAGGCTGAATCAAGTCAAAGGACACGTGCCGTAGGTCAAGGCTCGGAGATCTCAGATTTGGTGGGGAGTGATCTGATAGGATGCACTTGGGATTGGGCGCATGAGGAGACTTTGGCTTGTAACCTTTAGGAGTCACAAACCAGTCTGGGCGCATGGCTTTTGAGGCGCATGCGGGGCTTCAGTAGTGACTTGACCTCTGTCTTTTGGGATCAAAGAAAAGTCTGAGATGCATGGCTTTTGAGACGCATGCAAAGATTTGGGTACATGGCTGCGGAGGTGCATGCGAAATGGTTGGGCGGCCACGTGGCTTGTAACCGCCAGAGGAAAGTAATAAAGATGCCGACGTCAGTAACGCTTCGTCTTCTGAAAAATCTGTCAACTGTTCAGTCCTCGGGGACTGGCTGCTGTTGTGTCAGTCTTCATCATTTAATGTTCTTTGACGGGTGATGGGTTGTTGAGTGGGCGCATTAATCTACGTTCTACTAGGCGAATAGGGGCGCATGGGCGCATCCTTATAAGGCACTTGGTGCTGATGGGCGCGTCTATATGATGTGCGGTCTGACCGGCGCATCCGTTTGCATGACACATCTTTATTGGTCCGAGTGTTACGTTCTTCAAGTGCTTTAAATAGCCATTTTGACTTGGCTGAATTCGAAGCGTCAGGTTCATCACCATTAACGCAAATTCATTGCATGGGATTCGGAGAGCCCGCTACTTGGCGTATGGGTTTGATTTGCCCGGCCTATAAATAGTGGCAAGAAGAGAGTTTGCTTCTCGTTCTCTCATGTTCTCCTGAAATGAATTTGTTTGCTCGAGCACATTCTGTTGATGAGATATTTCCGAGGGTGAAGATACGATGCATTGTCTTCATTGATGCACTTGAAGGTGACTGTTACATCCAAAAGTCGGAGTCGAGGGCTTCTGAGACAGACAGAAGGTGCCTGTTGCATCCAAAGATCGGGATGCTCGAGCCTCGTCTCCGTTATGCTGGAAGAGTCACAGATCAGAATTATGGTGCCCCGATCATCTTCCTTGGGCTTTGGAGGCTCTTTCTTCTGTCAGAGTGGGTGTTGCCCATTCTGGTTGTATTGAAAGCCTCATTTTGTCGCAGGTCGATTACGGTGCCCTTCTCTTCCTTTGGAGAGCTCTTCCTCTAGCTAGGGGGTTGATTGCCCACCCTCGTTCTGCTCAATAAATACTTCATTAGTCGAAGCATTTGATCGGGTCGAGGTAAGACGCATAAGCTGAGACTTCATGATGCACATAACTGAGGCTCTTGAAGAGATACGCCTGACTGAGACGCCGAAGAGATGTGCCTGACTGAGATGCTGAAGGGCGGCACATAACTGAGCTGCTGAAGGGAAGCACCTGGCTGAGAAAGTGATGCGCCAAACTGAGACGCCGAAGAGATGCGCCTGTTTGAGAGCACATGGCGAGATGTGCCCGTTTGAGAGCGCATGGTGGTTGCTACGCCTGGCTGTAGACTTAGGGTCTTTTTTCGTTTTGTAGAAGTTCTCCTTTGTACAGCCTTTTTTAGACATGTAATAAACTTTTATATGAAATAAAAATCTTCTTTTAATGTCTATGCTTTTGCTGTTTGCTGTGCCAAGTACTTCATCTGAGCTTCCTGGCACATGTAGTGTTAGGCGCATAGGATTTTTGTTTCTAAAATTTCATGCTTCTACAAGACCCACTTCAAAGTTTTTAAAACTTTTTGTCAAGTTTTGGAATACTTTGAATAAGAAGCATGGTGGTGTCTTCAACGGGGCGCATGACTGTTCGAGCGCATGGATACTCCGCGCATCAGTGATGGGGCATATGCTCCTCTCAGTTAATGCAAATGATAACGCTTCGATAACCAAAAAAGATTAATGATAATCTTTTTGGATTTATTTGCAGTTATCTCCTTACAGAACCCGAGGTGGCGGCTGATGTCATTCCTCATCGATTTTCGCTTTGTCTAAGCCTATAAATAGGCGTCTGATGGAGAGAGAGGGTTCTTCTCCACTTTGCTTTCTTCTTCTCTAGAGTTCTTCTTTCGAGAAACCCTAACTTCTTCTTTCACGAGATGGCCCCCAAGACTCCTCGCTGTGGTGCTGGCCGAGGACGAGGCAAAGGAAAAGAACCTGTGGAGGCTGTTGCGGATGATGTCCCCCAGACGCCCGTCGACGTTCGGCCGACGGTGACTGGTGGGTTTCATCATTTTCTACCATATTTTTCTTTCGTATACGCTAACGCGCATGGACCGTGTGTCCTGATAATGTGCTGAAGCTTTTTCGCCGACGCGCATGGGTTGAGACCCTGATGATGCGCCGAAGCTTCCCTGCTGACGCGCATGGGTTTAGAACCTGATGATGCGTCGAAGCTTCACTGCTGACGCACATGGGTTTAGACCCTGATGATGCATCGAATCTTCACTACTGACGTGCATGGGTTTAGACCCTGATGATGCGTCGAAGCTTCACTGCTGACGCGCAAGGATTTAGACCCTGATGATACGCCGAAGCTTCCATCCAGATGCGTCTGAGCCTTGGTTCAGTGTATGCGCTTCTGATGAGAGCGTAACTCAGAGTTTTTGTTTATATCTGAGTTTTTGACTTCTTTTGTTGACCTCCAGTGTCGATGACCGTCCCGCTCTTGAATAAAATACTTCTGGACGCTGCCCTCTGTCAGATGGGAGTAGATTATAACGAGGAGGTGATAAACCCTGCCCATACTGCCATTATGCTGGACCAGCCTCCCGATAGAATAACCCAAATCCGGGAACAACAACATGGGTTCCTCCAACGGATGATAAAGCGTGGCATTTTGAAATCTACCATTTCTGATAATGTGACTTTCTTGAAGCCTGAGTTCCTGTTTGGGGACCGTCTTACTTCTACTGAAGCAAAGGTGTTAAAGATCAAGGAAAATTGTTTTTTTTACAACAAGAGGGGTGCACATGACTGTTACGCAACTTGAGCATCAATGGCCTTTGACGGCTTTCTGTCGCCTTGCTTCCAAGAGGAGGATGTCTTGGGAGCTAACTCCATCTCAGGGGAGAGTGGTGGCAAGCACCATCACGATCGACGCTACCTCCAATCAGAGGGATACTTTGACCGCCGCCCGGGCTGGGCCTTCTTTCACCTGGCGGACTCTGCGTCCTGGGAGCATTTACAGTGACGTCCCTAACAACATATTTGCTTTTGGTGCTTCGACTTTTGTAAATTGTATGCTATTGTTGAAGCAGTCGTACCCGAAAGGTGAATTTTGGGTAGAGGGTTGGTGTCACTATGTTTCCAAGTGGGACAAGTTGACACTCTGGGTTCTGACGCAGTTTCGAACCGAACTCCGAGAGATTGGGCTGACTGCCGCAATCTGGGCTACCCAGGCAGGCGTCAACATCAACAGGCATATGTTCCTCATACTTCTGGAGATGTTTAACACCCAGACCGGGACTTTCTTCACTCTGGTGGGGGATCTGGGACTCGCACTTCATGAAATGTACGAGGTGTCGAGGCTCCTTTGGGGATCAGAACCTTATGAGGAATACTTTCCGACCAACGAGGAGTTCCAAGTCCTGGGGGACAAAGCGGAGGAGATGATGGCCATCTTTAAGGAAGTGGCGAGTCATCCTTATTATATGCAAAAGAGGGATAAGGGCGGGTCACAGCCTCATGTGACTGCTTGGAGAGATTATGTCTTTAAGCAAGACAAGGAAGATCCCTCTCAGTTTACAACTCCGCCAGCTCTCTCCAACAAAGAGGTGCTCTCTGAAATGAGCAGGCTAAATAAGAAAAATCCCTCGGAGAATGTGGACCGGTTGTCGGATGAGCGTTCCTATAGTTGCTTCTGGCACCTTACTCATCGGATGTCGTCCAAAGCAGTGTTGGCTGCTTATCTGATGATTTGGCTCCGGGATTACATTTTTTTGGGCGGGTTAGGCTCTGTGGAGAGAGTGACCCGGAACCTAATCCTGCCAGCTGTGAAGTTGGTCTTCGGTCGTCGCCTAGCTTTACTCCCCGCAATGGTGTGCAACCTGCTGCGGGATTTACGATAATTTACGGGAAATGTGGTTCATGAATGAGGTAGGAATGACAACTTTCCCCGTGCCGAACTACCGTTTCATTACTTGATGGGGTGGTTAATTTTGTACCATCCCAACGTGATGAGCCCGGGCTCGGAAGAAGACCACAGGACCGGAGACGCATTCCTCCGCCGTTTCAATCAGAGGAGCAGGTTGCATACTGGTGTTCTTGTTTGCAGGAAAGTTTTATCCCACCTTCAGGGGTGGGAGATCACCAAAGTTGGTCCCGTCTTTTTGGGTTTTGAGGCCAACGAAGACATAACGGATTCGGGTGAAGATGCCACCACTCTCCCTCCATGGGGATTCCGCTGGTTGCAAAGCATCCGGCCATCCCATCTGGTATATCGGAATAGAAACCAGTGTTACCTGGAACCATACTTGCCGAGCCGTTTTGCACGATAGTTCGGCTATGCTCAGCTGATGTTGGAGAACCCCAGTATTAACCTGGAATATACTGGAAGTTTGTTGTACGGTGCACGAGCTTGGCATTACTACAATGTCGGATGTACCGGAGCTCGCTTTACGCTGCCTGTTCAGAATTCGCGGACGCCGATTCTTTTCTCGACCGCCAAATTTTATTACGTCATGAACGCCGTGCCCCCCGGATATGATCGGGAGACCAGTTTCATTATCGACACCCAGTTAGAGGCGACTGGGAACCTGTTGGAGAAGGCTCGGTCGTACCGCCCGCCAGAGGCGGGTTATCGAGGCACCCCGATCGTATCTACAGGGGGTCAGTTAGAGCCTTCGACCGATCAGCCGAAGAGACGTGCTGATATAGAGGCTAGCTCTTCTGCGCCGAAGAGACAGAAAAAGACATTATCACCGGCAGTGTCAACAGACTCAGCTCCTGCGGAGGTAAGGATGTCCCACATAGTCTGGTTAGTTCCACCATTTTTGTGACATATGCTTTCTTTTTGTAGGAGCCGCTGAAAAGGAGATCCCGAACTCCAAAATCAGGTGCCAGCAGACCAAAGGAGGTGGCGAGCTCTTCTGATGAGCGCATTCCTCCGATTGTAATGTCTCCCGTGGAGGAGAATCCTTACAACATCGTTCCTGCGGAGATTTTAGTATCTCCGGATTATGTTGGAAGGGAATCTGAGGTTGAAGCAGTTCCCGGGAGGGTGCAAGCTGCCGTAGGGGCCTTTGACATTGAGGACCCAGCAGATAAGGGGCTTCCGGATGAGGAAGTGGAGTGGAGTTCATCGTCTTCAGATGACGTTCCTCCAGAGATGAGTGAGCCTGTTGCAGGAGCAACAGGCATGATTGAAACAGAGGAAAGGACTGATTCCCCTCCTTATCATGATGAGGGGAGGTCGGCTGTATCGTTGCCGAGCCCTACCCCAGACCCAGCAGCGGGGGCTGAGGTGGCTGCCGACCAGGAGGCAGCGACAGATTCTATCTTCGCAGAGGGATCCGATGAGGAAGGTGAGACTCGTCCGCCGAGTCTGACTCTAGGGGAGCCGAGTCAGGAAACAAGTGCTGATCTCGCTGTTTTGCCAGAGGGGGAAGGTCCCGTGCGGCCTGTTGACAGTGCGTTGGAGATGGAGGAGATAGCTCCTGACGTTGGTGGTCCCTCCGAGCTTGGGAAGGGTAAGGGTTTGCTGGAATCCTCTGTTGCTCCCTCCACTTGGGGTACGATATCGACGCCCCTCTCGGCTCCTTCCGCTCTTCGGGCCAGTGGCGAAGTTCAAGCCCCTGTTGAGGGAGAGTCCGTTGATGCCGAGATTTCAACTTCGCAGATTGAAGTCGGCGGGTCTTTTTCTGGTCCGCCGTCTAGAGCAGCTCCTCCAACTCCTGTTATGACACCGCAAGTGCTGGCGGATACGGATGAGTACATGAAGTTCATCATTGAGGCGGTGTACAAGATACTGCAGAGGGGCGTATCGGCAGTGATGAATGCCAATGGGAGTTTTACAACGGCAGAAACCATGGCGCTCCCTCACATCAGTCTGATACGTTCCTACCGGGGCCATGATCATATGGCCGAGATTCTGGAGGCATCGGTGGCCGAGCTCGACCAGCTGCTTTCCGAGTTTTAGAGTATCCAGCAAAATGATCTCTCCGCTCTGATAGAAACAGAAAAGGAGAAGTTGATCGCTGAAACTGAGTCATCTTATCAGGCCACCGTGGCTGTCTGGGAATGCGAGGCGGCCGAAACTGAGGCTGCGGTGGAGAGGATATCTAAGTCCATACAGGAGAAGGTGGAGTTGCAAGCTGCGTTAGATGCTAGTATAGCGGAGGTTAATGCCAAAATTCGCCTCCTGGAAGACCAGCAGGCCCAACTCTTGTTAGATGCTGAGCGAGTCCAAGTTGAACATGTAGCATCTAAGGAGGAGGAAGCGGCTTTCACCCGCCAAGCTCTTTCCTTGGCCCAGCAGCGACAACAGCTAGACGAGAAGCATGAGGATGAAACTTTCCCTGAGGCCATAGAAATGATGCGTCAAGAAGCCGAACACCGAGTCCTGGCGACCGCAGAGACTCGGGCGGAAGACTTGAAGCGTCGGATCGAAGAGCTTTCAGCCAATCCTGGTGATGGTTAAGGATTGTAGTATCTCCTTTTTTTTGTTATTTTGTATAATTTTCAACCCTTGCTGGGGATATAATTCTTTACTTTTAAATAAAGAATGAAGAGTTTTGTGGTACATTCATTCTTGCTGTCATGAACTGGATGATTTGTGTGGACCTATTATCTTTTGTGCACCTTGGTTTTTAGGTACAGATAATAAGTTTGGGAGAACCAACATGTTTGCTCAGAGGTAATGTGGACGTGGCAAATATAGGGTTCAAATGATAGAATCTTCCTACTCAGAGGTATTTTGGACGTGGTAGGAATGACTCTAGGAGGGATACGCGGAACTACTCAGAGGTGATGTGAACATGGAAGTTCTGCGATCAATGTACGGCAACGCAGGTGTTGTCTGTACGGGATATTTACTCAGAGGTAATGTGGACGTAGTAAACATGATGGGTAGCGTAGTCTTACAGAGCATAGGACTTCGCTTTGTAGGGCATAGAGGAGCAACTCAGAGGTAATGTGGACGTAGTTGTCCTTCTAATGGAGGATAGAACGCCACGGAACAGCTGGGTTCCGGAAGCGTAAGGAAGGGAGGTGTACGTGAGCCCTGATGATTGGGTCCATAGACTCCCTTGTTGGATGGAAATAGAAGTACGTGTCTGAAGGATGTCAAGAGTAGTACACTTCTTTAGGAACATGTCGTTGATGGACATCATGAACAAGTCCCCGTTTGATCGGGCGAGGCGGTAAGCACCATTTGAGTATACCGTCTCTATGATGAAAGGTCCCTCCCATTTGGGCTCGAACTTTCCTGGTGTTTTGTGTGTCAACACCATCGGCCTCCTGACTGCCAGAACCAGGTCGCCTACTTGGAAAGTCTTCTGCTTGACCTTCTTGTTAAAAGCCTGTGATATACGGGCTTGATAGAGTTCGATGCGCTGTTGAGCTAGGAGACATTTTTCGTCAAGTGCCTCCAGTTCTCGTAGACGGCGACGTTGATTGTCTTCCTCTGTGAGTTGATTTGTGATTGCTACACGGAGTGAGGGTATCTGGATCTCGAGAGGTAGTACCGCTTCGCTCCCATAGACTAAGGAGAATGGTGTGTTGCCCGTCGGCGTACCGTTGTACGATAGACCCAAAGGCATTCGCCGAGCTTTTTGTCCCAGTCGCGTTTGTTGGATGACACAACTTTTTTGAGTAGCCTGATGATGGTCTTGTTAAATGCCTCGGCCAATATGTTTGCTGTCGGATTGTAGGCGGTCGATGCCACGTTCTGAATGCGATTCTTGTCACTGAATCTGCTGAAAATATGGCTGATGAATTGTGGACCGTTATCATGGATAATCCTCCGAGGTACCCCGAAACGGTAGATGACATGGTGCTTGATGAAGCTGACCACCCTAGAGCTTTTTACTTCTGCCAGTGGAACTGCTTCTGCCCATTTGGAGAAATAGTCGATGATGGATAGGATAAAACGGTGTCCCCTCGATGAAGGAGGGGTGATCGGTCCTACAATGTCCATGTCCCAAGCTTCGAAGGGCTAAGAGGCGACCATAGGATGTAGTGGTTCCGACGGTGTATGGATGAAGTCGGCATGGAGCTGGCAAGCATGGCATTTCTTAGCATAGTCGACAGCGTCGACTGCCATGGTTGGCCAGTAGTAACCCATGTGTCGCAGTCGATCCTGCAACTTAGGCCCAGTTGATGAGCCCCGCAAGTCCTATCGTGTGCTTCTCGAAGGGCTTCGGCTTCTTCCTCGTTGGATAAACATCAAAGAAGAAGTCCATCGTAGGAGTGTCGATACAACATTTTAGTAGCTGTATCATAATAGAATTGAAGGAAACGCCTCCTGACTGAGACAACTTCTTTCGGGTCTTCTGAAAGAATTCCGTAGACAACGAAGTCGATGAACGGAAACCTCCAGTTTCGGACATTAATACCAGCACTTGTTGACATGGCATGTGCCATTTGTGAGAACAGGTTGTTTTTAGGACAGACTAAGTCTCAACCAACTACTGTGACGTAGTGCTGAGTCCCGAGGGGTGCTGCCAATGAGGCTGCAAGGCCAGCCAGAGCGTCAGCCTCCAGATTTTGTAATCGAGGTACGTGTTCTATGAAGAACTTGGTGAAGGTACATAATCTTCAATACAACTTTATGGTAAGGAACCAGATCTTCATGACGAACTTCGTATTGCCCTCTGATCTGGTTAACGACGAGTTTTGAGTCACCGTAGGCTTCCAGATGACCCACCTCCAGCTGTTGCGCCAGCTGGAGTCCCATGATGAGAGCGTTGTACTTGGCAACATTGTTGGAGCACGACTTCGAAAGGGAGTAAGCACGCGGGACGACCAGCTGATCGGGGGAGACTAAGACTACCCCTACTCTTGCGATGTTTGGCCTTTGGGGCCTGTTCTTGAAGTGCCATCAAAAAACATCCGCCAGATGGAGCTTTCTTCGGTGACATTTGATTCTTGGACCTCATCCGAGATGTCTTAATAGAGTCTAGAGGACTCTGGGATGGGGTGCGCAGCTAAAAAGTCGGCCAGAGCTTCACCCTTGACGGCTTTTTGTGGAACGAACACCATGTTGTACGACGTCAACAGGATCGCCCATGTAGCTAGCCGGGAGTTCAATGATCCTGGCTTCGTCATGAGAACCCTGAGTGGATTGACTCGGGAGATGCCATGAATTGTCTGGCCCGAGACATAATGGCGAGTCTTCTGGATGGCGAATACCAAAGCCAGACACTCCTTTTTAACGGGGTTGTACCGGTGTTCGGCCCCGATCAGTGTCCTACTGAGGTAGTATATAGCGTGCTCGTAGCCCACATCGCTGTTCTGAGCCAGCAGAGCGCCAAGGGAATGATCCATGGCACGGACGTAGAGGAGAAATGTTTTGCCGGCGACGGGTGCCACCAAGACTGGCGGGCTCGTCACGTAAGCTTTGATATTGTCGAAAGCTTTCTGGCATTCTTCTGTCCAGACGTAAGAGACTCCCTTCTTCATGAGCTGGGTGAAGGGTTGACATTTTTCGAAAAGGTTTGCTTTAAACCTTCGGATGTATGCCAGACGCCCCTGCAGGCCTCGAAGTTCTCGGAGGTTCTTCGGAGGGTCCATGTCAAGGATGGCCTTGGTCTTCTCGGGATCGACATGAATACCTTTCGCCGTGATAATGAAGCCCAGGAACTTTCCGCTAGAAACCCCAAGGAAGGATTTAGCAGGGTTCATCTTGAGTTGATGCGCTCGCATGAGATCGAAGACTGTCTTCAGGTCTCGTAGGTGATCACTTTTGAGACGGCTCTTGACAGCGATATCATCGACGTAGCACTCAACTGTCTTGCGAAGATGTTGACAAAAGATGGTACTCATAGCTCGTTGGTATGTAGCACCAGCGTTCTTCAAGCCAAAGGGCATCACTGTGTAGCAGAAAACCCCCTTCGGTGTCCTGAATGACGTGTGTTTTACGTCATCGGGGAACATCTTGATCTGATTGTAGCCCGAATATCCGTTCATGAAAGACATGCGTTCGAAGTCACATGTATTATCGATCATCACGTCAGTAATTGGAAGCGGGAATTCATCTTTCGGGCAAGCGGTATTGAGGTCCCTGAAGTCGATGCAGACTCGTATCTTCCCATTCTTCTTGGTGACAGGGACGACGTTGGCCACCCAATTCGGGTGTTGTTTTTTACGGATAAACCCGCTGGTCAGGAGTTTGTCCACTTCTTGATCGATAGCGTTCATGATGTCAGGACGAAAATGTCGCTGTTGCTGCTTTATAGGCTTGGCATCAGGTAAGATGTTGAGCCTATGCATCGTGATCTGAGGATCAAGTTCCGGCATATCTTCGTAGCTCCAGGCGAAGACGTCGATATATTCTTTAGCCAATTGGACCAAAGATTCCCGATCTCCTCCTTTTAGGCTTTTGCTGATGAAGATGGGTTTGGAAGAAGATCTATCCCCACGGTCGATCTGCTCGACTTCGTCTTCGGTAGGGGGTTCGCGTAATTCAAAACGAGACTCCCACTGAGCTCCTAGGCGTTGAGCCCAAGGTTCTTCCTCGAAGAATTCTGGCGTTTGGTCTTCGCCTTTATCTTCTTGAGATTATGCAGATGCCATGTTGGCTAATAGCACCTTCTTGAAGATTGAGCCGATACTGGTATCGAAATCCCAAGTTGATGCTTCGGACGAATGAGAATGTTCTACTTCTTCGGCCTCCGAACTCTCTGGAGTTGTCGGCGGCGTGACATAGCCTACCCCCCGTCGAGTTCGATGATAGTAATCCTGCAGCTTTCCTTTAGGTGTTGGGAGCCGGAGAGGAAGACGTCGACCCTTGCTGTAGTTCAGGCCTTTGTTACTTTTTAGATCGTAACCCATCTTTTGGATGAGGTACTTTGCCTTGTCCGTGTACCGATAGACTTATATTCTGCCGGTATCTGGTTCTTGCTCGAGTGGCGGGAGGTCTTAATGATGCTCGACTTTGCCGAAGATGATGGATTCTTCGTCTCGATTCCGCGGTGGGACTACGAAACAGACTCCTTGGGACGGGACTACTCGATTTACATGATTGACGGTCGTTATTTGTGTTTGCAATGACCGTAGAGCATTATCTAATGTATACATGGCATTCCAATATGGAAGACTAGAATAATTAAAAGACACTCTATTATTGATGAAACACGAGATTTTGTTCCGCGGGATTACATTGTCCAGAGAGGGTGCATCTACATCAGAAGATATATATTCTCCTAGCTCTTCATCTGTGAGTACTGGGGTTGGATCGGAGATTCCACCGTAGCTTTGACCTTGGGGTCTGAGAGGGCCATGTGGGCCTTCTCCAGCAGCTTGAATGAGACGGATGATTGCGGAGGCTTGCCTTTAAGACGCACCTTCAGAGGTACCTCAACTGCGCCTTCAGTGATTGGTGCCTTCCCTTGTAGTTTTGCCACAAGGGGAGCCGATGTTTGAGGCGGCTTTTCCTTGAACCGTATCTTCAAGGGAGCTTCAGTAGGTGTTCTACCTAGAGAAGTTGGTGCTTTTCCAGGTAACTTGATGGTCAAGGGAGGCAGCGTCTGAAGCGGCTTCCCTTTGAGTCGAATTTTCAAAAGCGCGTCGGGAATCACCTCTGGCTCCATGTCCGGCTCTGCTGCTGCTTCTGCTTCGTCGTCAGCATCATTGGCTTCCCCTTCGTCGGGCGACTTGTACAGGGTAGAATCAGTAAAGTAGGCTTTGACCCCTTTGAAAGGGTCAATGTCCGCGAACTCTGTCCGGGTGATGTCGTTGGTTGATACATACTTCATACATTGGTGGAGTGTAGATAGCACCACCATGTAATCATGCAGCCACGGACGACCCAATAGGAGGTTGTAGTTGACGTCAGCGTCCACGACATAGCAAGTCACCTCGGTTCTGAGGTTACCGATATGACACTTCAGCCGTATCTTTCCTAGCGGCTCGCTTTTGCTAGCATTGAAATCGCTGATTGTGGTGTTGGAAGGCGCCAGACGGTACATTGGGACCCCCAGTGTTGAGAGTAGCGTCTTCGGGATGATGCTGAGGGAAGACCCTGGATCGATCTGAATCCGCTTCACCTTGACGGAGCCGACATACCCTGTATAATACAGTGGCCTGTTGTGTCAGTTGTGCTTGAGCAGCATGTCTTATTGGGTGAAAGTTATATTGGGGATAACTTCATCCGCACAATGGCAGTACGCACATGTGGTCGGGGTATCCTCAGGCTGCTTGACCTGACTGATGAAGGACTCAGCATCCTTCAGAGCTTCACAGAGAGCTTCACGAGTGTCCTTGGAAAGACGAAAAAGCTCAAACAGAGATAGGCGGGCAGGAGTACCGGCAAGTTGTGCCAGTATGTCGAAGTTGTGGGGCTTGGCTAGCCCCGAAGCATTTTTCCTTCGTAAAGGCTTGTCGAAACGGGCCTCTACATGCTTCTGTTTATTGGCTGCTGGAGGTTTGGATGGACCTCCTTCTTCGGCAGCAGGGGCAGTACAGGGAGGCACCACCTCGACGGCAGCTTCGTCGGGTTGGACGTTCAGCTGCGAACGGGTTTGTACAGAAAGAGCCTCTTCCGCGGAGAAAGAGACCATGCGGCAAGACTTGATCTTCCTGCCCTTGGTTTTGGAGGCAAAGCGTACCTCCGGTTGAGTAACCTCAGAGACGAGATCGGGGTGAACCCATAAGATCTCTCCCCGAGATATGGTAAGTGGGATGAGTCCACTCACGTTGTCACGAGTAGGTGGTAGATTGACCACCTCCATTGTCGCCTTTGGGATGGGAACGACACCATCTTGTGTTGTGGTTGGCGGCAAGGTGCCAAATTGGAGTGACACCAGGTTGGCCGAGACTATTTTTTCCTTGTAGTCGACGGAGATTACATCCGCATTGATCATGTGCTGGATGTAGTTCTTGAGGACGTGGCAGTCCTTAGTTGGATGTCCGACAAACCGATGGTAGTGACAGTACCTCGGATGGTCCACTTTCCCAACCTCGTCGGGACGCTTCGGGTCTGGCAACTTGATATTGTCACCCTGCTTCAATATCTCGAAGAGTTGTAGGGTGTCTTCATCGTTGAAAGAGTAAACCTTCTTTGGCCTTGGTGCAAGTGGAGGCTTCTGAGTGGGTGCTGATGCACCTTTGGAGGCATTGACAGTCAATGCCTGTTTTTCCTTCGTCTCCCGTCCAGGGTTGTTGGCTGCGAGCCATTTTCCCTTGTCCTCAAAGGCAGGGAAACTGACTCCCAGAAGACGAGCATTGGACGCCTTCTTTTCAGCTGTCTCGGCCTCGATGTTCAGGAAACTCCAGTCGGAAGGATGAGTGGAGTTGAGCCAGAGTTTGATCGCAGGCAGCATGTTCATGCTGCAGGAGGAGAGGAGTGCATGTTCTGGCATACTCGAGGGAAGTCTGAAGCAGGCTTGTCGGAACCGTTCGATGAATGCTCGAACTATTTCCTTCTTCTTTTGACGCACCTCTATGAGGGACGCCATTGTCATGTCCTTCCCTCCGTCGTAGAAACGATCGAGGAAGAGACGCATCAAGTCGTCGAAGGAAGATATGGAGTTGTCGGGGAGACTGCAGCACCAGTCGTAAGCTACTCCTTTCAATGCCCCGACAAATATGCTGGTGAGCAGCACATCTTCTTTCGGGAGATGTCCCATTTGAGACTGGAAGTACGTCAGATAGCGGCGTGGAGAGTCCTTCCCGTCGTATGGCGTCAAAGTTTGTGGTTTATACTTGGGAGGATAAACCACTTTGTTCCATTCGAGGGGGTATGGTTGTGGGATCCCTATCTTTTGGCGCTCCTCCTGTCTGTTCTTGGACTCATAGTGCTCGCGTAAGTCCCTGATCATCTCGACCACATCTTCCGTGGAGCTGGGAGTCGGAGAAGGTGGTACAGCCTGGAGTTGAGCATTTGATGGCTCCGACGTCCGAGGTGCTTCGCGGTGATCTGTATCCAAGGATACCCGTTGAAGGGGTATACTTGATTCTCCATTGACCCCTGGGTCAGGACCAGTAGACGGTACCCTGGCCAAAGCTGACCGTATCTCGAACACCGCTTGAGTCAGTGTTTGCATGGAGACAGAGAGGGTTTTGAGTCCTCCCTCCAAGGTATCTATGTGCTGGACAAGGTCTGCTGGCGGCGCATCTGGCTCGGCATCACCCCCAGTCATGTATACTGTTATGACACGGCTGGAAGTGGATGGATCGATTGAGGCTTCACTCTCGGCCTCACACTCCTGTAGGGGAGTTGCCTCTCCTGGAGCTTCGTCCTGGCTACCTCCAGCTATGTCTTGGGAGATGTCTTCGCCTTCGGGAAGGACCTGGCTACCCTCATCTGTGCTTTAGAGGACGTCTTCGTCTTCGGGAGGACGATCAGCAAGGACTTGGCTACCCCCAGCTATGTTCTGGAGGACGTCTTCGCCTTCAGGAGGACGATCAGCAAGGACTTGGCTACCTCCAGCTATGTTCTGGAGGACGTCTTCGACTTCAGAAGGAAAATCGACAAGGGCTTGACTACTCCCAGCTTCCTCCAAGATCTTCTTTCTCCCCCGAGTGCCTTCAAACACTCCAGAGGACGGGACAGTCGTCTTGGTTTTCCTCGGCTGGCTTTTGGATGAGGACGAGGAATTACCAGTCATCTTTCGGATTGACGAGGAGTTAGTGATTACATTGTATGAAGCAACTATTAGTTTTGGTTCCTCTTCAATTGATACCTTCTTTCCGAGGCAACGTCGGAGAGGTGTTGATGATTGCAGCCGCTGGAACACCGACTGTCTTGGTGGGACCGCTGTCTTGCAACAGCATTTGATGGTGACTACAGCACAGGTGTGCCCTGTGAAGGGCGCATTGTGCTTGTCAGTCGACTCTCCTGATCGGCGTTTGTGAGTGATCATATTACGCAGATCGTTGGAGGAGAGTGCCACCATCGTACCCCCATCAGGCGTATGGCAAGACCAAGCGCCGGGGTGGTCAAGTGAATGCTGCGCCCCCTGATCCAACGCAAAACATGCGCTCAGATCAGTAGTGGAGGAACAACATTTACAGTGACTTGAACGAACCTCAGACGCACAACCAGTGGAGGCACGGGAGTTCAAGACCACAGGGTTTGCCTTGCTCGACTTGGTTGCAAACGCAACAGATGCGCCCAAGCGAGGCAAGGACTTTGAAGGTCGGCTCATTTCTGGCGCAGAAGCACCCGAGTCGACCTTGTACAGCTTACAATCAGCAGTACGCATGATTGTGAGCGCATGCTTCTGGTTTGCTGCCGGTATAGCACATTTGTGGCGCATGGCCCGTGCCGCCTTAGACGTCTTCGTACCAGCCTACTGGGGTGCATAGTAGTCAGAGTCCAAATTCTCCTCGCCATGACAGCGAATGAGTCTGTCAAAGACAGCGGCCTTCTGTGGTACATCAAAGGTGATGCGCAGGGCATTAGCTGCGTCCTTGCTCCGTCGACGCATCTTCTTCGTCTGAGAGGAAGATGGTTGGAGAATATGGTCGGCCCCACGTTTCCCCGAGAGATGCGCCACGGCGGTGGGCACATCTTGGCTGCTGAGGACGTCAGCAGGAAGGGTAGGCTGCATCGGTGCATCCCCTTCGGTGGTGGTACCAGAGGCGTCGACCTTGTGCACCCAGACTTGGCGAGTCTTCTTCGGCTTTGGCAGCCGCTTCCAAGGACTTGCGCTGCCTTCAGAGATGAACTCCTCATACGCCTGTTGATTGAGGCGTACGACCAACGTCTTGTGGGAGGAGCCCACTTTCACGTCGTCGGATTGCGACACAGCTTTCTCGGTAGAGGAGAAAGAGGTCCCCAGCAGAGTCGCCAGCTTGTTTGCCATTAAAATCTTTTGATATAATTTCAATACAAACAGAACTGTGTCACAATGTAGGACTTAGATGTAGTCCTAGGAGTACACTTTTGTTTATCTGGGTCCCTTGTGCCGATAGAGCGAGTGGTAATGCGTTGACTCCGTTGACGATCTAACAACGGTTATCGGTTCTCTGAAGGTCTGAGTTGCTCTGGGTGCTGGAGCTTACGGAGAAGAAGAAGAAGAAGAAGACGTTGAGTGTCTGTATCTGCCTCTGTGTGTGTGTGTTCGTAGGTCTGTCCTCTCTTTGTCAGAAGGAAATAATCCCTCTATTTATAGTCTGCAGGCTGGCTGCTTATGCGCGCATATATAGGATGTGCCAGTTTGTGGGAATGCCACGTGGTGATTACTGATGGAGGCGTATGGACGATACGCCCTGATTGAGGAGTTGAACCCTTCCTGTTGTCTTTGTGGGCTGCGGCCGAGCTGACACGTAGCAATAGAGAGGATCTTTCAGTTGCTGAGATCTTGGATGATTAGCACCCTTTCTTAGGCTAAATTAAGTCAAAGGACACGTATCGTAGGTCCAAGGCTCGGAGATCTCGGATTTGGTAGGGAGTGATCTAATAGGATACGCCTGGGATTGGGCGCATGAGGAGACTTTGGCTTGTAACCTTTAGGAGTCACGAACCAGTCTGGGTGCATGGCTTTTGCGGCGCATGCGGGGCTTCAGTAGTGACTTGACCTCTGTCTTTAGGGATCAGAGAAAAGTCTGAGGCACATGGCTTTTGAGGCGCATAAAGGGATTTGGGCGCATGGCTGCGGAGGCGCATGCAAAATGGCTGGGCGACCACGTGGCTTGTAACCGTCAGAGGGAAGTAATAATGATGCCGACGTCAGTAATGCTTCGTCTTCTGAAAAGGCTGTCAACTGTTCAGTCCTCGGGGACTGGCTGCTGTTGTGTCAGTCTTCAGTATTTAATATTCTTTGACCGGTGATGGGTTGTTGAATGGGCGCGTCGATTTGCGTTCCACTAGGCACATGGGGACACATGGGCGCATCCTTATAAGGCGCTTGGTGCTGATGGGCGCGTCTATATGATGTGCGGTCTGACCGACGCATCCGTTTGCATGACACGTCTTTATTGGTCCGACTGTTACGTTCTTCAAGTGCTTTAAATAGCCGTTTTGACTTGGCTGAATTCGAAGCGTCAGGTTCATCACTATTAATGCAAATTTATTGCACGGGATTCGGAGAGCCCGCCACTTGGCGCATGGGTTTGATTTGCCCGGCCTATAAATAGTGGCAAGGAGAGAGTTTGCTTCTCGTTCTCTCACGTCCTCCCGAAATGAATTTGTTTGCTCGAGCACATTCTGTTGACGAGATATTCTCGAGTGTGAAGATGCGATGCATTGTCTTCATTGATGCACTTGAAGGTGACTGTTACATCCAAAAGTCGGAGTCGAGGGCTTCTGAGGCAGGCGGAAGGTGCCTGTTGCATCCAAAGATTGGGATGCTCGAGCCTCGTCTCCGTTATGCTGGAAGAGCCGCAGATCGGAATTGTGGTGCCCCGATCATCTTCTTTGGGCTTTGGAGGCTCTTTCTTCTGTTAGAGTGGGTGTTGTCCATTCTGGTTGTGTTGAAAGCCTCCTTTTGCCGCTGGTCGATTGCGGTGCTCTCCTCTTCCTTTGGAGAGCTCTTTCTCCAGCTAGGGGGTTGATTGCCCACCCTCGTTCTGCTCAACAATTGCTTCATTAGTCGAAGAATTTGATCGGGTCGAGGTAAGGCGCATATGCTGAGACTTCATGATACACATAACTGAGGCTCTTGAAGAGATGCGCCTGACTGAGACGCCGAAGAGATGCGCCTGACTGAGACGCTGAAGGGAGGCACATAACTGAGCTGCTGAAGGGATGCACCTGGCTGAGAAAGTGATGCGCCAAACTGAGACACCGAAGAGATGCGCCTGTTTGAGAGCGCATGGCGAGATGTGCCCGTTTGAGAGCGCATGGTGGTTGCTGCGCCTGGCTGTAGACTTAGGATCTTTTTTCTTTTTGTAGAAGTTCTTCTTTGTACAGCCTTTTTTAGACATGTAATAGACTTTTATATGAAATAAAAATCTTCTTTTAATGTCTATGCTTTTGCTGTTTGCTGTGCCAAGTACTTCATCTGAGCTTCCTGGCGCATGTAGTGTTAGGCGCATAGGATTTCTGTTCCTGAAATTCCATGCTTCTACAGTGTACACGCGACCGATTTGAATTCCATCAAATCCCACACGTCCACGATCTATGTACACATATTTCGATGCAAACAGCACATGTCGAGGCGGTCCGGTTGGACGGAACAAACCCCATATCACAAATTTTTTTGTTTTGAAAATATAATTTTTCTGTGATTTCAAACTAAAATAACTTGGAATCAAAATCTAAATAAATAAATCTATTTGATGGGGAATAAACCTGGTTATATAATATTTATATTGAGAAAGGAAAATCCTAGTTTGATCTATAGGATTGTGAGATACTGGCCTCGAAATATAGGTACTTGAGACAGTTCTGAACACTATTTTGAAACAGTTTTTTGTCTGACTTTCAGTCGATTTATCTGTCGATCTAAACTGTTTTAAAAGAATCTAAATAAAGGGATTTGTAGACGTTTATGTTGTGGATGCATACGATGAATCGGTTCAAAAAATGAACGAGAGGGGAGGGAGAAAACTGACCTCGAAGAAGGGGGTTCGGGGGTCGCTGCTGCGCACGGCTGCTGCCGTGCGACCTATGCGCGGGTCTGCCGGCAGCTGCCCTGGCGGCGGCGATGGCCGACGACGGTCAGGGGTGGTCGCCAGAAATAGGCGAGGGCGTAGGGGTGTGCGCCGGAGGAAGTTTCAAAAATAACGAAGAAGCCAAGGGTCAGGTTTGTCGTTCTATATGGGAAGAAGAAGAAAATGTTTTCCTAGTATAGTAGTAACAAATCTTGCTAATAAGGAAGGGTTTGAATGGTTTGAAGAGTTTTAATAAAGGAATTTATGGGAATGTTTATGGAAGGAATTTGAATTTATTTTATAGAAACAGATAGTGGTTTCTCTTGTGCGCGCACGACTCGGGAGAAGTAATGTTCCCTATTGGATATAGTAAGTTTAGAATTTAATGATAATATTAATATAAGAAAAAAACTAATGAATAATAACTAATTATCTAATTATCTAGTTAATCTCAAATTAAATTCTGAGAAATTCTAAAATAAAATAAAAATTAAATCTATACTACGAGATAAATATATGTAGAAAACATTTATTTCATATAAAGTTTATTAGCATTTTAATTTAAAAGAGAATACATTCTAATTAACTAAATAAGAAATAGTACTATATATATAAATAAATAAATAACAAAAATAATAGTAATAATTTGAGGGGGTTTACATGTCGCTGTAGTGTTCTCACTTTCCTTCCCCTTGTCGTCCTTCTTCTCTCTCTTCCAAGCGAAACAGTTCTGCATAATGTGGTCCTTCGCACCATAATGGTAACACTCCGAGTCCTCGTATCGACCCTTGAACTTGTCCCTGCTCTTATCTTTGCCACCACCTGGACCCCTGCTTTTGCATTGTCCCTTCCGCGGCTCTCTGAAACTAGCACCTCTGAGTGGTGGGATGCCGATGAAATGTCCTGAGAACGTCTCTGCATCTCTTCATTCAGCACCCCGCTCTTGGCAAACTCCAGACTGACTACGTCTTCCGGAGGAGAAGCGATTAGGGGTGAGTATTCGGTTTATTCGGTTCCAACCGAACCGAATAACCGAAAATCGAATTGGACCGAAACCGAATAAGCAAAACTGAAACCGAACCGAATTGGTCAATAACCGAACCGAACAGAATTAATTCGGTTCGATTTTCGGTTTATTCGATTTTTGGGTTTATTTGTATTTTTTTTTTGTTAATATATATAATAACTAAATATAAACTAAATTTTCTTATTCGGTTTTCGGTTTTGGACCAAAACCGAAACCGAATAAGAAATTTTAGTATTTTCAAAACCGAAACCGAACCGATTTTTTTTAAAACCGAACCGAATCTCTTATTCGGTTCGGTTCGATTTTCGGTTCAAAACAGAATAATGCTCACCCCTAGAAGCGATTATAGATACTCGTACGGTCTTCCATGAGTCTGGCAATGTACATAGCAACCAAAGTTCCTGAACCTCATCGTCGAACTTTACTTCCATCGAGGATAGCTGGTCCACCACACCCTAGAACTCACTCAAGTGATCCGTAATGGATGCACCATCTTTGTACCGCAGACCCATCATCATCTGGATCAGGAACAGTTTGTTTATCCCGATCTTTTTCGCGTACAAAGATTTCAGCTTCTCCCACGGCGTATTCGCATGCTCAATATTGACAACGTGGTTGTACACGTTCTCGTCAACGAACTGCCGCATATATCCACACACCTGTATATGTTCTAAGTTCATGTTCTCATCGAATTTGTCACTGGGATTTTGTTATGTCAATCTAGATTGCAAACTAAGGTTTTTTCTTCATATATATATATATATATATATATATATATATATATATATATATATATATATATATAGCTGTTACGAGGTCGTACTCTATCTTAATTACTAATGCTGGTCTTCCACTTCAAACTGATTTATTTTGTTTGGTATGGTACAGCAAAAATGATTCCTCTGATCTTCATGATATTTGCTGGTGGACCTGTGGGCTTGTTTATTCATAGAACATCAACTGGAGTTGGAAGAAGTAAAAAAAAAAAACTTCTATATAAATTCATATAGATTTGAGAGCCTCCACATTGAAACTATTAATGTGAGATTGTAGCTATATAGTTAGCTATCTATTTCATATTCATGGGGTTGCAAACTTCTGTAGATTCTCTCTTCTTTTGTTACAAAATCATAAAAATCATTGACGAGGAAGAAATATGTTACATCAAAAGAATAGAAGAGGTCCTCCCGTTTTCACATTAATGCCATCTACGACTTCTAGGAACTGAGATCAAGGCTGAGCATTCTAAAGACCCAAACATGATGTAACTGCTCAATCCAACTAACATAGGGACCGGACTATGATGAGTTAGCATGTGCGATGCGGGACATCCACAACGTCGGATGCCTGACGATATAGGGCTACGAACTGAGCCTGCGTGGGGCAGAATGAGGCGTCCGTGTAGCAAACTCAGTGCATGGTCGTCGTGCGACGGATC
The DNA here is from genome assembly GCA_029216955.1 of Iris pallida. Taxonomy (NCBI): domain Eukaryota; kingdom Viridiplantae; phylum Streptophyta; class Magnoliopsida; order Asparagales; family Iridaceae; genus Iris; species Iris pallida. The sequence goes on from JANAVB010037417.1 coordinate 4,024,195, forward strand.
GGAAAATCGGCACCATTCGTCCACGGGTATAAGCGACAGGCCGACCAGCGGTCCGTCGTGCGGCGCTACTGAGGGCGACGAGAAGACGTCCGCCATAAACGATCGCAGGCTCGATCGTAAGGGCGTCGGCGATCGTCGCCAATATGTCCGTCGTGCGCATAGAACGGACGGCTGGACGGAATCGGTAGTCGCAGTCGGCAGGGAATCAGTGGCCGTCGTACGGACGGTCACCCTTAGTCGTCGAGGGCGTCTCTTCGACGTCGTGGACAAAGCGAGGTGTTGAGTAACTGCCGTCGAAAGACGGTGTGCTGCCGAGCGGAGCTCTGGAGTGCGCGGGGTGCGTGTGCACGGCGATGATGATAAGGCCAACGGACTACGTCCGCACTCCAAAAGTCGTTCCATACGACAGGCCAAAATCGTGTGCGTGGGACACACGATTATACTGAGCCCGTACGCGTTGGGAAAAAAAAAACTAACGTAGGGACAAGATTGCAATGTCATGTATCATATTTGCAAAGTGAGGTTTTTTATACCTCTCTAGTGCTCAGTAACTTCAGACCATTGAAGGTCTACTTGGTAATGGTGTTTTCACAGTTTAGGATATTTTTGAACCGACCGTTTAGGAAAACCTCTGCTTGTTAATTTTTTTTGAGACATTGATTTTGTTCGGCTTAAAACACCCCAAAAGCGGTGTAATATAATTTTTGGTAGCTTTATAAACACCTCAAACCCGTGGGTTTTGAAAGATTTTATTATTTTACTCAATTTATATACTCACAAAAAATATATAAATATAACTAATAATACCCTTCCTTATTTAATTCTTTCGTGTAAAAAACTTTCATACCAATAGTTAGTGAATTAAAGCATGGATTGGACTTGTTTAAAAGCTGCTACTTAAAAACACCTCATAACTGGACCCTTCATAATCGTTCATAACCGATACTTTAAAAATACCACATAACTGCTACCTATATAATTGCCAAACAGGCACTAAGGAACTCTCGGAGAGCCTAAGCAATGAGAATAAACATGAAGGGGAACATAAATAGCTTCAGACCATCCATTTTTCTGGTCTTTACAAAAAACTTGAAGTAGATCAGCTGAATAGCCCAATGGATTCACTTCAGTATGAAGCACAAATTTTTATTTACATCTTACAGAAGGCCAATTGCAAAGTCGCGTATCTTTTGAAATCGAACTTGCTGGTAAATCTTGTTCTTAAATAAGTACCTCGAAGTATTTGAGCTTTGTTATCTAGGATTATTTTTTTTTTGGCCGTTTGGTTTGCGGAATCATCGGGTCGGAAAAAGAAAGTGATTACTTTCCTATGTTTGGATGCCAAAAGAGTTAAGGAGGAAAGAAAATTAATTCCCAATGGAAGAAAAATTAGTGGAAAAGTGATTGCATCCATCCAAGCAAAGAATTACTTTCTCACATTGAAGTATTCATTTTCCTTTCTAAATCTCTTGACATTTTCAAACATCTGAAATGAAAATCAATGAGAATTGTAATTTTTTAAAGGAAAGGATATGCCAAGTGTTAGTGCCTAGGCACAATTTTCGATGGAAAATTCTGAATCTGAAATAATTGTACAGACAATGTTTCAAATGCAACACCTAAAGAAGATGTGCAACAGAGATCCTGGAGGATTCTGAATTACGAGGATCTAAAAAGATTCTACGTAATACACAAAAAATCTAAAGAGACTTTGTGCAAGCGACTATCGGCAGTAGAGCTTCTAAAAAGAAGTTACTGTAAAAGGCAACAGCAGCGATGACAGGCGAGAATGAGATGCTGGGGTGAATGAACCACCGTTGCTCAAAGCTTTATTCGCCCCACACGAGCACGAACAGCTTCCAGGAACCAGCAAGTTCACGAAGAACTTCTGGAACGCTCGTAAGTCAATATTTGAGACTTGAACGGACTTCCTGGACTTTACAGACTCCATTTTTTCTCTTCTTGGTGTATCTTTCAAAGGAGGCCAAGGGGCTCTATTTATAGAGTGGAGTTGAGACTTCACCTCTTCTCCTATCCGATGTGGGACTAAAATACCAATACTCAAAAATAGAGTTTGATATTTTAGATCATCCCACAATCAGCATAGAAGTGTGACAGTCCACGCCTACCCCCCGAACACTCCCGTGCATGCACGAGACATCCTGGAGTCCGCGTCCGAGTCCGAGTCCGCACAACAAAAATCAACTTGGATCCTTGTTGGATTTAATCCTTTTTTTCTTCTAGGAAAATACTCCCACATGGCACAAACTTGTGCCCCACTACACCTCATGTGCACACCTCAACACAAGCAATGCATTATATTGAGATACTCACCATTTGGTGTAGCCGATGTAGGACTATCTTTTCTAGTCCAAAGGCAAAAACACCAACAATCCCCCACATATCTCAATATATGGGTTGAGCGTTCCCCACAGTGACTGCCCATCATGCATTAGGAGAGATGTCGCTACGACTTGAATCTTCCCGCATAGGTTAAATAACAGCATGATACAAGAATGGACTAAGCCTTGAATTCTGCAACACAACTGCAATTCTTCCTACTCATATAATGACATCAACTGTGCTTCTGGCTGCACACTGAAGGCCTTGTGCCAGCCTGATTTCAGTGTATAATTTTTGGGCGTCTACAAGTTTACCCTCAAGAGACGGCCTGATATCTCTGTCCATACACTATAGGTGAGTTCTTTATAAAGAGTCATGGCATGAAGCATTGTACTTCTTTGCGGTGCTACGCCGCTATGACATGGCTTAAAGCCGAGGCTTCACCTGGGTACCTCATCGTAGTGTCATACTACTGTAGCATGAGGTCACAGGCCTCTTTGTAGTGCCAAACTACCCAGCATGAAGCCTTACGCTTCCGTGCGGTGTTACGCCGCTATGACATGGCTCACAAAGCCGAGGCTTTACCCTACCTGGTACCTCTTCGTGGTGTCATGTCACTGTAACATGAGGACATCGTCCTTTTTGTAGTGCTGTCTACCTCTCTTTATTACGATTATCATACAGCATTAGGCTACCTGCCTATTTGCGGTGCTACTCCGCTGTGACTTGGCTTGCAAAGCCGAGGCGTTACCCCTACCTGGGAACCTCAAGGTGGAGTCACCCCACTGTAGCATGGAGTTACACTCCTTTGTAGTGCTGCGCTACCGTGCGTGCTTCCTGTAAAGCACTTCAGGCATTCACTCTGCCTGAGAACTCATTAAGGCATTTAAGCCAACCTTCCCACAGGATCCATTTTTCGCAGAAAACAACAGTAGACAACAGTGGTTGTAGGTCCGTAACCTCTCCATGTCACATAGGACAAGTACCCACCATTCCTGATATTCTTCTGGTTAATAGTCCTCCCTTGAACCAAAAGCTAGATGCCTAGTAGATTTTTCTTTGAACTAATAGCATAAAACTTTATGGTAGGAATGTAATAACACAATATCAGAATACCTTCAAGCCCATTTTACAAGCTGTGTCATCGACCAGCTGGCGCTTGAGGCCCTTGGTGAATGGATCCGCCAGGTTCTCCTAACTCCGAACATCAATCACTACAATGACACCTCTCTTGATGAGATCGTTCACTGCCCTGTGCTTCAACCGCACAGTTCTCTTCTTCCCGTTGAAGAGATCATTCGATGCCACCGCTACAGTCGCCTGGTTGTCGCAGTATATCAGAATTGCCGGTATCTGCACTCCAACCACTGGAAGATCATACATGAGCTCCCGAAGCCACTCTGCTTCATCTGCTGCGGTATCAAGTACAAAGAACTCAGATTCCATAGATGATCGCGAGAGCATAGTCTACTTCTTCGACTTCCACGATATAGCAGCTCTACCCATTATGAATATGAATCCACCTGTGGACCTCTCGCTCTCTAATTCTGAGTACCAACTGGCATCACTGAAGCCTTCCACTACCGGCAGATCTTCACTGTAGTGCAGTGCATATGTCTGAGTCTTCTTGAGATATCTCATAACCCGTTTCACAGCTTTCCAGTACTCAATGCCTGTGTTTCTCGTGAAACGACTCAGCATTCCCACAGCGAAAGCTATGTCAGGCCTTGTGGCAGTAGTAGCATACATCAAACTCCCGATTACGCTAGCGTACTCCAACGGCCTGACGCTTTCCCTCGAATTTGGCTCTAGCTTCTGATCACTCCGGCACGGTGTATCAATTATAGGAAGATCTTGATACCCGTAGCGAGTGAGCATCTTCTCAATATAATGAGATTGTGACAGCGCTATTCCAGTGCCTGTCCGGATGATCTTGAGCCCCAAGATTACGTCGGCATCCCCCAAGTCCTTCATACTGAACTTGGTCGAGAGGAATTTCTTTGTCTCTGTGACGCAGCTTAAATCCGTACCTAGGATTAGCATGTCGTCCACGTAAACACAAACGATTACTCCTCTTCCGTCAGCAAACTTCGTATAGACACACTTGTCTGTTTCACTGACCCTGTAGCCATTTGACCTTATCACCTTGTCAAACTTCTCATGCCACATTTTGGGAGCTTGTTTCAAACTATACAGAGACTTCATCAACTTGCAGACTTTGTCTTCCAGACCTCTGACGACAAAATCTTCTGGTTGTTGCATGTAGATCTCTTCGGTCAGCTCGCCATTAAGGAATACCGTTTTCACATCCTGATGTATCACCAGCTTGTGTATTGCTGCTAGAGCAATTAGCAATCTAATGGTTGTCATCCGAGCTACTGGAGCATAAGTGTCAAAGTAGTCGATCCCCTGCTTCTGAGCAAACCCCTTGGCCACTAGCGTGGCCTTGAACTTGTCAATGGTTCCATCTGCTTTCATCTTCTTCTTGAAGATCCATTTACATCCGATGGGTCTTGCTCCTTCTGGCAAGTCAACCAATACCCATGTGTTGTTGGAGGTGATTGAGTCAATCTCGTTGTCTATCGCCTCATTCCAGAATACAGCATCTCTGGTCTTTATCGCCTCATCATAGGTAAGCGGATCTGCTTCCACATGATAGGTGACGAAATCATCTCCGAAGTCTTTTGGCCTCCTCGTTCGCTTAGTTGACGGCTCAGCGAGTTCTGGTTCAGCTGGTGTCTCCTTGACGACAGCTTCATCTTGGACTATTGGTTCATTAAAGACTTCTATCTGCTTTGTACCCTCATCATTCTCCGGAAGATCCGCGAGAATAATATTCTTGTATTTTGCAAACTTGTCTTCAAAGTATTCAGCATCGCGAGATTCGATGATATGGTTTGACTCGATATCAAGGAATCTCTGAGCATCACTCTTCTCGGCATACCTCAAGAAGATCGCCTTCGTAGTCCTTGTCCCCAGCTTCTGAATCTACAGATCCGGGAGCTTTACATAAGCCAGACACCCCCACACTCGAATGACATTCAAGTTAGGTCTGACTTTGAACTAGAGTTCATGAGGAGTTATGTCGGAAGTTGCATATGGCACTCTGTTCAGAATGAACGTTGCCGTTAGTGCAGCTTCTTCCCAGTAGCACTTTGGAAGACCCGCAGTCAACAGCATGGAGTTCATCATCTCTGTCAACGTTCTGTTCTTTCTTTCTGCTACTCCGTTGGATTGAGGAGAGTACGGAGCCGTCGTCTCATTGATGATTCCATGTTCTTTGCAGAATGATAAGAATTCATGAGATCGATACTCCCCGCCTCGATCACTCCTTAACCTCTTGAGTTGTTACCCAGTTTGCCGCTCAGCCTCGGCCCTGAACTCCTTGAACCTCTTGAATGCTTCGTCTTTAGACTTGAGCAAGTAGACGAAAGCATACTTTGAGAAATCATCGATGAAAGTAATGAAATACTTCATCCCGGCCTTTGTAGAGAATTGTTTGAAGTCACAGATATCTGAGTGAACCAACTCCAGAAGATCTGTGCTTCGATGGACCCTGTGAAAGGGTTTCCTTGTGATCTTCGTCTGAGCACATACTTCGCATTTATCTACCTTACCCCCACACTTGGAGATAATTCCTAGACTAGACATTCTATTAATCCTTTTACAATGAACATGTCCTAGTCTATTATGCCACAACTCAAGAGAATAATCAGAAAAAGTGATTGCATTTATATTATCATGCTGGGTTACAACAAGCTGAATCTTGTACATTTCTTCAGTTTGGAAAGCTTTCTCGAAGAATGTACCCTTCTTGGACATCACCAACTGGCCAGCATTGATGTCCATCCTCAAGCCTGCGTTGCAGAACAGACTTCCAGAGATCAGGTTCTTAGCAATTACTGGAACATGCTTCACACCTTGAAGCATCAGAGTGTTCCCCGATGTGAGTTTCAGCTCCACCGTCCCGATTCCCAGTACTTCAGCTTGTGCCTGGTTTGCCATTATGACCTTCTCTTAAGTTGGCTCATAAGAGACGAACCAGTCCTTATCTGAACAGACATGGCAGGTCGCACCAGTGTCTATCCACCAGTCCAAGTCAGCCCCCACAGTTGCAACCTGTGCTATCATGGCAATTAGATTAGTAACCATGGAAACCTTACTAGGCTCACCTTGTTCTTTGGGCTTGGACTTGCATTCGGATTTGTAGTGGCCCTTCTTGCCACAATTGAAGCAAGTCACATGGGACTTGGACTTCTGCTGCTTGAAAGCAGGACCCTTCACTTTCAGATTCGTGAAGTCCTTCTTTTTGCGATGAGAAGCAGCCTGCTTCCCCTGGTACTCTCTGGTTTGGACCAGATTTGCCTTCGCCAGTTGCTGGGACAGAGTATCCATCTTCTGTTGAGAGCGCATCTCGTCCTCAACATGGATCTCTTGCAAGAAATCTTCCAAGCTAATTTCCATCTTCTTTCGATGCATCCTTGCATAGAAGTTACTCCATCCTGCAGGAAGTTTCGTGATGATCCCTCCAACGACAAACTTGTCGACGAGGGGCATGTTCTCGTCTTCTAGTTTCTGACGCAACTTCAGAAACTCCTTCACTTGGGGCAGCATCGCCTTCTCGTCTTCGAAGGTCCACTTGTGGTATTTTTCTACCATGAAGATCTTGGACCGGTTCTCGTCATCTTCATAGAGCTTTTCCAAGGAGTCCCATATCTCTTTGGCAGATGTCTTCTTGGAGTAGGACTCTGCCAGAGAGTCTTCCATGGAATTGAGTATCAGTAGTTTACATATACTGTTTTCTCTCTTCCACTTCGCTTGCTTGGTCGTAGCAGCGGCCACAGCCGCAGCAGATCCAGTGGTTGGAACGATCGGTTCTTCTTCTGACAGTACGTGATCAACATTCACGAGTTGAAGATTTAAAGTGACCTTTCGTTTCCATATCTGGAAGTGTTCGCCATCGAATTTCTCCAACTTGTTAAAGCCGGTATCGATGAGCGAAGCACGAGAGTTATCCATCTTCTCAATAAAGTTTTAAGATTGTTAGTGCCGAGGCACAATTTTCGATAGAAAATTCTGAATCTGAAACAATTGTACAGACAACGTTTCAAATGCAACACCTTAAAGAAGATGTGCAACAGAGATCCTGGAGGATTCTGAATTACGAGGATCTAAAAAGATTCTACGTAATACACAAAAAATCTAAAGAGACTTTGTGCAAGCGACTATCGGCAGTAGAGCTTCTAAAAAGAAGTTACTGTAAAAGGCAACAGCAGCGATGACAGGCGAGAATGAGATGCTGGGGTGAATGAACCACCGTTGCTCAAAGCTTTATTCGCCCCACACGAGCACGAACAGCTTCCAGGAACCAGCAAGTTCACGAAGAACTTCTGGAACGCTCGTAAGTCAATATTTGAGACTTGAACGGGCTTCCTGGACTTTACGGACTCCCTTTTTTCTCTTCTTGGTGCATCTTTCAAAGGAGGCCAAGGGGCTCTATTTATAGAGTGGAGTTGAGACTTCACCTCTTCTCCTATCCGATGTGGAACTAAAATACCAATACTCAAAAATAGAGTTTGATATTTTAGATCATCCCACAAATAGCATAGAAGTGTGCTAGTCCACGCCTACCCCCCGAACACTCCCGCGCATGCACGCGACATCCTGGAGTCCGCGTCCGAGTCCGAGTCCACACAACAAAAATCAACTTGCATCCTTGTTGGATTTAATCCTTTTTTTTCTTCTAGGAAAATACTCCCACATGGCACAAACTTGTGCCCCACTACACCTCATGTGCACACCTCAACACAAACAATGCATTATATTGAGATACTCACCATTTGGTGTAGCCGATGTGGAACTATCTTTTCTAGTCCAAAGGCAAAAACACCAACACCAAGGAATTAATTTCCTTTTCCTTCCATTCCGCGAACCAAAGGAGGCCAAAGCTACACATTGTGGAACTTGTTGATGAATTTATATCTTGTAGTTGTTACCACAAAGTTGATAATGCACATGAACAAAATATTGTGCTGAGCAATTCAACCTTGCTCCTTGGTGAGAAAAAAAAAATCATGAAGGCCATTAATTTTTGTGATAGCTCCAACATTTAAGAACTGCTCATAGCTTGAGCTCCGTAGCCCCGCTATATGTATTCAAGGAATTAGTCCTCATTTCTTCATTAGGTTAATCACCCATCATCACCAAAAAAATGTATCATGCATTACAGTTTTTATAGTTCAGAGAGAAAGGATATCTTCATATTCTTCTCCTTTCCTCTCTGCTTACTTGGTAATTATGGTTAAGTTGCTTTTTGTAATTATGTAACATGACTAATTTTCTGCCATGAGTTTAGTAGGCATCATGAAATATCATGTTAGTAGCATGTATCCCTAAGCATTATTTTTCTTCGCTAATTATTTAATTTGCTCATTTTTGTAGGTTCTCGTGGGTTCATATTGATGACTTGGTGAACCTCATCTATGAAGCTATAATAAACCCTTCATATAAAGTTACTGTTACTCTTACCCTGAATAAATAATTACTTGTAAGCCACACCAAGGATCGATCTACAGTCTCTCTTTGATATTTGCTTCAAATATTAGCATTTAATAAAAGGACATTCTGTTAGAATTATTCAATAATTAAGGGGCCACACATGTAAAATTAATTGTGTTTGGGCTATTTAAATAATTAAGCCAAATTAAAGTGGTCTATTTGAAAATTGGCTTAAGGGTATAATTGTCATGGAATTAATGTGTAGATACCGGAGATAATTCTAATTTGATGAGGGACCAAATTAGAAATATCAAAAACACACATGTATATATATATATATATATATATATATATATATATATATATGTGTGTGTGTGTGTGTGTGTGTGTGTGTGTGTGTGTGTGTGTGTGTGTGTGTATTCATTAGGGTTATGGTCCCCAACTTATACGGCCACCAAAGAGAAGGTTCTCTCTTTTTTCTCTTCTGCATCCCCATCAATACAAAGAGAGGGACAAAGGATTCGGATTCACCTTTGTCATTAAGGGTCGTAGCAAGTTGGAAGATCAAATCCAATAAAGAGACGATCGCTTCAACATCCATCAAGTCTAGCAATAGATTCAGGTACGCTTCCGCAATCAATTTAATTTATGTTATTCATCTCATGAATCAACATGGTACAATAAGAATTTTCTAACAAGTGGTATCAGAGCCACCCTATTTGATTTATGAGATCGAAATTTCATAATCAATTTTTGTTATTCAGGAACCCTAGATCGTTCATATATTTAATTTAAATTTTCGATTGTTGGATCATTTTTTTTACAATCCATCATGAGTCCCGGGTCCGATCCAGGGGATCTCCTGTCATCTCTCGTTGGTTGTTAAAGCTGGTAGACGTCGTTGGCTGCTTATCTATGTGGATTGTTAATTAGTTAATAGTTTTTTTTGTTACTATTTGGTCACTTCTTGTTGGCGTCTATAGAGTTTGTTAATGCTGGAAACAGTAAAGATGTATAGGATCATCGTGTGCTCGGCCGGAGTGCTTTCGATGATTTTTTTTTTTGAATGAACCAATATTCCAATCAGCCACTCAACTATACCATTCATTCACTTTTATGATGTGGTCTCACCACATCAGCATATTCTTACTTTTAATTCATTATTCTGTTATTTTAATTAACCAATAGGATTTTTTTTTTGTCGAGTAGTCCGTTCCGTTCTAACCAAAGGAAAACTTCATACTAATGTCTCATTTCGTCCCCTTCAACAACATGCCATGAGAATATTTGATTCAAGGAAAACTTTCTACAGATCCTTGTCTATATTTAATATTTTGGACAATTATTTTTTGACCTTGCATTTCTTGACTAAGCGTACGTAAGTTAATAATTCTTCACCAGTAAAAAGTTATTTTTGTTGTTGAACAACCATATACTCCTTGAGTAATTTGATGTGGAAAGATTTTTAAAGATCCAATCTTTACTGATCATCTATTTATTTTGATAAATATGTTGTTATCAAAATTTGCTATTGTTGGTTATGATTCGTATTAAAAAAAAAAGGAACGCTAGCTGCTGGTTAAGCATATAATTGGCACACTTTGAGATTTTCTATATCTATATAAAGTTGTGAACACAATAAATTCGATCAATTTTCTTCCGGGAGTTCGTCGTTCCCTGTAACCTGACCATACATGAATTCTTGGGCCTTTTTATATCATTTGATTGAAAATTTGTTATTGGTTTGGTTTGAGAAAAGTTATCTCGATTTACTCTACATATATTAACATGTTTATGATTAGATTAATATCTTTTGGGCATAATTACATGATTCAGTTTTGTAAAATTTAGTCAACATTTAATTTTTTTGGTGCCTTTTATGACTAGCAATAGTTGTCCAATATTCTAAGTAAACTCATTGAAACAAGATGTCGCCAAAGTGACCTCTCTTGCGTAGATGGTCTATGAGGGATGTTGGATGTTTGTGTGTGTACATTCATGCGGGTATTAACCGGCCCAAAGGAAGGTTAATACTTGGCCGAATTGTACACATACTTGTGGTGATAAATGTGTGACAATTATACGGTTTACATGTGAATAATAACCCGATCCAAAGATAGGCTTATTATTTGACATGACTTATTGTCAACGTTTGATCATTACACCAAGAGTATCATTTGCAGTTAATATCACTGTCCAAAGACTTGATATTAATGATGCACTAGGTATCTTGAGATGGGATTCACCATTATTTGAATTTGTTTGACTATCTTTTATTCTTTGGCTATTAATTAGAGCATATTTGTTTATTTATTTTTTGTTCTCTTTTCAGCTAGTGTTGCTACAATATCTGCTAATCTGAACCTAATTCCAATGCTTAACGGGACAAACTTCAAGGACTAGAAAGAGAACATATATATTGTTCTCGGCTGCATGGATCTAGACCTTGCACTTAGGATTGAGCGTCCCACTACTCCTAAGGATGACAGTTCATCTGGTGACAGAGCGAACTTCGAGAAGTGGGAACGCTCAAACCGCATGAGTCTAATAATCATAAAGCGTGGTATTCCAGAGGCATTCAGGGGGGCAGTATCTGATGAGGTTACTAATGCCAAACAATTCCTTGCTGAAATCGAGAAGCGATTTGCAAAGAATGATAAGGCGGAAACAAGCACACTTTTGTTGCGCTTGATTACCATGAAGTATAAAGGCAAAGGTAACATAAGGGAGTACATCATGGAGATGTCTCATATTGCTTCAAAACTTAAGGCACTTAAGCTCGACTTGTCGGATAACTTGCTCGTTTATTTGGTATTGCTCTCACTTCGTACACAGTACAATCAGTTCAAGGTCAGTTACAACTGTCAAAAAGAAAAAGGGACTCTAAATGAGCTCATTTCGTACTGTGTACAAGAAGAAAAGAGATTGAAGCAAGATAAAACTGAAAGTGCTAATTTGGCTACCACCCCTAAAGATAAGTATAAGGGCACTAAACGAAAGAATACAGAAGCTACTAAGGGTCCAGTGCAAAAGAAACAACAAACTGAGGCCAATGGTTGTTTCTTTTGTGGCAAGCCGGCCGGACACATAAAGAAGGAATGTACAAAGTACCACGCATGGCGTGTAAAGAAAGGTACATTTCTTAATTTGGTATGATGTTAATTTATCTTCAGTATCAAGAAACACATGGTGATTAGATTTTGGTGCAACTACTCACATCAGTGTTTCTATGCAGGGTTGCCAGATCTACCGAAAGCCAATTGATGGTGAAAGACACATCTATGTGGGAGACGGCAAGTCGGTAGAAGATGGATGCAATAGGACAAATTTTGGATATTAGTTATTATTGGATTTGATAGACAATTTTATCTAAAGTTTTTATTGTACCGTCTTTTAGACGAAATTTAGTTTCAGTTTTCTTGTTTGACAATCTTATTTATCATTGTTCATTTGGGAACAATAAAGTTTGATCTATCTTTAAATTCAAAATAATGTTGGTATTATTTTTTTTAAATGTTCGTGACATGCTATTATCAGTTGAAATTATTGCGTCCTATAAAGAAACCTTGTATATGGAACCACGTGGTACTAAACACAAAAATAAAGATTTTTTTAGACGAGAAGTGTAATATTTTTTGAGGATATTGGGTTTGGGGGAGAAATAAAGTCAATGGCATTGTCTTTGAGGAGGAATCGATTGCGATTCCTACTATCACTTTTGACGATGTACAAGATTTTACACATGTCATTGATCAAGAAGTGAATTCGGAGCCTCAATAAGACAATGTCGAATTACTTCTATAAGTCGATGTTAAGCTACCTCAACAAGACAACATAAAGGCACCCCCATTCAAGATAAGCTAATTATTTCTCAGGAATAAACTCAAGAACCTCAAGAAAAGAGGAAGGGATTATTTTTTAAAGAGACTTTCTCTTCGGTTTCTTTGAAAGACTATTTTAAACCAATCATAGTACTTGTTGTAAATTTTAATATTGAGTTACATAAAATGGATGTCAAAACGGTATTTCTCAATGGTAACATTAACGAAATAATTTGTATGGTACAACTAGAAAACTTTGTGTCAGAAGACCCAAAGAATATGGTTCGTAAACTGACAGAATCTATTTATGGACTCAAACAGACTTCTCGTCAAAGATACTTTAAGTTTTACCGAGTGATTATCTCGTTTGGTTTTGAGATAAACACTGTTGAAGATTATGTGTATCACAAGTTCAGTGGGAGTAGAAATAATTTTCTGGTTTTGTATATTGATTGATCAAGTATTCAATGCAAACCAGATGACACCTCTCGTTAAAGGAGACAAATTCGGTCTCAATCAAGTGCCCTAAGATTAGCCTTAAAATTAAGAAAATACAATAGATTTTCCATTCATGACCAGTTATAGGAAGTCTAATATATGCTCAAGTATGTACGCATTAGGATATTGCGTACATATTCAGATGTTAGGCAGATATTTTAAGCAAATATGGATGGATTATTGGGTAGCATTCAAACTACTTAAGTAATTAATAGAGAACAAAGAATTATATGCTCTTTGCAGGAGATCGGATAATTTTGAAAATCATAAGGTATTTCAACTCCGATTTTGTTGGATGCCAACACAGCAGGAGATCCACATCAGGTTATGCTGACTAATGGAGACATATTTTGGATGAGTGTCAAACATGCACTCATAATTTCTTCTACCATGACAACAAAGTTTATAACATGTTGTTAGGCATCTATTCAGGGAATATGGTTGCGAAATTTTGTCACAAGACTGCGCATACAGGAAAGGGTGTTGAAAGACTACTCAAATTACGGTGTGACAATGAATCAGCAATACTTTATTCCAATAACAACAGAAACTTGTATAAGTCAAACACTACCAGAATAAGTCATTTTAGCGACGCCTAAAGACGTCGCTAAAACGACAAATTACGTCGCTAAAAATATTTACCGACGCAATTACCGACGTTTTGGACTTGTCGCGAAAACGTAAGTCGCTGATCTTTAAAACGTCGTCGAACGTCGCAAATACCGACGTTTATCGACGTATATTTACGTCGGTATATCCTGGGATATTACCGACGTCTACCGTCGTTTCGTCGGTGGATTAGCGACGTGTTGAAAGTTGCTACACGTGGATAAAATCCTGGAAACTTACTGACGTTTACCGTCGTTTAAAATGTCACTAAATGTCGGTAATTCCTGGAATTATTATCGACGTTCACCGACTTTTACCGATGGTCTTCGATGTATATGGACGTCGGTAAAATGTACTTGGTGAGGTATAATTGTACTTGTAGGAGTATACGACACCAACTGTCCAATATCGACCCTTTGGGTCTACAAGAGTTACTTCACTCAGTTTGTCAAGACAAGTAAAAAAATTTAAATTAATACCCAATATCGATCCTTTGGCCTGTGCTTGAGCAGTATCCTAACTCAAACTATCTATCCTAACTAATAAATTAATATCCTACTTTAACATCTACTAACTCTCATATTTCTTCTAACATAAACTAATATCCTAATCTTAACTAACCCTTTAACTGAAACTAATATCTAAACAATGCTAATCATGAATTAACACCCTAACCTGGAAGTCCACACTGCTCAAGCACGGGCCATAGGCCAAGTTATAAGGCAAAATGCAGGCAACTGCCTGTAGCTACAAGACAAAACCAAATATTGACGGTATATATACCGTCAACATTTAAAAAGTTTACTTGTCTTGACAAACTGAGTGAAGTAACTCTTATAGGCCCAAAAGGTACTCTATACACTCTTACTTATACAAGCCTTTTAAGGCAATCAGCGTTATGCTAGATTTCCGAAAAAAATATATAACTCTGATAGGCCCAAAAGGCTTGGCATAAGTAAATTTAATTTCTAGAGAATGGTTCAAAATACTGTACCAATCATACCTATATTTCTAAGATACTCTATACACTCTAGGTACTAGGAATGAACTAACTCTCTAACACTCTAATGACACTCACTCACATATACCCACTCTTACTTAGGAATACTAAGATCTGATACATACTAAGATCTGACACATACAGAAAAGAGAATAGCAGGGAGTTTCTCTCCTCTAGACCCTCAATTTATAGGTACAGGCTAGAGCACTGTCAGCCATAGATGATGCTTTGATTTTCAAAAAATCATGTGTCGATGACACTTCAATTGAAAGCGATGAATCATGCACCTTGATTCATGTGACATGCGACTGTTAAGTGCAAAATAGATGCCTCAATTTTTGCGTCAATGCGCCAACATCGCTCAAACTTTCAAAAAGATTGTCTGTTCATGATCACATTGGTTTACCCCTTTTTTTTGGTACTTCAACAACCTCATTTTTCGCTTAAAAACTTATACTGTATATATGAGGATGGAAAGGGAAGAGGGAGAGTAGGCCCCTTATAGAGAGCTTAGTCATGTTTTAAGGGGGTGGCTTATCGCATAAGTGTCCATGACATAAAGGTGCATGGGTGCTCACGCGGGTAAATGTGTTTGTTATCGCCCGCAGTAATAGAACAAGCACGCACGTGCGAGCAGTTATAAATCTGGTGCGCCCCTAGTGGTTGTGTTTCTCAAGAACATAAACGCGTATGCGGGTGGGTTTAGTACGGGTGTGCGACTAGCGGTACATAGGTATATGTGCTCACCCATGACTAAGAACAAGAGCAAACATGTGCATGCCCAAACAAAGATAACGTTTATGATCGATCATAAAAATGACCTTGGATGCGCTAAAATCAATCGAAAATCAAATTAAAACCAATTTAGATTTTTTTTCCTATTGAGTTAAAAACCAGAACTTACAAGTCTTAGTCTTGGGTTCTTAGCGACCATCTTGCTAGAGTTGTTACTTGGTCAAGAGGATGTTATTTTAATTATCTTATTTTTTGATGGGCTCATCTTTGGACTAATAGGTTATGTTTCCAAATGTTGATCCTCAAAATCATGCTAGGTATCGTGAAGTATACCAATTTTTAACGTTATTATTATTATTATTATTATTATTATTATTATTATTATTATTATTATTATTATTATTATTATTATTATTATTATTATTTACATATCCACCGACACTCTAAACAGTTACTAACACTCCGACCTGAAAACTACCCTAGTGGTGATTACCAAGTATGTTTTATTTTCTTGTAGTGGTGTGTGTGTGTGTCGTGTGTGTCGTGTCTGTGTGTGTGTGCATGTCGTGTATGTCGTATCGTGTCTGTGTCAGCACGTCAGGAGGAGGGAGTTAGGGTTAGGGTTTACCTGCCTTGGTCGGAGTCGGGTCGGGGTCGTCGGGGCTGGAGCAGCGGTGGAGACGGGTTGGCGTTGGAGTCGGGTCGACATCGACGAGGAGAATCAACGATGGAGGGGGGATGCCGGAGGAACGGGGGTCGCCGCAGGGAAGGGGGTCACCGCGGGGAGGGGGTAGCTGGAGGGAGGGGTCGCCGGTGGGAGGGGTCCCCGGAGAGGAGAGAGAAAGGGGGAGAGAAATTTGGGGAGCGGGAGATTGAAAATTTTGGGTGAAAAAAATAAAAGATCGATCGGGTGGAACCCTATATGAAACATTTTTGCGACGTCCACAAAGGACGTCGCTAAACGTCGCTATTCAATAAAAAACTGGCGACGTCCCTAATGTGGAGTCGCAAAATGTCGCTGAGTTAAACAAAACAGCGACGTTCTGCGACTAGACCGCGACATCATCTTTCCAAAGCATAATGTGTGGCGCTAACGGTCGCTAAACGTCGCTGATAGTGACGTTCAGCGACATTTTTATACAATGTCGCTAAATTCACAAATATTACCTACGTATATGACTTGCGTCGCTAAATTCGTCGCCAATATAACTTATTTTGGTTGTGAAAGGATATTGACATAAAGTTTCTAGTTGTGAAGAAAAGAATTCAGAATGATTTAAGTGTCCATATAGCACATTAGGACAAACTTCATGATTAGCGGACTCACAAAAGTATTATCACCCAGGATCTTTCATGAGCATACTGCTCATATAGGTGTTATCTTAATTAAGAATATGGCAATACAGTGGGAGTTTATATTTTATGTATTTGAGTGCTATTTGGTTTTGGACACATTTATGTATTAAAGTATTTTGGATATTTATCTGATCAGATATATGGAAATTCAGTTCATTCTGTTTTCATTATGTTAAAGTATTGATCTCACTAAAGTTAAGGAGTACCAGTTGGAAATAGACATATATTGATCACATTGCGTGTAATTTCCATGCTACGCATCCATGATTGATCTATGTCGTTTAGCTATATTGGTATATGTGACCATTGATGGTTTAGTTACGCTATATGTGACGAAGGCCGCTTTGATCCTATGTTGATATGGTTAATGGACGAGATTGTCCGGATATATCCTAAGGATTAAGATAGCAGTTTATGAGCTCACTAAGATTAACACAATTATAAGGTTACATATGTGGCCCAGTGGAAGATTGTTGGAATTATTCAATAATTAAGGGGCCACACATGTAAAATTAATTGTGTTTGGACTATCTAAATAATTAAGCCAAATTAAAGTGGTCTATTTGAAAATTGGATTAAGGGTATAATTGTCGTGGAATTAATGTGTAGATACCGGAGATAATTCTAATTTGATGAGGGACCAAATTAGAAATATCAAAAACACACATGTATATATATGTGTATTCATTAGGGTTATGGTCCCCAACTTATACGGCCACCAAAGAGAAGGTTCTCTCTTTTTTCTCTTCTGCATCCCCATCAACAGAAAGAGAGGGAGAAAGGATTCGGATTCACCTTTGTCATTAAGGGTCGTAGCAAGTTGGAAGATCGAACCCAATAAAGAGACGATCGTTTCAACATCCATCAAGTCTAGCAATGGATTCAGGTACGCTTTTACAATCAATTTAATTTATGTTCTTCATCTTGTGAATCAACATGGTACAATAAGAAATTTCTAACACATTCTATTAGAAAACCTGTCGCCAAGAAAGCCAAAGAAGCTAGGGTTCCCATTCAAGTATCCATATGTCAAAGACGCACTCAAGGCAATGGCAAATGTCTATAGTTAGATTCACATATATTAGACCAATTTAATTTGTCTTTTTTTCCTTTTTCCTCTACACAGGTTTCATGTATCAAAAGACTTGATTAAAGGAAGGCATAGAATATTTCCTCCTATAAATGATTATGATTGTTCGGAACACAGTGAAACCGAAGAGGGCTTGTACAACTGAGAATTGCATACGGGTCCAGGACCTGCGGTTTCGATCCAGACCGACTTGTAAATTGTCCAAACAAGTCCTTCCTAAAATTTTCAATTTAAACGGGACGGATCGTGTGACTTTCACGGGTTGGGACGGGTAGTGTTTCTAAAACAAAGGAGGTCCCGACCCGTTCCGTTTATTTGAAAAATTCTAAAATTTTATTAGACTCTTACGGTATATATTGGTCCACACTGATGGGTTCACTCCTACGGTAGCCTTATTTACAAGTATTTTTGAACTTATGTTGTTTGATGTGTTGAAATTTAACCGATTATAAATCTGAAAGGATTCGCTATTGCTCAATTCCACATTCCTCATGTTTGTACGTGCTTATGATGCTTATATATTACTATTCCAACTGTGACTGTTGCTTTGGATGCTGCCAATATTGACACACACAAAATTCAGGCTGGGAGAAAATGAATAATGGTGCTACTGCTAGTCTCTCACTAGAGTTTTTGCCATCTATTCGCTATTTCATTAATTAGATCTTGTTTATTATGGGATATTGACTCTTCTCATGGACTTTTCTTTTCCCATCAGCTCTTATTCGTTCACTCCAATTTGCAATAGATAGTCCATACAAAATCACACGATGATTTTAGGGCCTGGATACAGAGAAAATTAAAGTTTCTTATTCAAATCTCAATCTCATGTTCAGAAAACATTTTTGGACTCGCAGATCGGTCCGGTTCGGACCCGTTTTAAACGGGTCGAGTCCGGTCCCGTTCCAATAATTTTTTGGTCCGTTCCGTCCCGCCCTGCCAAAGAACGGGTCCGATTCGATTCCATAAAATCTGGACCCGGGCCGACCCATGCCCAGCCTAGTTGTATCATTACCCTGCTTTTAATTCTAAATCAACAATTGATATATCGATTTTCGTATCACTGACGAAAATATTAGGCCGATATCTTGGGATAATTAGGTTGCCCTAGGAATTCACCGGCTAAAGAGAAAAATTAATACACTTTCAATCAAATGATGAAGTCAAAAAATTTAGTTTACCTTGGACTGAACATAAAACAAATCTGAATTTTATAAAAACAATACAAAATCACTATAACCAAAGTACAAAATTTACACTGACGTTGCTGCCAGGGGTGCGAAAATGCGGAGTACCGGTGGCGGGACTTGACGTTGTTGTAGTTCCTCATTCGACTATCGTTACAGTCCGACGATGATGACCGCGGTCTTGATTAATATGATGGAAGTTTTCGGTTGAAGATGAAGCAAATGAGATGAGAGAAGGTGAATTATAGAGAGAGAGAGGTTGATGGAGGAGTGTTCGTACGAGGATAGAGGAGGGGGGCGCTCGATAGCGGTGTTCTGGGAAAGAGACAGATCAAGGTGTACATTGCTTTGCACCGTACACGAGACTAAGAGAGAGAGAGAGATATAGATAGGGAGCTGGAAATTTAAAAAATGTTGAATGCTTTCGTGTGTGGGTTTGGGTAAGAGAGACAGAGAGAGAGAACTGAACTGTTGAGTATGGGCTTCTGTGGACTTGGGTGTGGAGTGGAGGCTGACGTATATTAAAAAAAAAGGATGAGCTGGAGCTCACCTCAATCCACCAGTGTGTCACGCACAAGATTTTTGGTCCCACCGAGACAGATCTGTATAACCCTTTACGGACCGAGATAGTGCTGTAATCTTCTGAAATCCTCCAGAAGATGGTGGAGTCTTCTTAAAGGCTCATGATCTTTCTAGATGTTCTATAAGTTTTTTTTTTTTTTTTGTAAATATCCAGGCTCTAGAATAATTCATGGAATATGCTGATTCTAGAATGTTCATGTAAGTCCTATGATGCCTTATAAATAAGTGAGAGACTTATTTGTTCCTCACCATCAAAACTTGTAAGCATTCTCCAAATTTATAGAAGAAGTCTTTCAAGTTCTCATTATTGCTCCACTACTTTCTTAATTTAGCATTCTAGCTAAGATCGATCGGAAAGACTTGCACGGATGTTTGAGTAGAAAACGTGTACGCCGTACGAATCAAAGTGTAGACAAAAACACCAAGTCATATATTAGTGGCTCCATCTTTGCTTTCAATGTTAACGTAATCCTCGTGTCACATCTCACTTATAAATTACAGTAGTGATACACAGACTGAGAGGGGGACCGATGCTCAGCTCGTGCACACGTATCACCCTCCCATTTGCTCAGACCGGACAGCGGTACCACATTAGCAGGAGGGTGAGAGGTTTCAGCCAATTGGAGGAGGCTTTATTCGGTAAGTTATTATTCTGAATTTTCATTAGAGTTTCTCATTGTATTCGAATTGTTTAGGTTGGCACGGACTGAATCATTAAACAAGCGGTTTCAAGTTCCTTGGTTTATGCAAAAAAAAACCAGCATTTTATGTGCAGAAGGAATGGATAAAGTCACTTGCGCCCATTGTAAACAAGTGGCTTTCTTAATACCAAAGCAGTCCCGCCCACTGCTTCTTTCAAAACAAATGGATAAGACCAACAACTTCTTCTTCTTCTTCATCTCTCTCACTATTTATATATATATGTACATAGCACTTCATAGTACATTCCAAACCTCGATCTTCAATTCAGACTAATAGCTATAGATATACTTGAGTGTTTAATTTCTTCCATCCTTTCTTTATTTCCTGCAATGTCGAGCTTGGTGGATATGTGGAACGAAGAGTTCGCGAAGCTGCGGGCGAAGGGCAAAGACGTCCCGAGCCCGAGCCCGAGCCCAAGCCCAAGCAGGGTTGTGCCGGAGTGTTCATCGTCGACCCCAGGAGCAGGAGCAGGAGTACTCGAGGAGGACCCTTCCTCCGTCGTCGTCGGCTATCCGGTCCCGGTCAGCGAGGCCTTGCGGATCAAGCGGCGGCCGGTGGTGCCGCTCATGTTCTCGGAGGCCGCCGTGTCGATGCTGGTGGACTGTTTTCAGCCCTTAATTAGGAGGGGAGCGAACGGATCGATCGAGGGACAATATCTGATTTTGACTTTGTTGTTGTTTAATGTTATCGATTGTTCCTTCCGTGTATTAATTGTATCAGTGTAAAGCAAGCAAGCGTGCATGATGTGGTGTCAATCTAACTTTATGTATCTTATTTATAAGAAATTAGAACTATTCATGAAAAGAATGGTCTTAGCCCTCGTTTGGTTCGCAGAAAGGAAATTAATTCCTTGTTCTTTCTTTTCCTTGAAAAATTGTAGAAAAAGTAAAATTTTCTACAGTGAGAAAGTAAATCAATGGTTGGATGGAAGAACTCTACTTTTTCATACTTTCTTTTGTCATCCAAATATAGAAAAAGAATGACTTTTCTCTTCATTTCCAACCATATGATTTTGCCAAGTAAACGAGACCTTAGTGTCTTGTACAATACGATCTTTCTGGCGTTGATGAAGTACTAATACTACATTTTTTTGACACTAATTTTTTTTCTTTCAATGACGTTCTAAAGACTTCGTTATCCTAGTTTCTAAAAAAAAGAAAAGTCTAGATTTCAAAATAAAAATTTTACATTATTAATAATATATACATTAATATATGAAAGTGAGATCAAAATGTGTACAACTTTATTATTTAGACTAGACAACACACTCAAAAAGGGGTTCATATACAAAATAATCTCGGATGCTCTCACATAAAAACAAGATTTTTTTTTTTTTCTGGATATACGATCTGGATATAAAAACAAGTAACAAAATGAAAGGACATCCCCATTTTCCTGTTTTGAAATGCAATAGTATCGTCCAAGCTCTCTATCATAGTGGTATTAGAGCGGAGACCCGGAGAGGCCGACAAGGTTCGAGTCTCCTAATTGTGTGTGTGCGTGAGGCCGACAAGGTTCGAGTCTCCTAATTGTGTGTGTGCGTGAGATTTCAAAAAAAAAAATACAATAGTTTCCGAGTTTAAAGTAAAGATAGCATAGCAATAATTCAGGTCCGAATTATTATTTTTTAACCTTTTTCTTAGTAATCACAATTTACTTTCGTCGAACCCATAAAATATATTACAAATAGAGGGTAAATTATAGGGAAACTATCCTATAAGTCATGTGTTTGGGAACTTGTTTTAAGAGGGGAAGAAAAAAATTAAGGAAAAAAAAAAAATGGAAGAGAGTAAAATGAAAGTAACATTAATTTTTTCTTCACTTATTTAGATAATCAAAAAGTAGGAGAAGAAAATTTTAAAAAATAATATTTTGTTTGTTTATGGAGAAAAATATAATTATCATTTAGTCCTTAATTTTTTCAGATCATAATTAATACTTACTTTATTGAAGGATAATTGGATAATTTCTTTCACAATCCTCTAAACTCTTTCCATTTTCCTCCCACTTTTGGAAGAAAATTTTATGAGTGGGACCCATACGAATTTTTTTTCTCAAATTTCTCTCCCTCATTCCCCACCCGCCCCCCCCCCCCCCCCCCCCCCCCCCCCCCCCCCCCCTTCCAAACACCACTATTTCTAATTTTTCTCTCATTTTTTTCTCAATATTTTTCTTTTTCCCGTTTTCCTCTATTTCCAAACAATACTTAACGTTTTCCGTTTCTAGGCGGTTCTGGTTGCTGCTGCTCTTAACAGAAGAGAAAAAGAATTATATAATTTTCATTCTAGTATATTAAATTTTAATTTATTTTAATAAATATTGGATTGTAATTTGGGGGACACATGATTTTGCTCATACGTCCATTCGATCCCCCAATTGTATGCGACACTTCGAGTAAACTGTCCATCCAGAATATAAGCCAGTGCCCGATTTTTCTATTACATTATGTTAAGTGGGCTGGGCCTGTGTTCGGTCCGGATCGGACCTTTGAGATACTCCGAATCTAACTTCAAAATAAAATCTCAAATTAAGTTTGGGTCCAGCCCGATTTGATCGGACTCGTGCAGGGCTGAGGTTCAGACCGCTCAGCCCACATAACACATTGTGAGTGGTTGTAATATGACATTTTATTGCAACTAAAAGTGTCATTTATGTTGTAACTCATGGTAATCCGTCATGTTCCCAAGTGACTCTTCACCTTTGTAACTCCCAAGTGACTTTTCACTTTGTAACTCCCAACCTCTCTCTCCCTATATAAAGAGAGGTTGGGATGGCTTGTAGAGACACATTTTTTGAGATATATTGATATACATTGAGAGGTTGAGCTAATTGTCCACACAACACGTTATCAGCACCTTGCTCGTGCAACGCCGGAGACCCGACGTACCGATCGTTTTCTCACTTTCTTCCACCATAAGGTAAGAAAGGTAAAAAATTTTTGTTAATATACTCTTCATTTTGAGTAGTCGTGGTTGGTCCATTTTCTAAGTTTCTGAGATCGGTAGGAAAAATTGTAGTTGAGTGATTTTTTTTTTCTCTTCTATTCGTCTAGTGAATTTTTTGTCTTCTACTTAGACTCTTCATGGTTCACATAAAAATTCTATGTTTACGATGGTTCGATTGTGTATTGCATGATGTTTCCGACTTATTTCAGTCGTCACGAAATTTATTTTTCATCCGAATTCCGTTCTCAACATGAATTTGGACATACTTATTGTTTAAGAAATAAAGTGTGTGATTTTTAAGAGTAGTAGACGCTTTCGTAATATATACTTAGAATTTTTTTTTAAAAAAAATATATACGAGTAAATTTTTTATCAAATATATTTTGTTACAGCAATATATTTTGTTACAGAAATTTTGTTACGAAATATACTTTGGTAAAACACAATATTTTGTTCAATTTTTTTTTTATCAAAATATACTTTGGCGTGTTTATCAAATAGTCTGCTGTATATATTTTGGTAAAAGATATTTTTCTGTAATTTTTTAAACTGACAATTTCAAGAATTTTTTTGTTTAAATAGTACTTATCCCAACAAAATATTTGTTATTTTTTTTCTGAAAAAATAATTTTTTTTTCATGTTGACGAAAAAAATTTAAATGCGAACATTTTTTTTGTTAATGATGGATTTGGAGAGCCCCGACGAGCACCTCAGTGCCATCTGCGCCCTGCCGAGCACCTCAGTAGCATTTTTTTTCTTTATGTTACTCAGTGAATTATTGTAACGGATGGGTAGTAAAATTGTATTTTTTCTCGCTATTTTTTTTGGCGTCGCTTCATTAGACGTCGGAAAAATAGTTGACATTTTTTTGGCGCCGCTTGCTTAGGCACCAATTCTTTTGTGTGTTATTGCATGTTTATGTTGTACGTTTTTTTTAACGTAATAACGAAAAATCTTGAAAAATTGTCTTTGCTACATAAACAAATTCTGGCACCGCCAAATTTGGGCCTTCCAAAATAATTTTTTTGGCTAATAATTTTTCAAAGGCAACGCTCATTTTGAGCACGCACTAAATTGTCACATGTTTTGCACAGTTCGCAAATAGTGTGAATTTCTTGAAAAATCTTATTTATTCTTACATTTGAAAAAAAAAGTTTACGAAGTCTCTCCGAATAGGCTCACCTATTTGGGTATGATGTCAGAAAGAACTTGGGACTTGCTTCTTAAGAGGTCCTCGGTGACCCTCCTCCCTCATTTTTTCCGCCTGATCATATTCACGTAGAGCTACTGAAAGGGGTTGACCGAATATTTTTTTGCTCAAATTGTATTTATAATTATGCATTTTTACAAGAAACTAATTGAACTCTCTATATCGACCCGTCGATCGATATAAGAAAAAAATTTTAAAAAAAAGACAAAAATTATTTTTTCAAAACTGTTGGTTTTATTTACGATTGTTTGTTGTTGCTTATACAAACCAAATCCA
This sequence comes from Iris pallida, assembly GCA_029216955.1. Lineage (NCBI taxonomy): Eukaryota > Viridiplantae > Streptophyta > Magnoliopsida > Asparagales > Iridaceae > Iris > Iris pallida. Next base: position 4,049,048 of record JANAVB010037417.1, read on the forward strand.
TATAAACATGTCGTTTTATATGTTGACTGATCAAGATTTTTTCTCCTGTTGTAGAAAAATGTCGATCAAGGTTGATTTTTTCATCCTTGAAGCATATGGCAAGAACTACTTGGACGGGACGCAAGACATCCAGAACCATCTAGAAGCGCAGGGCCTCTTGGACGTCATCTTTAACGAGGAAGAGCGTGAAGTGGAAGTCACTCGCTCAATGAACGCCAAAGCGATGATTCTATTTCGCAGGTATTTATCTGACGCCATGAAGGCGGAGTTCATTGAAATCTCCTCGCCGAAGACGCTATGAGACTCTCTGAAAGAGCGCTTCGACCACCAGAAGACCATATGGCTGCCTGAAGCGCGCCATGACTGGTTAAACATGTGTTTCCAAGACTTCAAGAGTGTAACTGATTACAACAATGAAGTCTGCAGGATTCGATCACTTCTCCAATATGCGGTGAGATATTAACCGACAGTGATCTATTGGACGAAACATACACCACATTCCCTTCCACTGACAACTTGCTCCAGAAGCAATACCGTCAGTCTAACTCCACCAAGTTTTTCGAGCTCATCACCCAGCTTTTACTAGACGAGAAGAACAGTCTCATTTTAATGAGAAACAACAATTATCGTCCTGCTGGAACAAAGGCAATTCCAATGTCTGATGCAAACGCTCTCCGTGGACCAAATCCACGGTGGAAACGAGACAAGGGCCAGTCGTCCCAGCCAAGGAACAGATGCGAGTTTAAGTCTCGTCACCGAAAGCGAGGTTCTAACAAAAACCAAGGACCTTTGACTCCTAGACAGTCTCATGATAAGAACCAACGGGCCAGTCGTCCCAAAGCGAGAGTGGAAGGCCAAGCGCCTACTCTCTGCTACAAATATGGTGCTTATGGTCATATGCAACGGACTTGCAGGGCAACCCCCCAAGAAGTTGATAACTATCACAAGGGGCGTCGGGCCGAAGCAAATCTGGTCAACAAGTACGAAAATCTAAATCTTGAGACCCCCGATTTTATAGCAGAAATGGAAGAATGAATCTCCATTTTCTTTCTATATTTGATTTAAGTCATGAAACTTTTGGTGGTTTGTATTTTTTGTTTTCTCGATAAATTAAAGTTCTATTTTGAGCACTTTTCTCAAACGTGTGACAAACTTTAATTTTCTTTACTTATAGGCATGGACCACGGGACAGTAGATTATCTGGTTGATCGTGGAACGACTCACACTATCTTGAGAGATAAATCATATTTTATCTCCTATACGCCTAAAGTAACCTCAGTGACAACCATTTCGGGACCCTCAATCCTTGTTCAAGGTTTTGGCAAAGCCCGTTTTTCGTTGTCTAATGGTACTCCCATTGAAGTATCATCGGCCTTATATTCTCCAAGGTCCAGTCGTACCTTACTGAGTTTTAAGGATATTCGAGAAAACGGATTTCAGGTTGAAATTGCTCGAGAACAAGGCTTCGAGTATGTAAGCCCCCTGAATTTCAGGGCTTATTTTTATTTTTCTTAATGAATTATTTTTCGATAAATGTTTTATTATTTAATTGTTTAGATCATTAATGTACCTTTCCGTAGCTTTGACTTCTGGAGCGTCAGGGATGCCAATCTCTGTAAACTCTCTTCATGGGTTTTGAAGTAGGCAAGATTATCTTCCTGTTGATATATCGTGTCCCACTTGAACTCATTCCCTTGTGCTCTTTTTGTATCGCGCAAGTTCGGGTCAACTTAGACCAATTAATCGTTGAATAATTATTTCCACTTTTATCTTTGATCGTCGTTTGCACGTTACCGTGACTTTTAATTTAGGAGCACGAGACCAGTCGTTTTCTCAGAACCAACTTCTCATGAATGATCTACTCGAGACGCTCTCCACCCATGACCTTCGTGTCCCACTCAGACACTCCATTTTGTGCTCCATTTTCTTCGCACAACTTCCGGGTCAATTTAGGCCGATTTATTATCTACCGTCAAACCTGATTTAATTTTCCAATTTAATTTTGGGACCCGACATCGATCCAACCCAGTCGCCCCAAAGTATGGACGTAGCCCACATGAAGCCTACTACCCACATGACGTTTGTGTCTCATTTATTGGAGTTCCCGTATATTATTTATTTACCCGTGATCATAAATATGTATTTAATTTTATTATTGCACCCAGTTCGATTTCGACCCGACCCGGCTCGACTAAATTCGAACCCAAGCTCCCTGTTGTCCTCTCATGACTGCCCAAATACCCCGCATAATTTTCCTATTTTTCCTATTTTGAAAATATCTCTTCCTCTCTCTCTATTTTTACAAATATCTCATTTTTATTTCTTGTATATATATATATACACACACATATATATAAAAATAAATAAATACCTCTCTTTCTCTCTCTTCACTCACACCACTCCACCCCATCACAGCCACCCCCAGGTGGCCAAACATCCCCCCCCTCTCTCTCTCTCTAAAATATCTCTCTCTTTTCCTCTCTCTCTCTTATATATATATATATATATATATATATATATATATATATATATATATAATAAATCCCCTCCTTAAAACATTCCCATACACACCACTCCCCCACCTTTACAGCCAGCAGGAACACCCCCCCAAACCGAATTCTCTCTCTCTCCCTCTTATCAAATATCTTCCTCTCTCTCTACTACTCTTTCTCTCTCTCTTTATATTTATTTACACTCACTCCCACTCTCTCTCTTTATTTTTCAAACACACACAACATACCACCACCCGGCCCTCCACAGCCGAACACCCTCACCATTCTTCTCCCCATCACCTCCTTCCTCCTTCTCATCCTCTTCACCATCAACATCACCATCACCATCACTAACACCATCATCACCAAGCCACCACAACTCAAACCACCACCTACACCATCATAACTCCATGCACCACCACCTTCACCCGAGCCATCACCGCCGCCTGACCGCCGCCGTGCCCGGCCGAGCCCGCCCCCGCGCCGCCTGGGCAGCATGCAGCGGCAGCTGCAACAGCAAGCTGCAGCAGCCGCTAAGCGCGCATGCGCACGCACGCAAACGCGCGCGCCGTCGGCCGCGCGCCACCACGGCCGGCCACCGGCTACCGACGACCCCCCCCACTGGCGCGCGCCCCCCCCGGCGACCACCCCGAGTCCATCGCCATCTTCTCCGACGAGCCAAATAGGCTATTTGTGCATTTACGTCGAAATCCCGTCGACGCGCGCGTGGGAAAGATTCAGAAATTGTGTTTCTGGACAGCGACTTCGCACATATTTTCTGGAAGATTCGACCGTTGGATCGACAATTTCTTCACTCCGTCGCAATCTCGGTATATCCATCTTCATTCCTGCCAATTTTTGTCCGTTAATTATGTCGTTTGATACCTCAAAACTGGCCACCAAGTTGACATTTTAAATTGAACTATTTTTGGACAGTTTCGTGGAGCCGACTTCGTCAGCTCGTAACTTCGCCGTCGCAGCTCCGGTTGACGCGCTACCAGTTCCTATGCACAGCTGGTATAACCATCTTCCTGTCTCCTTTAGATTTCGTTTTATTTTAAGCACGTTCGCTTGGTCGAATTCGACGCCAAAGTTGGCCGTCCGAATTCTTTAATTTGCACTTGTTAAATTCCATTTTTGAACTCGAGACTCCGGATTCAATTTCTGACACCATCAGTAGACGCGTGGCATTGTTTTGGCATGTTTTCATATAAAGTTTGCTTGATTTGGAGAACGTGGGCCCTGGCACGCATTTCGGTGCAAAGTGAGACCCACTTTCCGAGTCAACGGGTCACTTTGAGATCGGCTCATCGGAATCCAGTTTCGAATATACTGTTGAGTTCGTATCGTCATTCTGGACTCGTTGACATATAATTTGCTGAGTTTTGAAGACGTTTGCTCCGGTACGCATTTTCGTGCAAACCGGATACCAAGTGTCCGCGTCAACGTATCATTTTGAGATCGGCACATCGAAATCCTATTTCGGACATACCGTTGGGTTCGTATCATCATTCTGTATTCGTGGACATATAATTTGCTAGAATTTGTAGACTTCTATCCTGACACGCTTTTCGGTGCAAAGTGTGTCCAACGGCGGACATCATTTTGATCCAAAATTACCGTTTTGCCCCTGTGTCCAAATTGGACTTATGGGTAGGCTATCCTAGCTGATTTGACCATTCTGAAAATGTTGGTGATATTTATTTTATCATCCGACAACATCTGTAGATTTTGATTATGTATTATCCTTAATTTATAATTAATTATTTTTCCATAAATTGTTACTTTCTGGTTTTGAATTTTTATATATATTTTCATTGCTGTAAAAATCTGGGAAAGATTGTATTCAAATACTATGTTAATTTAGCTAATTTATTATAATTTTTCCAGTATTTAATGAGTACTTTTGGTATTTTATAAAAATGGGAAAACAAAACTCATTTTCAGGATACATGTGTTTGTTGATTTTTAATAAATATTTATGAAGGTTTATAAATCCCAAAAAAATTAGTATAAATTTCTATAATTAACAAAGATTATTTTGGTACTTTATTTTATATATATTTAAGCTTTTTTTCTATCTCTAAAATTGTTGGAACTTAGTGTACAGTTTGATTTTAATTATTGAATAATTATGACTTGTAATGTTTTGTGTTCTTTTGAGTTATTGTAGTATTGGACCACCCCCTACACTAGTGTATAGATCCTAGGAAGTTAGTTTGTGTATAGTGGCACTCCACATTAGACTTTCATGCTAGGTCCCCACTTGGCTAGTGTCCAGTTAGGAGTCGTGTCTCACCACTAGTGTAATCTTGATCATAGCTTAGAACTGAGTTTGTATATCACTATTGACAGGATACCGGACATCTATATCTTCGTACTAGTATTCTTGCTTTGCTCGAGGCAAGTACATCTACAAACTCATTTACTGTCTTTTAATGCTAGAACATGTATTAACCCTGTTAAAAGACTGATCTTTGAGGTAGCAAGTTATGTCTTCACGTGTTGTATCACTTTTAGTACCGGCCATGTTTAGTACAGTTCTTATATCTTTACATGTTCCTTACTGGTTCTCAGTACATATTTTACTATGCTTTATACTACTCGAAGTATTCACATGTTTCATACTGTTCCCAGTACTGGCCATGCTTATATTACTCCCAGTGTCTCTCACATGTGTTTACTGTTCTCGTATTTCTCACATGATAGAATATGGGTTATGAGAAAACTGACAGTTGAGTACGTGATCATGACCCCCCTATAGTAGCGAGCGAGGTCGTATTTTATATGCATACCTTGCCGTAGGCCATTATCCCGTATTTCTGTACGGAAGTACACCTATGTCTGTTGACTTGTACGTATGTACATTTTATTTACATGTACCACAGTACATTGTACCTCTATTGATCGATCACGTACTTGCTACAGTTTTAAACATTACATGTACATCTATCTCTATGACATATGTATCCTTGCCATGATAGATTATGAGATATACCATGATTCCAGATATGCCATGTTCCCTGTGTTACTATGATATTGTGATCCCAGTTGTACCATGAGACCATGTTTCTGGTATTTTCTGTTTTATAGACTTATCACACCATGTTTCTTATTGTACATCTCTTTTATTATATGTTCAGTACTTTAGTTGTAGAGGTTGTACTTGCTCCCGTCCTGACAGGATAACGTTGTAGGTATACTTTTCGAGAAGGAAACGCTATGTGTTACATATTATGGTACTGCATTGAGGACCTGGCCTTATCTCCAGAAGAGGCCCCAGCGGGGAACCTTGCTTAGATATCTTTCTTGTATTTTGAGACTTAGACTTTATCTGTACTTATATTTGGATACTGGACTTTGTCTCCAGTTAGATACTTTGGAAGTGTATTATTTAGTCTGTACTTGTTTACCTTCGCTTATAGATGCTGTGTTGTGATGAACCTTTAAATATGATTTTAGAACTGTTAGTAGCTTAGATCCTTTATTGTTTATTCTAGAACAGCTTACTGCGCTTTAACCAAGCGTAGGCTGGACATGGCTCGGCCCGGCCCAACAATTTGGGTAGCGGATCGTGACATATTTTTTGGCGGCCCATGCAGGTCCAGACTTAAGTTGTTTGGTTACGTTATTGTACCAAGCATGCCTGCAATTAGGATCTAGGACAACTTATTAACACTAGGGATAAACATTTAGAACACCTAGAGGATTTTTAGGATTGTAACATAGGAGAACTCATCACAGCATAGGACCGTTAGCTATAATTAGCCTCTTGTTTGTATTTCAGTAGGTCAATTTAGACCAAGTTTGTACCCTTGGGATGACCCCTGAGGATCTCACTCTAATCTTATCTCGAAATCTGTTTTCACCTGTTTCCATTTGTTATTCCTTAATTTGTTGTTGAAATCGATTTCTGATTTTCGTTGTTGACTTTGATCTTGCATCGTGATAAATTTTGTGGATCGAATTATGATATATCCTGATAAGGTAAACGTCTGCTTTAGTTATGGAGTTTAGAATTTATCGCAGCCATATTAGCTGGTATGACAAAAACATAGAGCCTGATTTTGGATATATTATCATATTCATAGAATTTAGATTTTCTTGCAGCTATACCGGTTGGCGTGGTAAGGAATCTAGATGATATGACGATAGGGTGTATACCTTAGTTATGGACTCCCTCGTTTATTGCATATAAGCTTACTAGTGTGGCAAAAATTCTGGCAACATGATTTCAGGAAGACGTATATGGTTATCAGATCATATCTCAGCTTGGTTCACTTCGTTATGACCGATTAAGCAAGAATAAATTCTTATTATCATTCTTCCCCGTCTTGATTAACTCTATTCTATCTACATCTACAACTAGGATTACAGGTTCTCTAGGACTCTCCAATAGGATTGCTTTCGCGTTATCTTTTGGACATAATTATTTTTGTGTTCCATCTTTCCTATGACTTGACTAAACTCTTCTTCGTTAACCTCTTTGGTAATTCTTCCCGTTATGCATCTCGTTATCTTTGTACCATTCTTGGAGATATTCCAATAAACTTTTCTGTATTGTTTGACCCTTTAACTTGTTTGGACACTGTTATGGATTGCTTGACCCAGTCTTAGGCCTTGTTACCTTCTACTTGATAGATGACCGAAATAGCCAAACCTTGTTGACTGATCCTGTAGTATAACTATAATTGTATGGTGTGATTGTGATAAGTACTTTTCCTAGGGATTGGTTAGATTAAGTTTATAGGACGAGTATGGGTGACTGACTGTAGTAGACTTGGAAACCATTAAGAATGATTGTATTGATAGTATGACTTGATGATAGGGTATCTAAAATAGAGAAATAATATATTATATGATTACGGATGAGGATCCGATCCTGTACTTATATATTGAGGATTTAACATTTGTAGAATTTTGGGTGGATTATCTATAGCTAATTACATATGATTAGAGGGTAGATCGATATGTGGAATGATATAGAATAAGTTAGAATGGGATATAATGTTGCATACGAGATCGAAAAGATATCAGTTAAAAGACAAGGAACAAGACAAAGACATATGTACATTGGTAATTAATAAATCGGGAGTTTGAAATCGAGGATTTATATTCAGAGGACTTGTTGAGTAAAAGAAGAAGGCTCTACGCCAAGGATAGAAATTGAACGTATGATTTCAAAGAGAAGCTGTAGGAAAGGATTGACGACGAATGATGCTATGGAACTGTGGATTGATGAAATAAGGATACTTAGGAAATGATAAGGAAATCCAGAATTTACAATTGAGGTTGGAAATTTGGTTGATGATTAAGCATTATAGGTTTATAAACATACCCAGAGAATGACCTATAGTTTAGGGTATAAATAAATGTTTCATGTTAGTATGGAAGATTCTAAAGGATGTATGGCGTAGTTTATGATAGAAGGACTTTGATTGAACCTGAACCAAAAAGATTGTAGGAGAAACAGAAGAGATGATTACAAGGATAGCAGATTGAGTATCGTAGCCAGTGCAGCTACATGTTATAGTTTGACCGGTTGGATGATTTTTAATTTCGAGGACGAAATTTTTGTAAGGTGGGTAGGATGTAAGCCCCCTGAATTTCAGGGTTTATTTTTATTTTTCTTAGTGAATTATTTTTCGATAAATGTTTTATTATTTAATTGTTTAGATCATTAATGTACCTTTCCGTAGCTTTGACTTCTGGAGCGTCAAGGATGCCAATCTCTGTAAACTCTCTTCATGGGTTTTGAAGTAGGCAAGATTATCTTCCTGTTGATATATCGTGTCCCACTTGAACTCGTTCCCTTGTGCTCTTTTTGTATCGCGCAAGTTCGGGTCAACTTAGACCAATTAATCGTTGAATAATTATTCCCACTTTTATCTTTGATCGTCGTTTGCACGTTACCGTGACTTTTAATTTAGGAGCACAAGACCAGTCGTTTTCTCAGAACCAACTTCTCATGAATGATCTACTCGAGACGCTCTCCACCCATGACCTTCGTGTCCCACTCAGACACTCCATTTTGTGCTCCATTTTCTTCGCACAACTTCCGGGTCAATTTAGGCCGATTTATTATCTACCGTAAAACCTGATTTAATTTTCTAATTTAATTTCGGGACCCGACATCGATCCAGCCCAGTCGTCCCAAAGTATGGACGTAGCCCACATAAAGCCTACTACCCACATGACGCTTGTGTCCCATTTATTGGAGTCCCCGTATATTATTTATTTACCCGTGATCATAAATACGTATTTAATTTTATTATTGCACCCAGTCCGATTTCGACCCGACCCGGCTCGACTAAATTCGAACCCAAGCTTCCTGTTGTCCTCTCATGACTGCCCAAATAGCTCACATAATTTTCCTATTTTTCCTATTTTGAAAATATCTCTTCCTCTCTCTATTTTTACAAATATCTCATTTTTATTTCTTGTATATATATATATATATATATATATATATATATATATATATATATATATATATATATATATATATATATATATACACACACACATATATATATATATATATATATATATATATATATATATATATATATATATATATATATATATATATATATATATAAATACCTCTCTTTCTCTCTCTTCACTCATACCACTCCACCCCATCACAGCCACCCCCAGGAGGCCGAACATCCCCCCTCTCTCTCTCTAAAATATCTCTCTTTTCCTCTCTCTCTCTCTTAAATATCTTATATATATATATATATATATATATATATATATATATATATATATATATACATATAAAATATATATATATATATATATATATATATATATATATATATATATATATATACACACATATATATATAATAAATTCCCTCCTTAAAACACTCCCATACACACCACTCCCCCTCCTTTACAGCCAGCAGGAACACCCCCCCCCCAAACCGACCTCTCTCTCTCCCTCTTATTCAAATATCTTCCTCTCTCTCTACTACTCTTTCTCTCTCTCTTTATATTTATTTACACTCACTCCCACTCTCTCTCTTTATTTTTCAAACACACACAACACACCACCACCCCCTCCACAGCCGAACACCCTCACCATTCTTCTCCCCATCACCTCCTTCCTCCTTCTCATCCTCTTCACCATCAACATCACCATCACCATCACTAACACCATCATCACCAAGCCACCACAACTCAAACCACCACCTACACCATCATAACTCCATGCACCACCACCTTCACCCGAGCCATCACCGCCGCCTGACCGCCGCCGTGCCCTGCCGAGCCCGCCCCCGCGCCGCCTGGGCAGCATGCAGCGGCAGCTGCAACAGCAAGCTACAGCAGTAGCTAAGCGCGCATGCGCACGCACGCAAACGCGCGCGCCACCGGCCGCGCGCCACTACGGCCGGCTACCGACGACCCCCCCACTGGCGCGCGCCCCCCGGCGACCACCCCGAGTCCATTGCCATCTTCTCCAATGAGCCAAATAGGCTATTTGTGCATTTTCGTCGAAATCCCGTCGACGCGCGCGTGGGAAAGATTCAAAAATTATGTTTCGGGACAGCAACTTCGTGCGTGTTTTCTGGGAGATCCGACCGTTGGATCGGCGATTTCTTCACTCCGTCGCAATCTTGGTATATCCATCTTCACTCCTGTCAATTTTCGTCCGTTAATTATGTCGTTTGATACCTCAAAACTGGCCACCAATTTGACGTTTTAAATTGAACTATTTTTAGACAGTTTCGTGGAGCCGACTTCGTCAGCTCGTAACTTCGCCGTCGCAGCTCCGGTTGACGTGCTACCAGTTCCTGTGCATAGCTGGTATAACCATCTTCCTGTCTCCTTTAGATTTCGTTTCATTTTAAGCACGTTCGGTTGGTCGAATTCGACGCCAAAGTTGGCCATCCGAATTCTTTAATTTGTACTTGTTAAATTCCATTTTTGAACCCGGGACTCCGGATTCAATTTTTGACACCACCAGTAGACTCGTGGCGTCGTTCTGGCATGTTTTCATATAAAGTTTGCTTGATTTGGAGAACGTGGGCCCTGGTACGCACTTCGGTGCAAAGTGGGTCCCACTTTCCGAGTCAACGGGTCACTTTGAGATCGGCTCATCGGAATCCAGTTTCGGATATACCGTTGAGTTTGTATCGTCATTTTGGACTCGTTGACATATAATTTGCTGAGTTTTGAAGGCGTTTGCTCCGGCACGCATTTCCGTGCAAACCGGATACCAAGTGTCCGCGTCAACGTATCATTTTGAGATCGGCACATCGGAATCCTATTTCGGACATACCGTTGGGTTCATATCATCATTCTGGATTCGTGGACATATAATTTTCTAGAATTTGTAGACTTCTATCCTGACACGCTTTTCGGTGCAAAGTGTGTCCAACGGCGGACATCATTTTGATCCAAAATTACCGTTTTGCCCCTGTGTCCAAATTGGACTTATGGCTATGCTATCCTTTGGTTCTCAAGTCTTCAATCATCTTATACAAAATCTCTAGTTCTGAAGGCGCCATCCTGTAGACTCGCTCTGACACTGGTGCGGTTCCGGGAATCAAGTCTATGGTGAACTCGATCTCCCTCTCTGGCGGCATACCTGGAAGCTCCTCTGGGAAGACATCTGGAAACTCGTCCACAATCCTGGGCAACTGCACTGCTGCTACTGTCATCCGCAATACCGGGGAAGAAGGCTCTACTGCGCCTCTGGAAAATGAAAACTCTGGCTCTCCGGGGATACTAAAGATAACTCTGCCAATGTGGCAGTCTATCCTGGCATAATGATCTCTCAACCAGTCCATACCTAGGACTACATCATAATCTGCCAGGGGAAACTCTACCAATCTAGCGGGGAACTCCCTACCGCTAACTACGATCCGACACGAGGAAAACACTCGATCTACTCCCACAAGACCATTACCAGTAAACACATTAAGCCTCACTGATAATGACTCGGGCTCCAATCCTATCCGTATCGCGAATCGTGCAGACATAAATGAATGCGATGTACCAGAATCAAATAATGCTGATGCTGGGGTAGAGTTGACGAGAATTGTACCTGCCACAACCTCACCTGGCGCTACCTCTTCTGCTGCGGTCATTGCCATCACTTGACCTCTGGGTGCCTGTCCTCTCTGCTGATTACCTCTCTGCCTGGCCTGAATCTGAGCCTGGGCCTGAGCATACTGCTGGGGACTTTGCTGCTGAAAAGCTTGATTCTGAGGCAACATCGGCCTCGGGTGCTGCTGCTGTACTGGTGCTGGTCCCCTAACTGAAGGACTAGTAAGGTTGGACGAGGATGAACTCCCTCGATTGGGGCACGACCCTATCCTATGGTCCGCCGCCCCACAAGCTAGGCACAATCCCTGTGCCCTCCGACACTCTGCCACCACATGGCCCGGCTTCCCACAGTATGAACATCCTACTGTGGAAGAAGATTTCTGCTGCTGCTGAGGAAACGTCGGGGTCGAATGCTGGTCCGACGTTACTGAGGCCGTCCGCCTCGGAGCTCCAATCGTAATACCCCTAGCTGCCGGGGCTGGTGCTGACGACTGGTACGACTGGCTGTGGGACCGCTTCCTACTTCCGGTCCTATCCATAATCCTCTGGGAGGTGTATTCATGCCTCCTGGCTGCCCTCAACACGGCGTCGAACGTCTGGTGCTCGAACTGCTCAACTGCTAACAAAATCTCCAAGTGGAGCCCTTGCTGGAAACGCTGGGCCCGATCATACTCGGTTGCCACCAAGGTGGGGGCAAACCTACTCAGCCTCGAAAACTCGGTCGCATAGCCATCGACCGTCCTGCCTCCTTGCTTCAGGTTGGTGAATCTAGTCTGCAAATCGTACCGTGCCACGGCATCGAAGTACTTCATCTGGAACCTCTCCCTAAATACTGCCCAAGGGACTGGCGCTGCCAATCCCATGGCCTGAGCTGCCCACCAATTGCGGGCAAGGTCCAACAACTGTAGGCGGACCACTGCCACCTTCTCATTCTCTGGAGTCCTCGCCGCTTCCAGAACTACCTCGATATCCTGAAGCCATGCATCCGCGGCGATTGCGTCTTCGCTGCCATCGAAGAACGGAGGGTTCAAGCGCTTGAAACTGTTGGCCGCCTGGTTCCCTTGGTGACCTCCTCTATTCAGTGCTTCATGAACTTCCTGGTGCAGGGCGTCGCCTCGACGATCCTGGGCTGCAAGCAAATCTCTGATAAGCCCTACCAAGGCTCCCTCCTCTTGTCTCACAGGCGGAACGGGCTGAGCTTCATGAACGCGAGGTTCCTGACCTCCAGAAGGTACAACTCTAGAGGCCGCTCCAGAGTCCTGAGACTGCTCCTCTTGTTGCTGGGGTTCATGCTGGGCTTCTCCTGGCTGATCGGCACGTCCGGGAACAGTGCCGCTGAAGAAGACGACAGGGGGAAACGATAAGGAAGGACAGTGAAAGAGCAAGGATGCATGCAAGTGACCGAATCAAGATTCCCAGGGAATAGAGAGTACGAGCAGAGATCAAGGGAGATTACTGATTGAGACATCTACCGGTAACCCTCACATTTCTTGAATTTTCAAGACCTGCATGGGCCACCACTTAAACCGTGTAACGCCCCAGAACCAGAATACTGGAGAGCGGGGGCATACACAGCCAGCTACGTATATCGAAATGGAAAACACCTCGGTATACGGTCACGGCTGTCTAGAAATATGAGGGTTAACTACAAGCCATCAGTCTACTGTGGTCATTAGCAAGCCTATTATCTCAATCTCAAGCAAGTGTTAAGATTACAAGATGTCTGAGCATCAAATATATAAATACAAGGCGTCCCAAATATTACATATTGGATGATCAAGCAGCTAGTCTTACAAAATGTCAGGACTAGCAAAGAGTACATCATACATGATCAACCCTAGGATCTGTTCATCATGTTTACAGCATCAAGAAAATGTACATACGAGCTAACAGGTGCTCGCCGGCAAACGCCTCAAAAGAATATTTAATTTACACATGAGTGAGCGGTACAAAATAGAAACCCACTCTTGGCCCCGGTTTCTTCTAGTTGACACCATCGGGCTGGAACTGCGGTAGATCCTCGGTAGCTGCTCCGAAATCTGGCCATACAAAACCAGCTGGGTCAGACCCCAGAAAGAGCAAGTGCCACAAAGGAGGCCATGCACAAGAACTAAAACCAGCATATCAAGTCGGAATGAAAATAAAGGTACAAGAAAGAAATACATGCAATAGGGCGATAACTGGTCATAACATGAGAATATTCCGGTCTCCCAGGTTACAACCCTTAAACCAAACAAGGACCGGGGTTGTAACCCTTCGCCTGAATAACGCATGCGCTAGACCATTTATCTAAAATTAAAATAAAGACAAGCATGCTCGGGATGAGAGCCAGGTACAGGGACTAGATCAGGCCTAGGCAAGACTAGGCAAGAAAGACAAGGCTAGACAAGACCAGACGCCAACCATTTCACAACGACCAAGCAAGTCCTACGGCTTGATAAATTAACTAACTAGGGTTGTCACAACCTAGTTACTAGCAAGATGCAATGAGATGTTCCTATCAGCCACAGGCCCTGCAGACTATCCAGGCTACCCAGAACGTAAGCAAGGAGCTGGGTTCAGGTGGGTACATTGTCCGAGAGACAAGTGTACCCTCAAGTACCATCAAGGGGTGCAACACCTAACAGTGTGCTGGAATTGTGCCCTACTCGTCGGCAAGCATCAATTTCCAAGGCCGCCCAGGTAACGGGATTGCCTGTAGCCGGGAAATCTCCATGTTCTAGTTTTGTGAACCAATCATTTACCTAGTCCGAATTCATGTGAACCTCTGGCCGTGGTACCCAGAGGTTCACGTCCTAGACATGATGCAAGACTGGACCAGTAGATTAATCAAGCACAAGATGCACACCCACGGTGTCAAGTCACGCAGCAAGTCAAGTAAGCCTGCCTCAGCAGCTCAAGTTGTCAAGTTATTATATTATCATGTCATGTTACAAGGAAATGCGCCGCCGCGGGCCACTAGCAAGTTGTCAAGTTAACAGGTTCCAGTTATATAGTTCTAGTCACAATTTATGAAAAGTCAACTCAAATCATGTCAAGATCAAGAAAATGGCAAAACTCCAAGTTGTGTCAAAAGTGCCAAGTCGAGCCAAGTCGTGACGTGGGCAACAAAATCCTTGAAGCTCCAATTCATTAAAATAAAACCCAGAAATAAGCAGATACTGGGGGCACAAGGGATGCAGGTACACCAGGGCAGGCCAGGGTGGCAACACACTAGAGTGTGCCAAAAAAGGGGGGGGGGGTTGACAATACTCTAGAGTGTGCCTAGGTTGAGGGCACTAGAGTGCGCCTAGTAGGCAGCACCCTAAAGTGCGCCTACCATGCTCACTGAAGTGCGCCTAGAATAAGGCCGGCCCAAGTGCGCCTAGGTCATGGGGAATGAACCGCGCCTAGTTCATAGAATGAACTGCGCCTAGTCCATAGAATGAACTGCGCCTAGTCCATACATTGAACTGCGCCTACCACTGATGGGACAGTTTGGCGCCCAGTCTGATGGGACAGATGGCGCCTAGTCGAGGATGGCCGACCAACTGCGCCTAATCAAAGGAGAAGTAGGCGCCATTGGCCAACCGCGCCTAGTTCATAGAATAGGCGCCATCGACCAAGTCAAGGAGAACAGGCGCTATGAAGCGTTCTGTTTGGAAGAGGCGCGCAGCGCTAAGGAGCGTGCGGCCAAGAGGCGCACTTGCAAGGGCAAGCGGCCAAAGTAGGCGCCATCGGACCTACGCAGGGGAAATAGGCGCCATCGGCTACCACAGAGTCATCTTCTTCCCAAGGAAGAACACCATGGCCGAAAACTTAGCAACATCACAACTCGGCCATCCGAGCTCCAAATCCAAACTTCCAAGGGTCCATCTTGGGTGAAATTTGATTCTCTACCACATGAGCACATCAAATCCCACCCAAGATCGGCCAAAACACATCAAAACATGTAAAATCCGAAAATGTAAAGTACAAGATTCAAGCTCCACAAAACCCCAAATCCGAAAATACAAAGAACTAAAGTTACTCCCAATGAGCTAAGCTAAGTGATGAACTCATGAAAGTGGATTCTCATGTTTGGCAAGATGCAACTTGCCTCTCTTCCACTAGGGTTTGGAGGATGGAGGAAGAAGGGAGTTTCTTGGTGGGGGAAATAAATGAAAGTAAATGTGAGGAGAGAGAGAGGGGATTGGTATTAAATGGTGGTGGTGGGGTGAGCTTGAGGGGTAGTATAGGTTAGGGTGGTCCAACAATAAACCAAAATAGAACCAAACCATGCTAAACCAAGTCAAACCAAGCCAAGTCTCCTCCAAAATAAAACCGAGCAAAATACGAGAAGCCAGGAATACTGCAAGTACAGAAAATTAAAATACATGATAAAATCAAAATACGCACAAAATACGAAATACGAGAAATGGGGGTGACACCCGTAAACCAAACAAGGACCGGGGTTGTAACCCTTCGTCTGAACAGAACTTGGATTCTCCCACCATTTATCGGCAGGATAAATGTAAGAAATCAGGACATGTAACAATCTTGTACAGGATCAAGACAAGACTAGACTGATTGAACTTCATCCAACATTTCACGGCCAAGCAATAAGTACGGCTTGATACTTTAACTAACTAGGGTTATCACAGGCCTAATTACTAGCAAGATGCAGCGAGATTATTCTACAGCCACAAGCCCTGCAGACCATCCAGGCTATCCGGACGCAATTAGGGTTGAATTCAAGTGGGTACATCGTCCAGGAAACGCATGTACCCTTAGGTGACTTAGAGAGTGCAACACATGACAGTGTGCTGAAAATGTGCCCTACTCGACGGCAGGCTACAGATCCCAAGTGGGGCACCCAGATAACGGGATTGCCTGTAGCTGGGGAAATCTCTTCATGACTACTGGATTATTCTAGTGATTAGCCTTAGTCGATTTTAGTGGGTGTCCCCTGACCGTGGTACTCAGGGATCACCGTCCTAGACATGATGCAAGACAAGACGGGTTCATTTGTACAAGCACAATCGTCCACGGTGTCCAAGTTATTCAATCTTATCAAGTCGTGTTAGCCGTCACAACAGCATTCGAGAAGTATCATGTCAGGTTTATCATGTCAAGAGTGCGCCACGGCGGGCCACTATCAAGATTTATCATGTCAAGTTATCATGTCAAATTTTTCAGGTCAAGCTATCATGTCGGGAGTGCACCACGGCGGGTCACTATCAAGTCATGCCATTTATCAAGAAGGAGAGAAACTTGCACAATTAAATAATAATATATTAGTAATATATATATTCCTGAAGCCAAGAAGAAACTCTACAACTTTCATGTTGGGAGTGGAAAGAAATTCGGACCACAATTCACGCCAATAAGACATTTAAACAATCAAAGTGGGACCCATGCAGTCCAAAAGTGGGAGAACAAACATGCGGTTAAAGAGAGTGGGAGGCCACCCATGCGACCAGAAAACAATAAATAGGCCATAAAATCAAATAAGACAAAAGACAGTGGGACCCTCATTAAATGCAAACTCCCACTTCAGCAAGCAAGTCAACTAAAGGAAGCTATGTGGGAACCCCCACAATTAATGCAATAAGAAAAGGTTCACGTGAACCATTAAATTAATAGTTCACGTGGCCAAGCAATGATTACACTATTAATAGTATGCCTTCCAAGTACAAAAGCCATGCGGTCAACATTGAAGTACATGCGGCCAAGCTTAATTGCAAGCAAGCAAAAGCTAGCTAAAAAGGCCATGCGGCTGGCTCAAAAGTGCAGTTATTAATGCATTAAACATATAATAACAAGCATTAAATATTAGCATTGCATTTCTAAGCCTTTATGCGGCTGGCTCAGAAAATTACATGAAAGAATTGAAATCAATTCATATGCGGCTAGGTTTAGAAAAAAATACATTAAAGAATTGAATCAAAACATTAGTCCAATGCATTAGAAGATGCATTTAATAATGCTTTTGACCATATTACTCCAGAACGTGCGCATTAAGGAATCAAAGCCAATAAGAATGCATTAGCAAAAATGCATTCAAATTATTC
This sequence comes from Iris pallida, assembly GCA_029216955.1. Classification (NCBI taxonomy): domain Eukaryota; kingdom Viridiplantae; phylum Streptophyta; class Magnoliopsida; order Asparagales; family Iridaceae; genus Iris; species Iris pallida. Next base: position 4,066,632 of record JANAVB010037417.1, read on the forward strand.
TGAAGCAAGCACACAAGTGCATTTAATGCTTTTCCAAGCAAAGCATTTAATGCTTTCAAATTATTCTGAAGCAAGCACTCAAGCAAAGCATTTAATGCTTTTCTGCAGAGCATTCATCCAATGCTTCCAAGCAAGCATTCATTCAATGCCTTCCAAAAATGTATGCGGCTAGGCAACATTACATTCAATACTAAGAATGCATGCGGCTACAATAGAGAGAATGAGAGAAAAATTTGTATGCGGCCATGCCAATGCCTTTATAGGCCATGCGGCTCGTTCTAGGAAAAATACATTAACAAGGCATTACTAATAATTGCCTATGGGCACACGTGGGTGCTGATGCATTCCATTCTCAAATTCATTAAAATAGTGGTGCCTATGCGGCTCACTGATTGTATTGTATTAAATAATGCATGCAAAAGTAAGTGCTGGCTATTGCATTAATATGCCATGCGGCTGAGTACAAAAATGTCCATGCGGCTCAGAAATTTCTCGTAGGTCAAAATTGGACCAAAGAAAATTCTCTGCAACCATGGGATCATCAACTTAGCAAAATATGCAAGTTTGATGGATCAAAAGTCCTGGAACTAGAAATACCACAAAACTAGATCTACAAAAATTTAACCATGGAAATGAAAAATGCCAAGTACTAAAGTGGGTTAGAAACACATGAGGAAGACAATGGAACAATAAAAATGGACTTCCTCCATGAAGCAAGATGCACTTGCCTAAGCTCTCCACTCTCTCCTGGTAGGTGAAGAGTAAAGATGGAGAAGAAGAAATGAGTAATGAGTAATAATGGAAGAGAGAGAGTGGGATTGATATTTATGGTGGGAGTGGTGGTAGGTGGGAGTGGTTCTCCACAAAAAACTAAACCAAGCCAAACCCACTAAACCGAACCAAACCAAGCCAATGCAATGCCATGATGAACCATGCTAATGCAACATGCAAAAATAAAATCCAAGGCTCACTAATTATGACAAACCAAAAATACGAGTCCGAAATACGTACACGTATTCCCAATACGTGATACGAACCACGGACATTACATAAAGTCTCGTTTGGTTGGTGGAATCATGGGGATGGAAAAGGAAAGTTATTCATTTTCTATGTTTGGATGTCAAAGGAAAGTACGAGGAAAGAAAAATGATTCCCATAGTCAAGAATTATAAAGGAAAACATGGTTTCCTCCATCCAACCAAGAATTCACTTTCCACTATAGGAAATTTAATTTTTCTTCTAATGTTCTTGTCCTTTCAAAATGCCCGAAAAAGAAAATGGATGAATATTACAAATTTTCAAGCAAAAAAATAGAACAAGGAATTGATTTCCTTTCCTTTTTTTTTTGCGAACCAAACTAGACCCAAGTGCAAAGGCATTTCCAAGCCCATCGCTTTTAAGACCTAAAAAGTTTATTAATCCATTTTACTTTTTGCCTACTCAAGGGAGTTAATTCTAAAGATGAACAAATTACATCCAAAGTTCGTAATACAGTGTAGCCAAGGGTTCACTCGCATGCCTTGTTAGCAATTCGGCAAAAGAAAAAAAATCGGATGACAAAAGTATGAGTATAAATTGACTCAATGCAAATAAAATACATTCAAAAATTCAGTCAAATATTCGAAAAATAAAAATATTGAGATTAGAAACTTCACATTTTTAAATATGTTGTCAAATTTTATTAATTAAACAGGTTCCCCTACGTTTTTTTTTTGCCAAATTATTCAATAAATTTATAGCAACGCGTTTAAAATTTCGCATGTTTAAAATTTATTGCTAATTTGAATTTGTCAAAAGTGTTGATTTGAATCTGTCAAAAGTACGCACGTATTATACGTTTATGAAAGATACGAAAAAAATCCACGTATAATAGAAGTTTTATTCGGGTGATTGCTAACAAGGCTCGCACACCCTGCCCCTAGCTGAAATATCGTTCAATCCACAAACACGTACAATCCCATTTCCAACTGATACCACTCAGACTTGATTCGTGCCTCATCGTCACTCTACTTGATGCATGCATACAGATGGGGCTAGTCATAGGACTAGTTTGAAATCTGAATATAACGGACTAGACGGGCTAGTCATGGGAGTAGTTTGGATTGCAGTTTGAAATCCGAATATAAAGGGCTAGTCATTTAGTCTAGTCCTCCATACTACCAATCCGGAACAAACTTGTAGACTCATTTCGGAACACGAACGTCAGTGTTAGTGAGTCGACTCTTGAGTCAGAAAATTGACATTCGAACAAACAGCACATCCTCCCAAAAGTGTGGTCCTCAGAAAAGAAAACATTCCTCTCAACATTTTTTTTTCCCTCTCAACATTTATTCTCGTACATTGTTGACAACCTATCCCTTAGACAAAGTGAAAGCAAAATTTTATCTGCTTTCCTCCTATAGATTATTTTCTCCTCCTCCTCCTTCATCTTTATTATTATTATTATTATTTGAGTACTCTTATTATTTTTCCATTTCAAAAGTCACAAATTATATTTTGAGAAAGAGAGATGTTGATGTTGGTTAAGTTGTCGTTGGACATAATTAGAGTGATTCTTCAATTTCACGCTAATGCCTTTCTTGATTTCTAGGAAGTGACCATTCTCAAGACCCAAACATGCTGTGACTGCTCTGAGTGGCCGCCTCTGGTTCAAGGAAACGAAAGGAAAGGAAAGAAAATCAATTCGTTGATTTTCTATTTATTTTTGAAGATTACAATTCTCATCGATACTTCTTTTTGGTGTCTGAAAATATCAAAAAAAAATTAGAAGGAAAATTGAATACTTATAAAAAGTGAATCCTTGTTTGTATGAATAGAACTATTTCTTTCATAATTTTCTTTCCATTGAAAATAACTTTTCTTTCATTCTCAATTTCTTTGAAACCCAAGTATACAAAAGTATTTTTTTTTTCCAACCATATGATTCTGCCAGCGAAACCAGACCTATGAAAGAGATTGAAATGTCATGCGGCATATTTGTGAAGTGATAGGTTTTTAATATCTTTTGATAACTCTTTCAGTGCTCAATAATTTCACACCTGCTAAAGAGTGAAAGAACTGGAGGAACCGAATGATGATTGTGCATGCATCGTATTTATATCTATTTATCATCTTTTAATAAGTATTTTGGCTTTCTTTACCGTACTTTATTTTATGGTAGAGAAACATATTAAATTGCATTGTTAGTTCTGTAGCTTTAATTTTTGAGTAATGATATTCTTCAAATTATTTTTCTTATGTGACAGTTGACATGACACAAATTTTAATCAAAAAAGTATTATTTATTTTTTTAATTTTAATTATAAAATTTATCATATCAGTTGCTACGTCAGCTGTTATATAGAACACTTTAAAAAGATAAATAGCATTTTTTTTAAATTTTTACATACTTGTTAATGAAACAAGTAGACTATGACCACATTTCCCTTAAAAAAAAAAACCGATGAATCAAGTGGACTATGACCACATTTCCTTTAAAAAAAAAAACCATGAATTTAGGATCGCCCTTCCTAGCTACTAACTAATGTCGCTTCCAATTAAGGATTTCCTTCTTCGGAAACATATGATGGTGATCTTGTAGTGTAGCTAAGCTAGATACGTGGCAAACTTTTTTTTTTTTTTTTTTAGGGAACCAACCATTTTATTCATTACAGCCGAAAAGATCCAATCTTTACAAATATACATTACGTGGCAACTTTATATATATATATATATATATATATATATATATAGAATAAGGGAGGTAGGGTGTCACCTCATGGGAGGGTGTCTACTTGTCACCCCCCCATGCTATCATCATGCACATGGGTGCATGATGATAGCATGTGGGGAGTGACAAGTAGACACCCTCCATAGGGTGGCACCTCACCTCCCTCATCCTATATATATATATATATATATATATATATATATATATATATATATATATATATATATATATATATATATTATTTTTTGAAGCAAAGGTACTTTATTGATAAAAAGGAAGAACTTACAATCTCAGAATTTCTCTATGTACAAATATCTCCTCCTTGATTCTAACTACTCCAGTATAAGAAGATCGCTTGTTATGTTATTCAGAAGGGCAGATAAAGAGGCGCTTCTCCCTTCAAATATCCTATTGTTGCGTTCCCTCCAGACATGCCAAACCACCGATAATAATCGAAGCCTAATTCTCTCATTTTGAATCATCCAATCTTCTCTTCTCTTATCTCTAAAGCTCAATACAAGCCATATCCTTCTTCATCTACTAGCCACAAGCTCCCTAAGCCTCAAGTGCTCAGCATTTTTCAGTTAGGAGTTTGTGCAAGAGTTCAAGAAGTCGCTTGGAAAATTCCAAGCATCGCCACTGCGATCTTTGTAAGAAGTTGACGTGCTCTTCTGAAGAAAAGGCACGGGGTGTAACTACTATTTCACAAATAGTGGATTTAATCCTGAGCTAGAGTTCTCAGGCCTGGACTAGTCCTCCACGAGGGAAATCAGGTTAAAATCGGCTGTGTTTGTGTATGCTTTCTTGCTCCTTATTTATTTCCGCATTTACTCTGATTATTTTTGCTTGTGAAAGAGTTTAATTTTTAATTGGCTATTATCGCTATAAACTCTATTCACCCCCTCTAGAGTTGCCATCTGTTCTTCAATTGGTATCAGAGCTCGGTTCTCTCAACAAGGACTAACATCCTAGAGCTAATCCATGGCAACCACACAATCCTTGATTTCCAATCACGGTGAAGGGCAGTCCACTCATAGGCCTCCCTTATTTGATGGAACTAACTACACCTATTAGAAAACAAGGATGAGCTTTTATCTCAAGTCGCTAGACTTCGACCTGTGGACCATCGTCACCGATGGTTACAAAAAGCCCGCCAGGATAGTTGTCAATGGTGATCTCGTTGAGAAACCACATGACAAATATTCTGACGAGGAGAAGAAACAGGCAAGTCTCGACGCGAGAGCTATTAATGCTTTGTTCTGTGCTATAGACAGGAATGAGTTCAACAGGGTCTCAACATGTACCACTTCTCACGAAGTATGGAGACTTCTAGAAGTGACGCATGAAGGAACCACCCAAGTCAAGGAATCGAAGATAAGCCGTCTCACTCAAGAATATGAGGCTTTCAAGATGAAGCCAAATGAGACGATCACGCAAATGTTCACAAGATTCCTCGACATCATCAACCCCCTGTCTTCGCTCGGCAAACAATATTCAAATCACGAGAAGATTCACAAGCTACTTAGGGGGCTACCAAAGATTTGGAACCCTAAGGTGACAGCCATCATAGAAGGAAATGATCTTACAACCATGTCCATGGAGACCTTGATGGGAAAGCTGATGACTCATGAGCTTGACCTCAAGGACTTCGAAGAGCCTGCTCCTAAGGCTAAGGAGATCGCACTCAAAGCTCACCGACGGAGGGCTGACCCCGATGAGACGGATGACGACAACTCGAAAGGTGATGATCAAGCTCTCCTTGTCCGTAACTTCAAGAAATTCCTTCGCTTCAACCGAAGAAAGAAGGAACCACAAGAAGACGACGAAGAAGAGCCAACCTGCTACGGTTGCAAAAAGACGGGACATGTCCGAAAAGACTGTCCATACTTAAAGAAGAGCAACCGCTATGAGAAACCATACAAGAAGACCTCCTCAAAGAAATATGCCAACACAAGTATTTGGCATGAAAGCGAAGCCAGTGACTCCGAAGAAAAAAAAGATTCTCCTCAAGATACTGCAAATGTGTGCCTAATGGCAACATCCGACAAGGTATCAAACGAAACTCATGATGACTTCACTTTTGATGAACTTGGCGGTGCTTTTACCGATTTACTTGATGATCATAAAAAGGTCATTGGTAAATATAAACATGCCAAGGAAAAGATCAAAAGTCATGAAGTCGAAATTCAAAGACTTTCTTTACTGCTTGATAACATTAGAGACACTTCACCCACGGATGTAACAGATGAGGTATCTAAGCTTAAAATAAGCTTACATGATGCCGAAGCACGCATTGAACAACAAACACAAGAAATTACAGCACTCAACATGGAGCTTACAGAAGAAAAGAGTAGACACAAGATTTCTATTACTAAGATACATGGTTTGAATGCTAAGGTTACTGAACTGCAAGCTGTCTCTAAGAAACTAGAGATTAAATTGGAAAAACAGGTTGCTCAACCTCAAACCCAAGAGACACACACAAAGCATGATACTTCTCATACTAGTCACCCACGTCATCCACCTGCAACACGTAATCATGCTTACATATACACACTTTCACAAAGCACACAAACCACATGCACGTAGAAATAAATATCATATGTCACAAAATCATCATGCTACACATAGATACAATCATCACCATGTTGCACAAAAATAACACTACCATCACTCTACATATAGACATCATCACCATGCTACTCTATATAGACAATATCACCATGCCACTCCATATCACTCTACACATAGTCATCATCACCATGCTAATTCTACATATCATCATACTTCTCCTCATCACTCTACTTATAGACATCATCAGCATGCTCCTAATATAAATAGGAATGCTACATGTACTTATTGTGGTTTACATGGACACATTTTACCACAATGTAGAATTAGAAGATTAGTAGATAGAAAGATATATGCATGGTTTCCAAAAACTAACTTTTCAAGACCCTCAAGAACTTGGGTACCAAAGGTCACATCTACTCTTGATGTAAGTGGACCTTCCCTCCTCAACTAAGAGTAAGTGGATTCTCGATAGTGGATGCTCGCGGCATATGACGGAAGACGCAAATCTTTTCGCATCACTATCGATGAAGAGAGAAGGATATGTATCCTTCGGCAACAACCTAAAAGCTTATATTATAGGTAATGGTATTATTGGCTATCCTCCCTCTCCCGTAATAAAGGATGTCTGCCTAGTGACCGAGTTAAAGCATAACCTGCTCAGCATTAGTCATCTTGCTGACCATGGATATGACATTAACTTTGGACAAAACAAATACCTTATTTATGATAGGTCAACGGGAGATATTGCTTTTGAAGGGATAAGAGAGGATAATATTTATATTTTCTATTTGTCTAGAGATACTAACAATGCAGGTAGATGTCTATATGCTCATAAAGATGAAAGATTACTATGGCACCACGTCTTGGTCATGCCAATATGGATACTATATCCAGGCTATCGACCAAGAAGCTAGTTAGAGGCTTCCCCGATATCACATTCAAAAAGGACACGGTATGTGCCGAATGTGAATTGAATAAGGCAACTAAGTCCTCATTTCATTCTATAAACTCTGTAAGTACTTCTAGACCTTTTTGCAACTTCTCCATATGGATTTATTTGGCCCTAGTAGAGTAGCCAATCTTGGTGAAAAACTCTATGTCTTTGTTATTGTTGATGACTTTTCTAGATTTACTTGGGTCTTCTTTCTTACAAATAAAAGTGATGCTATTTCAGTTTTCAAGATTTTTGTTAAGAAAGTTCAAAACGAAAAAGGCTACATGATTACTCGAATCCGAAGTGATCATGGAGGCGAATTCAAAAATTCTGATTTTGAAAAGTTTTGTGATTCTAATGGTTTTGATCATGAGTTTTCTTGTCCAAGAACTCCTCAACAAAATGGTATTGTGGAGCGGAAGAATATGACTCTTGGCGATATGGCTAGAGTCATGTTGAACAAATTTTCACTTCCGAAATACTTTTGGGCTGAAGCTGTCAGTACAGCATGCCACATTTTAAATAGGGTACTTATTCGTCCTATTACGAAGAAAACACCCTATGAGCTTTGGTTTGGGAGAACCCCAAATGTTTCTTATTTTTAGAGTTTTTGGTTGTAGATGCTTTATCCTTAACACCAAAGACAACTTAGGCAAATTTGATGCCAAAGCTGACGATGGTATTTTCCTTGGCTATGCTGCCAAGAGCAAGGGATATAGAGTTTTTAACAAACGCTCATTAATTGTGGAAGAGTCTACAAATGTGACTTTTGATGAAGATAACAGTGCAACAGCTACTCTTGATGGTGATATTGAGCCATCAACTTCTACTCCAATGAATACCACAACCGAAACCAATTCTCTGGAGGGCTTGCCAAAGAAATTCTCTTTCAAGCCGTCACATCCAAAAAATTTGGTAATAGGTGAGGTTTCACGTGGAGTAACTACTAGATCATCATTAAGAGACTCTATTGCTAGCACTGCCTTTATTTCACAAATTGAGCCGAAAAATATTTTAGAAGCTTTTAATGATGAATTTTGGATTTTTTCTATGCAAGAGGAACTCAACCAATTCGAGAGGAGCCAAGTTTGGGAACTCGTTCCTAGACCGGCCAATCACTCGATCATTGGCACTAAATGGGTTTTTAGAAACAAAGTAAATGAAGATGGTTCAGTCACACGCAACAAAGCTCGTCTAGTAGCCCAAGGATACAACCAAGAAGAAGGTATCGACTACGATGAGACGTATGCTCCTGTTGCTAGATTGGAATCCATTCCGATGCTTTGTGCATTTGTAAATTTTCAAAATTTTAAATTATTTCAAATGGATGTTAAAAGTGCTTTCTTGAATGGATTATTAAGGAGGAAGTTTATGTGAAACAACCTCCTGGCTTTGAAAATCACAAATTTCCCGACCACGTGTTCAAGCTAACGAAAGTGCTGTATGGCCTCAAACAAGCCCCTAGAGCTTGGTATGAACGGCTAAGCAATTTCTTGCTTGAGAAAGACTTTTCAAAAGGAAAAATTGACACCACACTTTTCATAAAATCTTTTAAAGACACTATTCTTTTAGTACAAATATACGTAGATGATATTATATTTGGTTCTACTGATGAAACCCTTTGCCAAGTGTATGCAGACCGAGTTTGAGATGAGCATGATGGGGGAGCTCAACTACTTTCTTGGGCTGCAAGTCAAACAAATATCAAATGGAACCTTCATCTGTCAGTCGAAGTATACAAAGGACATGCTGAAGAAATTCGACCTTGACAACGTCAAACCAATCAGCACTCCAATGGCTACTTCAACCAAACTTGAACCAGATGATAGCGGCAAACCCGTGGACCAACGTAAGTATCGAGGTATGATAGGCAGTAACTGCTAGTCGCCCTGATATTATGTTTAGCGTTTGCCTGTGTGCTAGATATCAAGCAAATCCTAAGGAATCACACATGACTGCTGTTAAGCGTATCTTTCGATACCTTAAGGGTACGGTTACAGTGGGCCTATGGTATCCCAAGACAACATCATTTGACCTCATTGGTTACTCTGATGCTGATTTTGCTGGATGCAAGGTCGACCGTAAAAGTACGAGCGGTACGTGTCATTTATTAGGAAAGACTTTAGTCTCTTGGTTTAGCAAGAAGCAGAATTCTGTCACACTATCCATAATAGAAGCTGAATACATCGCAGCTGGGCGTTGTTGTGCACAAATTCTGTGGATGAAGCAAACCCTTGAAGACTATAACTTATCTTTCATGCACATTCCAATCTTTTCTGACAACACTAGTGCTATAAATCTTACTAAGAACCCCATTTGTCACTCACGCATGAAGCACATTGAAATACATCACCACTTTTTGCGTGATCATCAGCAAAATGGCACGATTAGCTTAGAATTTATTGACACTGATCATCAGTTAGCAAATTTTTTTACAAAGCCATTATTCGAAGAGCGCTTCAATTTTCTTTGTCGTGAACTTGGAATTTTGGATGAAGCTGTTATAAATTAAAATAAACCTGCGTAAATATCGAGTATGTCGTGATTCTATTATGATGAACTTGCTATGGGTACAAGCCGAAAGGGCCCTTCTGACAACAAGGCGTAAAAGCCTAAGCGACACGGTGCACTAGTCCTCAGGACTACCGCTAGCTAGGATCCGGCCCCTGCAGCTAACCCATGTCAGCTTCAAAATATTGAATTGTGATATAATTTCTTGTTTATTAGACGGTTCATTTTTATTTATCACTGGCTGACATACAAAATTTTTAACTTCACATTGCTGCTTCAAGTTCACTCTCTGTCATTCTTTGTTTATCACTTGGATCTTTCCTTGTACTTTTACTCCTTTTATTTTGGTCTTTCTTACTTAACCAATTTTCTACCTGATTCCAGTTCTGTCACCAGAATCCGGAATTCGGGCCGAACTCTGCCCTTACCAGAGTTCGGGCCGAATTCGGTCTGGCTGTCCCAGAACCGGAAACAGCCTCAGCCGTTGATCATATTTTAGATCCAATGGCCATTATTGATTCCGACCAATTGAAACCCTTCTCTTATATTCAGGATCCTCTCCTTCTTCTTCTCCATTGCCACCTTTTCTACTTCTCAAACACCTTTTTCTCAAAACCCTAACCCTAATTTCTTCCTTCTAGAGCTCTTCTCTTCTCCAAACTCAAGGAGAAGGCCTCTCTTTCAATTCTCCTTCATTGTTCATCACTAGTTTGAGGTATAATTCCATACTTTTCTATATCTCAAATTTCCTTCATTATCTTTATTGTGTTATGGCTCCACGTTTGTTCAACCGTGAGAAGAGACTTCGGACAGAGGGAGCATCCTCGTCGAATGCTCCTCCTCGCGTTGAACCGCCCGTTGCACCACCTGTTGCACCGGCCGTTGAACAACAACCACCTATCCATCTTTTGTTCAATCCTCTACGTCCTCATGACCCAAACACTTTTGACGACCGAATATTTGTATCATTCGACGCATCAAATGATTGGTTTAGTGATTTTCGGACATGTCCGGTGTTTGCGGGACACCCTATCAAATTTACTATTTTTTCTCAATATGATGCACTTTTTCATGACCTTTGCCTTGATGAACTTGTTACCACAATTTCGGTCATTTATCGTAGTGCTATCCAAATATTCTACGGCAACCTAACCTATGATGATACACATATTTATTCACGGGTTGCGGGAATTGATATCTCTTTTGACGATTTTGAATTGGCCGAATATCATGAACTCTAAGAGCCTAACTCATAGAAAAAGCTTGTTGAAGCTCGATCATTTCAATTTTCCGATGGGTCTTTACTTGAAAGCTTCAAGGACGACTTGTGTACCCCGAACACACGTCCTCGTAATTTTTTGGCCAAATATCTCAATCCATATTTCTATGAACTTTATCGGATCATTTTCAACACCATTCTACCCAAAGCGGGTTCTACCGATGAAGTCACTTATTTTGAAATCTTGGCATTATATCATCTCCATTTCCATGTTTCCTTTAATCTTCCACGAACCATGATGGACTGGATGATTAACTGTAGAAAGAAACCACGATCTTTGGTTTATGCATTATACCTTTCTATGATCTTTCATGCGTTTCATGTACCCCTTGATGAGTGTCCATTCTTACCTGCCCCTGCTTTCCTCTCTAAGGCAAGGAGGCTTCAGGCGGCAGTTGGCTCACCAGTTGTGTCTGAGCATTCTGATGATGAGCCAGATGCCCCTCCTTTGGGACAGGATCCTCCTCCTCCTCCTGCCACTCTCGAATCTCTTCAGACTATGCTCCGAGATCGCTTCACCTTAGAGGACGATCGTTGGACTTAGCTGGATTACCGGACCACCTTGCAGATGAGTGCCATCAGCAACTCGCTGCACGATATTCGGTATTCCATGTCTCGCCATCCTTTCATGCCCATTCCTATGGAGCGGGACCCCGGTCGTGAGGGCTATCGTATCGATGACCCCTGGGTCATTCGCTACTTGGATCCTGATGCAGCCTTCGTGGACCCTCGTCGTTCCTTTACTGATCCATCAGACGACGCTGGGCCTTCACGAGCTCGATGATGGATATGGACTGCTACTTGCTGCTGCTACTGAGGATCATAGATTATGGTTTATGCATTTTGATTTTAGTTGCTTTTATGTACTTGGTTTGTATTAGACTTATTATGAGTTGTGACTCTTGAGACTTTGGTAGTTCTATCAGTTTATCTGCCATTTCTTCTATTATGACTCTTGAAACATTTGGTCATTATATTAGTTTATATGCAGTTTTTTCTCTTATCTTTTGGTGTGTTTGCCAGTTATTAATTGTTTATCTTAAATTTCTAAATGCCAAAGGGGGGAGACACTACTAAAATATCATCAAATAGCGACGTACTGTAGCGACGGCAATAAATGGCGTCACCAGTAGCGACGTCGTTTTAAACACGTCGTAAAACGTCGCTGTCTAGCGACGTTCTGCGACAGGAGGGTACTACGTCGCCGAAAAGCGACGTTCAGCGACATATTTTATGTACATGTCGCCAAGTTGGCGACGTTTAGCGACGTCAAAACGTGACGTCGCTAAGTTATTTTACTTAGGGCACGCAGCTGCCTTCTTTCCCCCTCATTCTCACTCGAAAACCCGAAAATTTCATTCCCCCCCCGGCGACTCCCTTCCCCTCTGTCAGTGCCCCCCCCGGCGACCCCCTCCCCCCCGGTGACTCCCTCCCCCTCCGGCGAGCTCCTCCTCCTCGAGATCCTCCTCCCCCAATCCGACCTCCTCCTCATCTTCCTCAGGTAAACCCTAACCTAACTCCTCTCCTTCCTCCTCCTCCTCTCCCGCGGACACACACACACGCACACGGACACACACGCACACGGACACACACGCACACACACACAGAGACACGGACACACACACACACACACGCACACACACAGACACGGACACACACGCGTGGACACGTGCACGAGACTGCACTGTGTCATTTGTGTTCGTGTGTGTTAAAAAATAATTTGGACACGATTGAGTCCTGTTTTGGTGGACACTCGACACTTGTGACTCTATAACACATACACATATCATTACCAACCATTAGATTTTGCTATTAATTGAATTTGGATTTCGAATTTGGTTTATCCCCAATTTTCTGATACGTAGTTCACTATAAATTAATTTTCTGATATTAACATTGGTTTAAACTGATTTTAAATGATTAAACTATTATGATTAATCCCATATCTTCTCTGAGAATTAATGTGCATGTTAGGGTTCACATTGATTTGGTGGACACTCGACACATGTGTATACTGTTTCTCTTATAGCTCACTCACATTACACTCAAAACCGAGAATAGCTAATTCACTCACACTATTGATTCCTATGTACACACACACATTGAGACACCTATCCCATGTTATGTACACACACATGGCACACTTTACCCTATATACACACACCCTATTGTACACACACACTGTTAGCACACCACACATATGACACACACACATATATATACGTGTCAATCTGAGAACAGTTTGTGCATTGTTTCCTCATATTTTATATATATATATATATATATATATATATATATATATATATATATATATATATATATATATATATATATATATATATTGCAGTCCATATTATCTCTTCATATCAGTCCAGGCATTTATTTAGTTCCAGTACTATTATTTGTCTTGTATTCAGTTGTTCAGTCCCATGACTGACATATAGATTAGGTATTGTTTGGTTGAAGGATTACCTTTTTAGTTCATTCCACCCTTGCACATCGACATTATGTTGGACACGTACACATAGCCTAGATGGTATTGTATATATATATACATAACTATATCATGTAACTCATATGTGATATAGGCATATAGCCTATGTTAGAGTGTCTAAATATATGAAGGCATGAAAGTTGCCTTGTCTTGTAATATAGGCATATAGTATATACATGTATATATATATATATATTATATGTATATATCTATATAGATATTACTTGTGTGTATGAGATAGCTTGAGTTGAATTTGGTCATTATTGGTACTTGAATTGATCGGAACAAAGACCCTCAATGTCGGTATCGGTCAATATTTGGTATCGGTCGGTATCGGATCGGAACATGCCAAATCGTATCGGTATCGGCCGTATCGGATCAGTATCGGCCGATACTTTAAAATTATATAAAATAGTAGTCACCCCCAAGGTTGACTATTTTAACTGAAAGTCAAAGTAGAGTAAACATCTGACCTAGATTGGACTAAGAGTTGACAAAGTCAACTATAGGTCAACCCTTGACCTAGTTTGACCTTGTTTGACTTTGTTTGACTTAGCTTGACCTTGTTTGACTTTGTTGTCTTCATGTTTGTTAAATGACACCCAGATACTAGTTTTAGTTGTTTAAATGACACCCATATACTAGTTTTAGTTTCAGTTTGCTTTGTTAACTCACTATTGCTCATTACTTGGTAGGTCATGACTAGAAATAGGATATTTGACTTAGATTTGACCAAGGTTGACTATTGTTTGACCAAGGTTGACTATTTGACCTTAGTACAACCTAGTTTGACCTAGTTTGACCTAGTTTGACCTTGTTTGACTTTGTTTGACTTTGTTTGACTTAGCTTGACCTTGTTTGACTTAGTACAACCTAGTTTGACCTAGATTGCATATCATTGTTATTAGTAACTGTCCGCTACTAATATGTGTCCCATAATAAGACATAATATACGAATTTGTGCCTGTTGGATAATATGTGTCCATCTTTGCAGAATTATTTCCAAATGGATATGAATTACTACTTGCGGAATCGTTCATGGATGTACAATCGTCGTGCTGATGATATGTGTGGTGTGCGTGATGAATACATAGCGGGAGTAGAGCAGTTCCTGCAGTTTGCTAAGGCGTTCCCTCAGTACATGGACGGCACCAAAATTAAGTGTCCGTGTGTGAAATGTCATAACGTGAAATATTATCCAGAAGTGGAAGTGACATATCATTTGTACTCGAGGGGTTTCACGCCTAATTACTATCAGTGGACCGCACATGGAGAACTTGTGTCTTTAGCATCAGAGCCGGAGCCTTATGTTGAGCCGTATATGCATGCGGGACCTAATTTTGTTTCAGATAATCATGCATACGATGACGGGTGCGTGAACATGGTTTTCGACGCTGCGGGGCCTAGTTTCGTTCATGATGCACCTGAGGAGGCACCGAACGCCGATGCTGCACAGTTCCTGGAGTTGTTGGAGAATGCAAGGACTCCATTGTATCCTGGTTGTGAGGATCATTCACCGTTGGAGGTGGTTACAAGACTGTTGAGCATTAAGTCAGATTTTAACATGTCGCAAGAATGCTACAACCGAGTGTTGGAGTTGATTATAGAGATCTTGCCGGCGGGTGCTAAGTTGCCTAAAGACTTCTACCGGTCTAAGAGGATGGTGAGATCGCTCTGGATGGGATACGAGAAAATCGATTCCTGTAGCAATGGGTGCATGATGTACTACAAAGACGACAAGGACGCAGATGTGTGCAGATTTTGTGGTGCTGATCGCTATAAGACAACTAGTACAGGAAGGTCTACCGGTGCAAGAAGACCGACCGATTCAATGCACTACTTGCCTTTAACGCCGCGGTTGCAAAGATTATTTATGGTGAAAGAGACGGCCAAAAATATGAGTTGGCACATACGAGAACAGATTGAAGGAGTGTTGGATCACCCATCCGATGGAGAAGCGTGGAAGCACTTTGATCGAGTGTATCCAGATTTTGCTTCAGATCCGCAAAATGTCAGGTTGGGACTATCTTCTGACGGTTGTACTCCTTTTGGTCTTTTGGGATCCCAGTATTCGTGCTGGCCTGTGATTGTTACTCCGTATAACCTACCGCCTTGGATGTGCATGAAGACTCAGTACATGTTTCTAACTGTTATAATTTCTGGTCCGAACAATCCTGAGAGGAACATTGACGTGTACTTACAGCCTTTGATAGATGAGTTGAATCAGTTATGGGAAGTAGGCGCTAACACGTACGATGTTTCCAGGAAGCAGAATTTTTAGATGAAGGCAACCCTTATGTGGACCATCAACGACTTTCCGGCCTATGGAATGTTATCTGGATGGAGCACTCATGGCCGTCTCTCATGTCCGTATTGCATGGACCGTAGTAAGGCTTTCCGCTTGAAACACGGCGGGAAGCCATGCTTCTTTGATTATTATCGACAATTTCTGCCAAAAGATCATCCGTTCAGAAGGAACAGGAATGCTTTCCGTGCCGGCGTTGTAGAGAAGGGTGATCCACCGCCAAGGTGGTGCGAAGACACGATATGGGAGGAGATTAAAGATTTTCCAAGTGCTATCGAAGATCCTACAACTGGGTACAAGTGCGATGGATTTGGTAGAGTTCATAACTGGACAAAGAGGAGCATATTCTGGGATCTGCCATACTGGAGTACCAATCTGATCAGACATAATCTTGATGTCATGCATATTGAGAAGAATGTGTTTGATAACATAATTAATACTGTGATGGACGTAAAGGGAAAAACGAAAGACAATCCCAAGGCCAGGTTGGACTTAAAAGAAATATGCAAACGCCCTGCGTTGCATTTGATACAGCAGAATGGAAAACAGTTCCTTCCGAAGTCAATTTTCTCGCTAGACAAGGAGGATAAAGTGAGACTTTGTCGGTGGATCCAGGGCCTAAAATTTCCAGACGGATATGTGTCAAATCTGAGAAGATGTGTCGATCCGAAGGAAAACAAATTGACGGGTATGAAGAGCCACGATTGTCACGTATTCATGGAGAGGTTAATTCCGATTGTATTTCGGGAATTCTTACCGCAGGCAGTTTGGGATCCATTGACGGAGCTTAGCATATTCTTCAGGGATCTTTGTTCTAAGAAATTGCTCGTTGATCGTCTAGAAAAGCAAGAGAAGGACATTGCGGTAACACTATGCAAGCTAGAGAGGGTGTTTCCTCCTGGATTCTTCGACTCTATGGAGCATTTGCCGATTCATCTATCCTATGAGGCACGTGTTGGTGGACCAGTCGAATATCGATGGATGTACCCGTTCGAGCGACATTTGAATCACCTAAAAAGAAAGGTGAAAAATACGGCACGGGTGGAGGGTTCTATTTGTGAAGCCTATGTTCTCGAAGAGATTACAAACTTTTGTTCGATGTATTTCAAGCCTCATATTGCAACTAATAGAACGAGAGCTTCCAGAAACGACGAGGGAGATCATGAAAGTAATGATACAATACTGAAGGTATTCAATGCTCCAGGAAAGCCATCGGGTAAGATGAAAAAGAGATATCTGAACGATGATGAGCTAAGGGCTGCTCAGGTGTATGTATTACTCAACTCCGACGAGGAGGAAGTAGAGAAACTGGAGGGGTAAGTAATTAATACGTCTATATTATTTTAATAGTGTTAATTATTATACTATTACATTAATTGAACGATGTTGTTTTCAGCATATTTAATGATGATGTGAGGTCGGATAGGCCACACATAACAGAAGAAGAACTAGAACAAGAAATGAGGCGTTATTTTCCATCATGGTTGAGTGCATATGTAAGACTTGAGAACTCTGTAATTACCTTTTTGTATATGCACTTGATTAAGAATGAGCTTAATTGCTTCTTTCGTGGTATTTAGGTCGATCGTCCATACGCAAGACTTGAGAATGAGTCTATTAGAACGCTAGCCAAGGGACCAATTTATGCTGCAAAAATATGGCCAAGCTACTGTGTTAATGGGTTTAGGTTCAAGTCAACAACTTGTCCGATCAGAGACAACTTTGTGGATCTCGATTCCACCAAAAACAACTGTTTGTGTATCAGATCTTCGAACTACAAAGATGTTGATGCGGGCAACGATTTCTATGGCGTGTTACGGGAGATCGTGGAGCTGACATATAATTATGGAATAGAGCCTGCTAAGATTGTGTTATTCAGGTGTGATTGGTTCGATCCGATTGAAGGTCAAGGTTGGAAAGTAGACAAGCACGGTCTTGTTGATATAAACTATCGGCGTTGATATCAAGCCTATGAACCATTTGTCCTATCAAGTCAGGCTCAGCTCGTGTCCTTCACAAGTTATCCTAAACGGGGAACAACAAGGTCGGACTGGTGGGCAGTATGCAAGACCAAAGCTAGAAATACCTTTGAGGTTGACGATATAGCTTATCAACAGGATGAACTACCTCTTGTAACAAATATTATAGAAGTGGACACGACGGAAGTTCCCTATTACACATCTAATTGTGTAGAAGAAGTAGAATTATCTGAAGAGGAAGATGCAGATGAAAGTGAAGATGTAGAAGAAGAAGAAGAAGAAGAAGAAGAAGAAGAAGAAGAAGAAGAAGAAGAAGAAGAAGAAGAAGAAGAAGAAGAAGTAGATGAGCTAAACGAACTAGATGAATTTTCAGAAGAGGATTAAATCTGTACGTTTGTTTTATCATCATATTTGACACTTTAGTGACACTTCTATCATATAAATCTGTGACACTTCAGTGACACTTTATTGACACTTTTATTGACACTTCAGTGACACTTTTTGACTATGATATTTTTCAAAAATCTGTGATGTCTATCATTTAAATATGTTTTTTTGTTTTATTGTCATATGTTTTATTGTCAGGTATGACTAGACCATCTGGACGACGCGGAGGATTATATATTAGGCAGCCCCGTCAGCCTCGGGCTGGGGTTGGAGAGGGCAGTTCCGTACCCTCATCCTCATCTCCGAGTACGCCAGTGTACCGTTCTGTTCCCGGTCCATTACTGGGACAGGCTAGTTCTAGCAGGTTGGCGACTCCTCCCTCGTCGTCCAGCCTTCCTGATCCCGCGTCCAGCATCCCTGATCCCCCGTCCAGCATTCCTACTGTCGACGGCTCTATGGAGGGAGCCCACGCCGATCATATGGAGGACGGCGATCAGACTGATCCTGTCCAGGCAGGAGGTGAGAGCGACCCTCCATGCGCTCCCCCGGGCGAGACGCGTATGGAGATTTGGACGGACGGGCCTATGAAGTAAGTTAATTAATTATTATATATTTCTCAAATGATTATATGTACATATATATTCATAAAAAATTATTATTGTATAGATATCGGCCTTCTGCAGTACAGAGACAGCTGGGGACATTTATGAGGTAGAACTATGGTGGGCCTTGGCTCAACTACTCAGATGCTCCCGCAGATAGGAAGGCCTTTTGGTTCGCCCACTTCAAGGTAAAAAATTTGTTTATTTTTAAATTTTAATAATCATTTGTGTATATTATACAACTTTTGTATTTTACTTCTTGTAGAGGACCTATTTCTATCCACCACACCGGGCGGCAAGGATCGAGGGCCAATTTCCTGTCGTCATAGCCAAGCTCATCCGTGATGCGATCGACGACCAGAAGCGTCGTGATCACGCCGGACGTTCGATCCAGGGTTGGATTATGCCAGAGCAGTGGACTGCGATGAAGGCTAGATTCAGCGAGCGCCAGTACCAGGAGTGGTCTGAGAAGGCCAAGGTGGCGCGGTCGAGCGCCGGTAAGTGGTGTGGTGGCTCCATTCCGATGACGGAGCATTTTCGTCGTCTGGTACGTTTCCTATGACGGACATTAATTTATATATAGTTCGATATAATATTTAATACTAATAATAGATAATATATTTTAACAGGTAAAGAAGGGTGAGGACCCGAACATGGTGACCGTCTTCCTGGTCACCCATCGGAGGGCTGGGGACTTCATTGACGAGAGGGCGACGCAGGCATATGTACGTTCTATTCAACTAATATTAACTGACTATAATTTAGAAAACAGGAAAATAGATATCAATATAGACTTTAGTAAACACTTACACGTTAGCAAACATGTTCTAGGCCGAGTTTGTTCGGCTACAGAAGGAGGCGGCTGATGCTGCTGCTGCTGCTAGTGCGTAAGCAGAGGGAGGGGCTGGTACTTCCTCCCAGCCGCCTGCAGAGCCATCGCCGGACGAGCTCTGGATGACCGCCGTTGGCGGTCTTCAGAAGGGTACGTACTACGGTACGGGATCCTACGGCGCGTATTTGGCTTCGGAGTCATCCCGGGCCCCCTCTGTCAGTGCGCAGTCTCCGGCTACGCAGGCGTCGTCACGAGCTGAGGATGTTCGTCGTCAGATCGAAGAGCTGCGTCGCAAGTTGCAGCAGCAGATTTCTGATGCGGTCGAGCGACGATCCGACCCTCCGATCGTCACCGGACGATTTGATACGGTCGAGCGCAGTATACATGAGCTGATGAGTCTGCATCAGGCTGCAGCTGCCAACTTGCAGACGCTCACCGAGTCTACGCAGCGCACGGAGCATAGACAGGTCGAGCTAGACGGATCGCAGAGGAGCCTTTCTCTCTCACTCGCTCAGTATACTGAGAAGGTAGTGAGTACCCTTGCTGCGCATGGTGAGCGACTGCAAGAGCTGGAGCAGGTACGTCCTCCGGGTCCATCGACGGCGCCGACTCCAGATACTGCACTGCCTCCGGCGCCTACTCCAGACATTGTACTGCCTCCTACTGCCCCTACGGTACAGCTCACCCAGGAGCAGTATGACTACATTCTATCCCAGTTGCGCGGCAGGGGTCCGCAGTGATTTTATTAGTTTTTTTATGACTTGTATGTATTGGCCCTATGGGCAAATTGTTTATTCATACACTGTTGTTTATACACTTGGTGGGAGACTTTTTATCATCTTTCATTTTTATTTGACTCTATTGGATGTTTGTGAGGATGTGTGTCTGTGATATTTACTTTGCACTGCCTCCTATTTTTATTGTGATATTTACTTTGTGATATCTGCGACGGGATGACAAATATACCTACGCTGGGTTATAAGCGATGATCTGATATACAAAGGAGATGCTGTCGAAATTTTAAAAAAATATATTGTGTATTTTTGTTATGATGTGTGTCTGTGTTTACAGTGAATGTGAAATACAGTGTTCGGAACCATCGACAGTTTCAATTACTGTTGTATGTTTTATCTTGGATAGAAATAGCAACAGTTCAGGGTGCACTTCTGAGAGCTTCATTTTCACGTCCTTCACCTTCTCGGACGTCGTAAAGGTTCCCGAGAAGGTGAAGGACGTGAAGAGGAAGCTCTGAGAAGTACACCCTGAACTGTTGCTCTTTCTATCAAAGATAAAACATACAACAGTAAGCAAAACTGTCGATGGTTCGAACACTGCACTTCACACACACTGTAAACACAGACACACAGCATAACAAAAATATCAATAATATTTTTTTAAATTTTTTTTTATATTAGCGACGTATAGCGACGTTCTGCGACGTACTGCGACGTCACACAGACGTTGCTATACGTCGCTAACTAGCGACGTTACGTCGCTCGATGTCGCTAATATACGTCGCTACGTTGCCCACGTGGCCACGTGGATGCCATGCCTCGTCATTATTTATAAACTTTTGAAGCGTCGCTAGTTGTCGCTTTATGTCGCAATGTTGGCGACGTACTTATACGTCGCTATCTGTCGCTCATTTTGCGACGTCTAGCGACAATTAACTACGCGTCACAAATAGCGACGTTTGGCGACTAAATTGCCATCGGCGACTTGCCTATAAGCGACGTAGGTTTTTCGTCGCTAAATACGTCGCAAATCATTGTTAGCGACGTATTTCCTGTATTTAGCGACGTCTCCTGACGTCGCTAATCTGGGTTATTTTAGTAGTGAGATATGTATATTCTATATTCTTTTTGTCTATGTATATGTGCTTTGGAAGAATGTTCTTATCAGGTCAACAACGATTCAAAGCATTGTTTACGGGGGAGCTATTTTAAGCACGGCACTGATTATGGGGGAGCTAAATTTTTTTAAATATGTCCAGGTATGAATATTGAATATACAATTATTATTTTGTCAATTATCAATATGGAGGAGATTGTTGACACAAAGTCACAGTCAACCAAATATTGATAACATTGACTAAATAATACTTGTAATAATTCAATACGACACACGACGACTACATCCAGCTTAAGTCAGACGACAGCTCAGTTTTGCAATGCAAGTTATTTTTTGAGTCTGTATTTTATAATTTATTGAGTCTAGACTTATGTAAGCTGAGTTGTGCTGAGCTCTTGAGACTTAACCTATAACCTACCCAAAATCCATAAGCTCTACACATCCAAATAAGCCCATTGGACCTTAAGACCTATTCTGTGCTCTGGAGACAGAGTTCGGGCCGAACTCTGCCTCTACACAGAGTTCGGGCCGAACTCTGTCCTCTAAAAATCAGCACCCTAATTTTTAGGGTTGGCTGGTTGCTAGTTGTCCAACGGCCAAATATTTGAAAATTCCTACCAGAATTCTGGCCGAATTCTGCCTACTAGTATCCTATAAATAGGCCATGAATTCTCTCATTTTGAATCATCCAATCTTCTCTTCTCTTCTCTCTAAAGCTCAATACAAGCCATACCCTTCTTCATCTACTAGCCACAAGCTCCCTAAGCCTCAAGTGCTCAACATTTTTCAGTTAGGGGTTTGTGCAAGAGTTCAAGAAGTCGCTTGGAAAATTCCAAGCATCGCCACTACGATCTTTGTAAGAAGTTGACGTGCTCTTCTGAAGAAAAGGCACCGGGTGTAACTACTATTTCACAAATAGTGGATTTAATCCTGAGCTAGAGTTTTCGGGCCTAGACTAGTCCTCTACGAGGGAAACCAGGTTAAAATCGGCTGTGTTTGCGTATGCTTTCTTGCTCCTTATTTATTTCCGTATTTACTCTGATTATTTTTGCTTGTAAAAGAGTTTAATTTTTAATTGGCTATTATCGCTATAAACTCTATTCACCCCCCTCTAGAGTTGCCATCTGTTCTTCAACCTGTCCTCTGAAATGATGCCATACTCGACCTGAAAACGAACACTGAAAGAAGATATGGTCTCGTGTTTCGTCTTCTTTTCCATTAAGAACACAGCGTCCATCTGAAATCTGGACCCCAAAGCGAATGAGCCTCTCCTTTGATAAGAGTCTATCACGTACCGCTTTATATAAGCACAGCTTCATCTTCCCTGCTGCTCCCTTTACCCATACTACTTTCGCCCATGGGACGGCTGGAAAAACCAGTCTCAGTCTCTCATAAGCACTTCGTTGAACATATATCCCGGTTGCCGACCCATCCCACGTCCATCGGTCCGCTCCATGACCTCCAGTGATTGGAGAGTTCCTTACCTCTTCTCCCAGCAAGGTGTTAAGATGTCCATCCTTGATGCACCATCTGTTATTTTCAATAAGCATATCCACCGATGACTCATTCCCGATAAGCTCGTAGGTTGGCCATCCTAGCCGATCGACCAAGCTGCTCTTATTTAGCCAAGGGTACATCCAAATGCTTGTCGCCCGCCCGTCATTTATCTCTCGGCTGATGCAGTTCTTCAAAGCTTGTCGTTGAGTAAGAATTTTTTTTGAATGTAACGGACGAGTTGTTATCCCCACTCAAAGTCCAGAAGTTCTTCTTTCCGATATATCTGGCTCTCATCCATCTTGCCCAAAGCGACTCCCCTGTGATGAGGCGCCAACCCAACTTCAATATAGCAGTCTCCCGGAGGGTCGAAAGAGACGGTAATCCGATGCCTCCCTCCTCTTTCTTCTGGCACAGCTCGTCCCATGTGTGCAGTCCCCCTTTCCACACAAAGTTAGCGCACAGTTTTTCTATCTCCTTCATAATTCCGATTGGAATAATAATCGCCTGAAGCCAATATGAAGTGATCGCCCAAATAACCGACCTGACCAGTTCTATCCGACCCCCAAAAGATAATAATTGAGATTGCCATCCTTCGAGACGCCCTTGCACATATTTGACCAGACCCATACACTCCATGTTACCTGCATAGTTGATAGATAGAGGGATTCCCAGGTAATGGACCGGGAGCTGGCCTTGATCAATCCCGAGCATTACTGTCCAGTGCTCCTTGTTCGGACAATCCCTGCTGAAAAATACCTGAGATTTTTCCTTGTTAAGCACCAAACCCGACAGCTTCTCGAACTCCACTAAAACCTGTAATAAGGATGTTATGCTTTTCTCTGATGGTTCTAAAAAAACTAGAAGATCATCTGCGTAAATTAAATAGGAGATGCTAGGTTGTATGCGGCGATACAACGGGGATATGCATTTCCTGTGGACCGCCACATCCATCAAACAGGTAAAATACTCCATCACGACTGTGAATAAGTAGGGGAAAAGAGGATCTCCCTGTCGTAAACCTCTATTGCTGTCGAAAAACCCGTTAGGTTGGCCGTTGATGATTACTGAGAAGGAAGGCGTGGATATACATTCTTCTATGTGATCGATCCACCACCTTTCGAATCCCATACATTCCAGCATTTGACACACAAATTTTCTGTTCACCATGTCATAAGCTTTTCGCAGGTCCAGCTTTATGCAACCTTTCTTCCCCCCTGATTTGTTAAAATCGCGAACCATCACATGTGCAAGGAGGCAATTTTCCGTAATCGCGCGTCCTTTGATGAAAGCCGCCTGATTAGTTGATATAAGTCCCTGCATAATCTCCTGCATCCTGTTATACATAATGTGAGTAATAACTTTATAAACAAAATTGCAACAGGCTATAGGTCTGAAGTCGCCCAATTCCGTAGCTCCTTCCTTCTTTGGAATAAGGGAGAGAAAAGTATGGTTCAGTTGGCGTAGTAGACGCCCCGACTCGAAGAAATCATCCACTACTTGAAAGATCAAATCCTTCATTTGGAGCCAGTGATGTTTATAGAACGCCGCATTGAATCCATCTGGACCTGGCGATTTATTGGAATCAGCATTCTTGACCACCTGCTCTATTTCTTCCATGGATACTCTCCTGCGAAGCTCCGCGTTACCCTCCTTAGTAACAATCCGCTTGCATATGAGGTCCGGGAACTCCTACATATATCCGGTCTGGTTGTAGAGATTCCTGTAGAACAAAATAGCCTCCTCTTGCATACGGGAATCTTGAGTAATAGAATTACCTTCAGCGTCAATAAGACGCGTAATATTATTCCTGTGTTGTCGTGCTCTGATGGTGGCATAGAAAAATTTAGTACAACGATCCCCGTCCGTGAGCCAAGAACATTTGGCCCGTTGCTTCAACCGAATCTCCTCCTGGAATCTAAGTTGACAAATTTCTTCCTGAAGCTTCACTTCTTCTGATGTCAGTTCTGCATCAAATGGCGTTAATTGAAGGCGTTCTTGTATTTGCTGTAAAATCTTCTCTTTGTCTACAAGACGTTGAACAGGTCTGTTCATGTTCCATCTTCGGATGTCATATTTAACCTGTTTGAGCAGACGAGTAATACGAAATTGTAGATTGCCGCTAATTCGTTGCTTCAAACTTCCTTCGACCACTTCTTTGTAACCTTCGTCCAGTACCCAGGAATTACAATATCTGAAAGGACGTCTACCTGCTTTCGATTGTGTACCCATGCGGATCAAAATTGGAGAGTGATCGCTAGTACCTCTAGGCAGCCCCTCTGCTCGCGCCTTGGGGAACACTTCTAACCACTTATTATTGCCTATCGCTCTTTCCAGTTGACAGACCACTCGGTTTCTAATAGAGCTATTGTTCCAGGACCATATATGTCCTGTCCTTTCTAGACAGGTCAGACCAGAACCCAGAAGACAATTTTGGAAATCGGCCAGGATATTTGTAGGAACCGGACGACCTCCTTGCTTCTCGCCACCTTCTAGTATAGCATTAAAATCTCCACTCAGCACTAAAGGAATCTTGTTATCTACTGCCGCTGCCACCCTGATGATGTCTTCCCATAGTTTTCCTCGCAGTCTCCGGTCATTATGGCCATACACTGCCCCAATTGCTACCTCCAGACCACCTTTGTTTTTGTACTTCATGAGTATTAACTGATCTGACATGAATATAGTCTGACCCTGCCATTCTTTTGTATCCCACATTATCCAAATCCTCGCGTCTCCACCATATTGCATATTATGAATTGACTCCCAATTATTGGGAGTTCGGTTCTTAATAAGCTCTTATGTTCTTCTTCTGTCCATTGATTGTCGAAGGCTCTCTCGCGGACAGTTTGAGAGAATCTGTTCTTCATTTGCATCTCGAATGTGGCTATTGCCTGTTGCTTGGTTTTTCCCTACCTCATTCATCATATTACTCCATCTAGGATTTGCTTTTGTGAGTTCTTTGGATACTTGCTGGCCATCCTTCTTACTCCCCTCTGCTTTGTCTCCGCTGCCCTGGCTTTCTCCATTCTCACCATATCCCCGAACTAATTCGGCCACCCTACTCGCCATATTTGTGTTTGAAGGTTTGGGGTCCTCTAACATCTGATCTGTATGCTCTCGAGAAGTTATGATATACTCCCCCTCCTCCCTTGAAGCTTGGTTGTGATGTTCTTCTTCACCAACCCTTATTCTGGAGTTTGCCTTTTGCCCAACATCGTTAGCGTCTGGCCATCATTGCTTCGTTTGCCTTCCTGTTCGTTCCTCTGTACTCCCTCCATTGCAACTATCTCATTATTTTGTCCTCCTATATGATCTTGAGAGCCTGTACTATCCTGGTTCTCTACCACTTCCTTCAACGAATTTGCCTCTGTCTCTACTTCTATTCTCTCCGATCTTTACTATCATCTTTAGTTCGATATATTGTAATTCCACTTCCTCCTGGACTGCTGCCGGTTTGCATAGTTCTGCCCAAGTGATCGAAGAAGGAGCAATTCGTTGTGGAGTTTCTCTTCTCTGGAGGCTTTCAACGCCTCTGCTTTTATTTATTAGGTTACCTACTCCCTCTTTAGTCGTGCCTCCTTGCACTCCTTCACGTCTGCGTCTTCCCCACCCCTCCGTCGGAGGGTGGCCAGGGCCATAGGCACCCGTCTCTTGCTGTCTTCCCCAGTTGTTCCTTGCCGCAGCCTCCCGAACAGGCTGAGGAGAGGATCCTCCAGCCGCTCGTTCCCTCCTTGCGTTGGTTCCTGGCCGTCTGCGCCTTTCCACAGTGGTCCATCCCCCTCCCTCATCCCGTATAGTCGGATCTTCGGCGTCGAACGAGGCTATCTCCGGTGATCTTCTAGCCTCTGGTTGGCTTCCTCCAGGAGGAAACCCTAGCGCCGCTCTCCTCATGTTTATATATATATATATATATATATATATATATATATATATATATATATATATATATATATATATATATATATTTTTTTTTTTTTTGAAGTAATGGGTACTTGTGGCAAACTCGCCTCCACTGAGGCTCGAAATCCCGGCCACTTGGGCCGCGTGCATTTCTCTTAACCACTAGGCTAGAGGTCATTTGCTATATATATATATATATATATATATATAAATATATGCACCGGGACAAGAATAAGTACAATAACAATTGCGTGCCACATTCACGCTTTGGCAACTACGTACTAAACTCATTAAGATTTTTTTTTTCGAATATAAAATGCATGCTTGCGAATTGCTATGTTATTTCTGAGGTAACTTTCGAGAGCAAGAGAAAACTAGAAAATTACTTTCATTTTTTTTTATTTACAAAACTAAGTAATTAGAACCATGGTACTAAGTAATTAGAACCATGGTTTATGTTCTAATTCTAAATTTAGTCTTTACCGACCAGTTGTTCTTGTGGTCAGTGATGAGAGGTTTAATTCTATTAGCTAGACAGACGGTATCAGAATCGAACCGCGAATGATGATTCGGTGTGTATATGAAAATTAAAAATAGTGGATCCAAATGACATGCAATGCAGCGTGTATAAAGTCTAATGTCTTACGTCGGACATCGCAAAAAAGGTATTTAAAAACTTCTTTATATGTTTTTCAATAATAAAAAATTAAGAGAACTTTGTATTTTAGATAATAATAATAATTTATTCATTAAAAAAACTTTATTAGAGTCAAGTGTTGGGTCAAAAAAGGGCCAAGCGTATCGTGGGGGAGAAGTCTGTGTTGCCTCCTCTTTTGTCTGACAAAACTGCGGGCTGTTCGAATATTATGTTGTTACCAGGTCAATTGAACACAAGCAAACAACTGTCAAAAAATTAAGAAGTGATAATTATTCTTTATTTCATTAATTTTGTGGTGAAGAAAAGTGATAAGTATTGCAAGCTCGTTCCACCCAGGCTACCTAGACCACTACTAAAATATTAGTATTTCACGATGGAATAATCTATCGCTAATTACAACATATTCGTCGCTAAGTTTAATTACCGACGACTTTCTGACGGAAATCAGACGTCGATAGTTTTAACGTCGGTATAGAAATTTCGTTGGTAATCCGTCACCATAGCGACGTATTTGCCGACAAAACATAGCGACGGATTAGCAACGAACATGAAACGTCGGCAATCTCTGCGACTAATTAGCGATGGATTACCGACACAACTTTGTGAGCAAAAAAAACCAAATTTTCTAGAAGCTCAACGACGAAAATTTTCGTCGCTGACTCGTCTGATACGCTTTTGGTATCAGACAGAATGTTAGCGACGGATATTTCCGTCGCCAATTCGTTGCTAACATACAGCCATTCGTCGTTAACCAGTCGGTAATCCGTCGCTAGCCTGAATTTTTTTTCTCCAGAATTTTGTCGCTATTCCGTGCTGATCAGTCGCTAAGCTGCTCATTATTGCCAGACTAAATTGTTCAAGCTTTTCTCATATATATATATATATATATATATATATATATATATATATATATATATATATATATATATATATATATATATATGCAATTACAGTCACATAAATTATAGTAAATACAACTCCAATATACACAGAAATTAACCCAGCACCAATATATACAGAAATGAACTCCAATAAATACAAAAATTTGTTCAATAATACATAAATTTCCTAAAGTTCATACAAACTCATCGTCAAATACAACTCCAATATACACAGAAATTTGTTCAGTAATACATAAATTCCCTAAAGTTCATACAAACTCATCGTCAAATACAACAAATAAATAAACAAAAATTAAACTGATGGTAGAGAAGGTGGAGGAGGTGGCAGAGGCATAGTCGACCGTCCGCATGCATATAACTGTCCTAGGACCAAAGTGATGATCCGTTGTACATCTTGGACAGAAACGTCTACAAGAGTCGGTGGCATATGACAAGAGGCGATGTGGTCGTCGGAGGAGCCGGTGTAGTAGGCGCTGTGGTCGGAGGAGGAGCCGTTGCCGGGGGCACTGAGGTCGAAGCATGAGCCGGTGCAGTGGCAGCAGGAATCAGACCTGCTGTGCTTAGAACTCCAGTCATCTGGGTCATCTGACGCTGTAGGCCCACCAAAATTTGTGTAATCTGTCGCAAAGTATAGGTGTCAGCAGTATCATCGGTCTGTGCATCTACAGGTGGAGGTAGAGGAGCTCTGGAATAAACGGACGATTGGGATGCCAACGATCCGGTACCATACACACTGCCCCCTTTCCTACTACCGACGGCTTGTAGCCACAAGTCGTTCCTCACAGCCGGCGTCGGTAGCTGACTAGCCCCAGCTCCTCCCTCGGCAGTCCCTCCCTTACCGACTCGACTCTCTAAAGTCTCATACGTCTTCTATATTTATATAGGTGAATGAATTTATAGTTAATATTCATATTTTATTTACTATTAAGTATTTTTATGGTTAGGTTCTGTTGGTGTTTTTGCCTTTGGACTAGAAAAGATAGTCCCACATCGGCTACACCAAATGGTGAGTATCTCAATATAATGCATTGCTTGTGTTGAGGTGTGCACATGAGGTGTAGTGGGGCACAAGTTTGTGCCATGTGGAAGTATTTTTCTAGAAGGAAAAAGGATTAAATCCAACAAGGATGCAAGTTACTTTTTGTTGTGCGGACTCGGACTCGGACACGGACTCCAGGATGTCTCGTGCATGCACGGAAGTGTTCGGGGGATAGGCGTGGACTGGCACACTTCTATGCTGATTGTGGGATGATCTAAAATATCAAACTCTATTTTTGAGTATTGGTATTTTAGTCCCACATCGGATAGGAGAAGAGGTGAAGTCTCAACTCCACTCTATAAATAGAGCCCCTTGGCCTCCTTTGAAAGATGCACCAAGAAGAGAGTGAAGGGAGTCTGTAAAGTCCAGGAAGCCCGTTCAAGTCTCAAATATTGACTTACGAGCGTTCCAGAAATTCTTCGTGAACTTGCTGGTTCCTGGAAGCTGTTCGTGCTCGTGTGGGGCGAATAAAGCTTTGAGCAACGGTGGTTCATTCACCCCAGCATCTCATTCTCGCCTGTCATCGCTGCTGTTGCCTTTTACAGTAACTTCTTTTTAGAAGCTCTACTGCCGATAGTCGCTTGCACAAAAGTCTCTTTAGATTTTTTGTGTATTACGTAGAATCTTTTTAGATCCTCGTAATTCAGAATCCTCCAGGATCTCTGTTGCACATCTTCTTTAAGGTGTTGCATTTGAAACGTTGTCTTTACAATTGTTTCAGTTTCAGAATTTTCTATCGAAAATTGTGCCTCGGCACTAACAATCTCAAAGCTTTATTGAGAAAATGGATAATTCTCGTGCTTCGCTCATCGATACCGGCTTTAACAAGTTGGAGAATTTCGATGGCGAACACTTCCAGATATGGAGACGAAAGGTCACTTTAAATCTTCAACTCGTGAATGTTGATCACGTGCTGTTAAAAGAAGAACCGATCGTTCCAACCACTGGATCTTCTGCGGTTGTGGCCGCTGCTACGACCAAGCAAGCGAAGTGGAAGAGAGAAAACAGCATATGCAAACTACTGATACTCAATTCCATAGAAGACTCTCTGGCAGAGTCCTACTCCAAGAAGACATCTGCCAAAGAGATATGGGACTCCTTGGGAAAGCTCTATGAAGATGACGAGAACCGGTCCAAGATCTTCATGGTAGAAAAATACCATAAGTGGACCTTCGAAGACGAGAATTCGATGCTGTCCCAAGTGAAGGAGTTTCTGAAGTTGCGTCAGAAACTAGAAGACGAGAACATGTCCCTCGTCGACAAGTTTGTCGTTGGAGGAATCGTCGCGAAACTTCCTGCAGGATGGAGCAACTTCTATGCAAGGATGCATCGAAAGAAGATGGAAATTAGCTTGGAAGATTTCTTGCAAGTGATCCATGTTGAGGACGAGATACGATCTCAACAGAAGATGGATACTCTGTCCAAGCAACTGGCGAAGGCAAATCTGGTCCAAACCAGAGAGTACCAGGGGAAGCAGGCTGCTTCTCATCGCAAAAAGAAGGACTTCACGAATCTGAAAGTGAAGGGTCCTGATTTCAAGCAGCAGAAGTCCAAGTCCCATGTGACTTGCTTCAATTGTGGTAAGAAGGGCCACTACAAATCCGAATGCAAGTCCAAGCCCAAAGAACAAGGTGAGCCTAGTAAGGTTTCTATGATTACTAATCTAGTTGCCATGATAGCACAGGTTGCAACTGTGGGGGCTGACTTGGACTGGTGGATAGATACTGGCGCGACCTGCTATGTCTGTTCGGACAAAGACTGGTTCGTCTCTTATGAGCCAACTTTAGAGAAGGTCATAATGGCAAACCAGGCACAAGCTAAAGTACTGGGGATCGGGACGGTGGAGCTGAAACTCACATCGGAGAACACTTTGACGCTTCAAGGTGTGAAGCATGTTCCAGTAATTGCTAAGAACCTGATCTCTGGAAGTCTGCTCTGCAACGCAGGCTTGAGGATGGACATCAATGCTGGCCAGTTGGTGATGTCCAAGAAGGATACATTCTTCGGGAAAGCTTTCCAAACTGAAGGAATGTACAAGACTCAGCTTGTTGTAACCCAGCATGATAATATAAATGCAATCACTTTTTCTGATTATTCTCTTGAGTTGTGGCATAATAGGCTAGGACATGTTCATTGTAAAAGGATTAACAGAATGTCTAGTCTATGACTTATCTCCAAGTGTGGGGGTAAGGTAGAGAAATGCGAAGTATGTGCTCAGACGAAGATCACAAGGAAACCCTTTCACAGGGTCCATCGAAGCACAGATCTTCTGGAGTTGGTTCACTCAGATATCTGTGACTTCAAACAATTCTCTACAAAGGCCGGGATGAAGTATTTCATTACGTTCATCGATGACTTCTCAAAGTATGCTTTCGTCTACTTGTTCAAGTCTAAAGACGAAGCATTCGAGAAGTTCAAGGAGTTCAGGGCCGAGGCTGAGCGGCAAACTGGACAACAACTCAAGAGGTTAAGGAGTGGTCGAGGCGGGGAGTATCGGTCTCATGAATTCTTATCATTCTGCAAAGAACATAGAATCATCAATGAGACAACGGCTCCGTACTCTCCTCAATCCAACGGAGTAGCAGAAAGAAAGAACAGAACATTGACAGAGATGGTGAACTCCATGCTGTTGACTGCGGGTCTTCCAAAGTGCTACTGGGGAGAAGCTGCACTAACGACAACGTTCATTCTGAACAGAGTGCTATATGCTACTTCCGACATAACTCCTTATGAACTCTGGTTCAAAGTCAGACCTAACTTGAATGTCATTCGAGTGTGGGGGTGTCTGGCTTATGTGAAGCTCCCGGATCTGAAGATTCAGAAGCTGGGGACAATGACTACGAAGGCGATCTTCTTGGGGTATGCCGAGAAGAGTGATGCTCGGAGATTCCATGATATCGAGTCAAACCATATCATCGAATCTCGCGATACTGAATACTTTGAAGACAAGTTTGCAAAACACAAGAATATTGTTCTCGCGGATCTTCCGGAGAATGATGAGGGTACAAAGCAGGCAGAAGTCTTTAATGAACCAGTAGTCCAAGATGAAGTTGTCGTCAAGGAGACACCAGCTGAACCAGAACTCGCTGAGCCGTCAACTAAGCGAACGAGGAGGCCGAAAGACTTCGGAGATGACTTCGTCACCTATCATGTGGAAGCAGATCCGCTTACCTATGATGAGGCGATAAAGACCAGAGATGCTGTATTCTGGAAGGAGGCGATAGACAACGAGATTGACTCAATCACCTCCAACAACACATGGGTATTGGTTGACCTGCCAGAAGGAGCAAGACCCATCGGATGCAAATGGATCTTCAAGAAGAAGATGAAAGCAGATGGAACCATTGACAAGTTCAAGGCCAGGCTAGTGGCCAAGGGGTTTGCTCAGAAGCAGGGGATCGACTACTTTGACACTTATGCTCCAGTGGCTCGGATGACAACCATCAGATTGTTAATTGCTCTAGCAGCAATACACAAGCTGGTGATACATCAGATGGATGTGAAAACGGCATTCCTTAATGGCGAGCTGACCGAAGAGATCTACATGCAACAACTAGAAGGTTTTGTCGTCAGAGATCTGGAAGACAAAGTCTGCAAGTTGATGAAGTCTCTGTATGGTTTGAAACAAGCTCCCAAAATATGGCATGAAAAGTTTGACAAGGTGATAAGGTCAAATGGCTACAGGGTCAGTAAAACAGACAAGTGTGTCTATACGAAATTTGCTGACGGAAGAGGAGTAATCGTTTGTCTTTACGTGGACGACATGCTAATCCTAGGTACGGATTTAAGCTGCGTCACAGAGAAAAAGAAATTCCTCTCGACCAAGTTCAGTATGAAGGACTTGGGGGATGCCGACGTAATCTTGGGGCTCAAGATCATCCAGACAGGCACTGGAATAGCGCTGTCACAATCTCATTATATTGAGAAGATGCTCACTCGCTACGGCTATCAAGATCTTCCCATAATTGATATACCGTACCGGAGTGATCAGAAGCTGGAGCCTAATTCGAGGGAAAGTGTCAGGCAGTTGGAGTACGCTAGCGTCATCGAAAGCTTGATGAACGCTACTACTGCCACAAGGCCTGACATAGCTTTTGTCGTGAGAATGCTGAGTCGGTTCACTAACAATCCAGGTGTTGAGCACTGGAAAGCTGTGAAGCGTGTTATGAGATATCTCAAGAAAACTCAGACATATGTACTTTTCTACAGCGGAGATCCTTCAGTAGTGGAAGGCTTCAGTGATGCTAGCTGGTGTTCAGATATGGAGAGCGAGTATTCCACAGGTGGATTCGTATTCGCCATGGACGAAGCTGCTATATCGTGAAAGTCGAAGCAGCAGACTATGTTGTCTCGCTCCTCCATAGAATCTGAATTCTTTGCATCGGATGCTGCTGTAGATAAAGCAGAGTGGCTTCGGGAGCTCATGTATGATCTTCCGGTGGTTGGGGCTCAGATACCGGCAATACCGATATACTGTGACAACCAGGCGACAGCAGCAGTGGCATCAAATGAACTCTTCAACGGAAAGAAGAGAACGGTGTAGTTGAAGCACAGAGAAGTACACGATCTTATCAAGAGAGGTGTTATTGTAGTGATTGATGTTCGGAGTCAGGAGAACCTGGCGGATCCGTTCACCAAGGGCCTCAAGTGCAAGCTGGTCGATGACACAGCTTGTAAAATGGACTTGAAGGTATTCTGATAGTGTGACTTTGTAATCCTACCATAAAGTTTTATGCTATTAGTTCAAAGAGAAATCTACTAGGCATCTAACTTTTGGTTCAAAGGAGGATCACTGACTGGGAAACTATCAGGTAACAGTGGGTACTTGTTCTCTGGAACATGAAAGGGATACGGACCCATAACCACTGTTGTCTACTATGTATTTTCTACGGAAAAAACAGATCCTGTGGAAGGTTGGCTTAAACGCCTTAATGAGTTCTCAGACAGAGTGAATGCCTGGTGTGCTTTACAGGAAGCACAGTAGAGCAGCACTACAAGGAGTAAAACTCCATGCTACAGTGGGGTGACTCCACCATGAGGTTCCCAGGTAGGGGTAATGCCTCGGCTTTGCAAGCCAAGTCATAGCGGCGTAGCACCGCAAATAGGCAGGTAGCCTAATGCTGTATGACGTAATTAAAGAGTTGTAGACAACACTACAAAGGGGAGGATGGCCCCATGTTACAGTGGCACAATACCACGATGAGGTACCCAGGTAGGGGTAAAGCCTCGGCATTGCAAGCCATGTCGTTGCAGCGTAACACCGCAAGGAAGCCTTAGGCTTCATGCTGGGTAGTTTGGCACTACAAAGAGGCTTGTGACCTCATGCTACAGTAGTATGACACTACGATGAGGTTTCCAGGTAGGGGTAATGCCTCGGCTTCAGGCCATGTCACAGCGGCGTAGCACCGTAAGGAAGCGCAAGGCTTCATGCTATATCTCTTTAATAAAGAACTCACCTATAGTGTATGGAAAGAGATATCAGGCCGTCTCTTGAGGGTAAACTTGTAGATGCCCAAAATTATACACTGAAACCAGGCTGGCACAGGGCCTTCAATGTGCAGCCAGAAGCACAGTTGATGTCATTATGTGAGTAGGAAGAATTGCAGTTATGGTGCAGAATTCAAGGCTTAGTCCATTCTTGTATCATGTTGTTATTTAACCTATGCGGAAAGATTCAAGTCGTAGCGACATCTCTCCTAATATATGATGGACAGTCACTGTGGGGAACGCTCAACCTATATATTGAGATATGTGGGGGATTGTTGGTGTTTTTGCCTTTGGACTAGAAAAGATAGTCCCACATCGGCTACACCAAATGGTGAGTATCTCAATATAATGCATTGCTTGTGTTGAGGTGTGCACTTGAGGTGTAGGGGGGCACAAGTTTGTGCCATGTGGAAGTATTTTCCTAGAAAGAAAAAGGATTAAATCCAACAAGGATGCAAGTTAATTTTTGTTGTGCGGACTCGGACTCGGACACGGACTCCAGGATGTCTCGTACATGCACGGGAGTGTTCGGGGGGTAGGCGTGGACTGTCACACTTCTATGCTGATTGTGGGATGATCTAAAATATCAAACTCTATTTTTGAGTATTGGTA
Organism: Iris pallida; assembly: GCA_029216955.1. Lineage (NCBI taxonomy): Eukaryota > Viridiplantae > Streptophyta > Magnoliopsida > Asparagales > Iridaceae > Iris > Iris pallida. The sequence continues at coordinate 4,102,184 of JANAVB010037417.1, forward strand.
TTTTAGTCCCACATCGGATAGGAGAAGAGGTGAAGTCTCAACTCCACTCTATAAATAGAGCCCTTTGGCCTCCTTTGAAAGATGCACCAAGAAGAGAGTGAAGGGAGTCTGTAAAGTCCAGGAAGCCCGTTCAAGTCTCAAATATTGACTTACGAGCGTTCCAAAAATTCTTCGTGAACTTGCTGGTTCCTGGAAGCTGTTCGTGCTCGTGTGGGGCGAATAAAGCTTTGAGCAACGGTGGTTCATTCACCCCAGCATCTCATTCTCGCCTGTCATCGCTGCTATTGCCTTTTACATTAACTTCTTTTTAGAAGCTCTACTACCGATAGTCGCTTGCACAAAAGTCTCTTTAGATTTTTTGTGTATTACGTAGAATCTTTTTAGATCCTCGTAATTCAGAATCCTCCAGGATCTCTGTTGCACATCTTCTTTAAGGTGTTGCATTTGAAACGTTGTCTTTACAATTGTTTCAGTTTCAGAATTTTTCATCGAAAATTGTGCCTCGGCACTAACAGGTTCTCATGCATCTCCTAAATTTTTCTTTAATTTATAATGCTACTTAGGGTTATTATTTAGAGTTAATATTCATATTAGAGTTCAGACTAACTATTTAGGTAAACTAAATATAGTTAAGTACGTAAAGACAAAGAAGAAATATAATTAGATATTGGACTCGGAAAACTTACATAGGCTTTGGTCGCCCGATTATCTACAAGCTTCCCATCCTTCTTTCGTTTATGGGTACGATCAAAAACTTTATGAAAGTCGATGATGTTCGGGTCTCCGCCTGCCATGGCGACCTCCTCACATTGTAACAATTAAATATCAATTTATAATTAAATATTAAATTTAAATAATTGAAGAAATAATAAATAAGAATACTCATCAGTCGTCGATAATGCTATGAAATTGGGATGGATCCACCCGTGTGGTGACCACCCTTAGCACGGACAGCCTTTGCCTTCTCACACTTGGCCTTATAGGTCGGAGTATCCATCTTCTTCCTCATCGCCTCTCAGAATTTCTCCTTCAACCGTTCCTTGAGAAGAGCACTATTTGAAGAAGCCAACGCCTTCCGGTCATTGACCATATCCTTCAACCTCTTGCTGACGAAGGACTTGTAGCACTTTCGGATCGCCTGATCTCTATGCGCCAACCACCAGTACAACTTCTGCAAATAAAAACAAATAAAAACAAATGAGCAAATATTTAAGAAATATTGTAATCAAAGACGGTATTGTTTAGGCATACCCCAAGCATCTCGAGCCAAATGAATCGTCTATCAAGTGGGATATCCCCAAAGTTCATATAGGGACCATGGAATTGATGAAGCATCAAGTCGCCCAAATCTCTACCAGTCTGGAGCAGAAAGAACCTAAAATTAACAAAATAATGTACCATTAGAAAATAAAGAAAGTATGAATAAATGTGCATAATAACAATTATATACTTACGTCGCTCCATCGTCCCACAGCTCTGGAAGTGTGATGTTGGCTGGCCGCTCTAGTAGAGTAGGAGGATCTGCAAATCCCGGTCGACGTATGTACACTCCACGATCTACCAAAAGGCCAAGATATGGGTTCGCCCTAGTAGGAGCGACAGATGTAGTCTTCGGCGTAGAAGACGGGGCACCAGCACCGGTAGGAGTACATGCTGAAGGAATATCAGGGCTAGCTCCGCCGACCGATGAACGAGTGAATGGCAGAGATAAGCTATCCTCCTCATCAACCAAATCGTCCTTGCTAACTCCTCTGTGATCTGCAACCGGAGTACTAGGAGGAGCAGGAGGGCGGGACCTAGATCCTCGACGTCGTGTACGGCCTCGACCTGCCATATGCAAATCTGAAAGAAATAAAAAATGGTGTGATGATACAAACAATCAATGTAAATCTAATAGAAATTAAAAAATAGTGTGTTGATACAAATAATCAACGCAAATCTAATAGGTAATACGTATTAATATTCTTCATCTTCTTCATATTTCGAATCTTCTTCATCTTCATCTCCTTTATTTTCACTATCACTTCCACTTTCACCTTCATCTTCAAATTCTTTCTCCTCATCTAATACGTCCATTCCAGACTCCTCCTCTACATGAGATAAGTTCTTTATGTCAAGCTCTTCGTCAAATATATCATCCTCTACAGTAACGTCAACCTCCATGTCGTCAACGCCGGCTAAACTCAAATATGTTGGTTGAGGTATGACTGTAGAAGCATGGAATTTCAAAACCAGAAAGCCCATGCGCCAGACTACATGCGCCAGAGCTTGGACAAAGTACTTCACAAACAACAAAAATAGGCATTGAAAGAAGACTTTTATTACATATAAAAGTCTATTACATGTCTAAGAAAAGATTGTACAAAGGAGAATTTTTACAAAGAAAAGATCCTAAGTCTACAGCCAGCAGCCATCATGCGCCCTCAAATAGGCACAACAATCACCACGCGCCCTTAGCAGGGCGCATCCTTTCAGCAGCTCAGTTATGTGCATCCTCAGTTATGTGCATCCCTTTGGCAGCTCAGTTATGTGCATCCCTTCAGCAGCCCAGTTATGTGCCGCTCTTCCAGCCAGTCTCACCGTCGTCTAAATGCTTCGACTAATGAAGCATTCATTGGGCAGAACGAGGGTGGCAGTCAACCCTCTAGCTGGAGGAAGAGCTCCCTAAACCGAGGAAGAGAAGAGCACCGCAAGCCAACCTGTGGCCAGGGGAGGCTTCGAAAGAGTCTCCAAAGGCCAAGGAAGACCGTAATCGAAACTGCGACTAAAGGAGCAGCTTTCAACACAACCAGAGTGGGCAACGCCCACTTTGAAGGAAGAAAGAGCCCCCAAAGCCGCAGCACCGCCATTCCGATCTGCGGCTCTTCCTGCACAACGAAGACGAGGCTCGAGCATCCCTATCTTTGGATGCAACAGGCACCTTTCGCCTGCCTCAGAAGCCCTCGACTCCGACTTTTGGATGTAACAGTCACCTTCAAGTGCATCAATGAAGACATGGCGTCACATCTTCACCCTCGGGAGCATCTCGTCAACAGAATGCATCCGAGTAAACAAGTTTATGTTGGAAGAACGTGAGAGAACGAGAAGCAAACTCTCTCCATGACACTATTTATAGGTCGGGCAAATCAAACCCATGCGCCAAGTGGACGGCTCTCCGAATTCTGTGCAATGAATTTGCATTAAATGGATGAACCGGACGCTTCAAATTCAGCTAAGTCAAAATAGCTATTTAAAGCACTCGAAGATCGTAACAGTCGCACCATTAAAGACGTGTCACAAAGCAGATGCGCCGGCCAGACCGCGCATCACACAGACGTGCCCTTCAATATCAAGCGTATCACACAGACGTGCCCTTCAGTACCAAGCACATCACAGGGATGCGCCCCCCATGCATCCCCATACGCCTAGCGGAACGCCAACCGATGCGCCCACTCAGCTGTCCATCGAATGTCACAAACATTAAATGCTGAACTGACAGAGTTGGCAGCACGCCTCCCGAAGTCTGAACGGTTCAGAAGACGAAGCGTCGCCAACGTCAGCATCATCATTACTTTCCTTCGACGGCTACTGCCACGTGGCCACCCAACCACTCATATGCACCTCTGCAGCCATGTGCCCAAATCTGCATGCGCCTCAAAAACCATGTGCTTCAGACTTTTCACTGATCCCTAAAGACAAAAGAAAAGTCACCATTAAAGCCTCGTATGCGCCTCAAAAGCCATGCGCCCAGAATAGTTTGTGACTCCTAAAGGTTACGAGCCAAAGCCTCCGTCTGTGCCCAATCCTAGGTGCATCCTACCAGATCATTCTCCCATCAAATCCGAGATCTTCGAGCCATGGGTCGATGACACGTGTCCTTTGACTCGACTCACCCAAGATCTCAGCAACAGAAAGATCTTCTTCTCTGCTACGTGCCAGTTCACAACAGCAACATGAAGAAGTCAACCGCTCGATCAGGGCGCATCGTTCATGCGCCTCCATCAGCAATCAACATGTGGCGTCCCCGCGTACAGGCGCATCCTACATGCGCGCATGAGTAGCCAGCCTGCAAAATTATAAATAGAGGGATCATTTCCTTCACACACACGGATAGAACACACAACGAACGAACATACCACCAGAGAGGCAGATACAGACACTCAACGTCTTCCTCCTTTCAGCAAGCTCCAGCACCCAGAGCAATCCAGACCTTCAGAGAACTGATAACCGTCGTCAGATCGTCAATGGAGTTAACGCATTACCACTCACTCCATCGGCACAAGGGACCCAGATAAACAAAAGTGTACTCCTAGGACTACATCGAAGTCCTATATTATAACATTGTTCTGTTTGTATAGAAATTTGCAATAAAAGAATTTTAATGGCAAACAAGCTGGCGACTCTGCTGGGGACCTCTTTCTCCTCTACCGAGAAAGCTGTGTCGTAATCCGACGATGTGAAGGTGGGCTCCTCCCACAAGACGCTGGTCGTACGCCTAAATCAACATGCGTATGAGGAGTTCATCTCTGAAGGCAGTACGAGTCCTTCGAAGCGGCTGTCGAAGCCGAAGAAGACCCGCCGAGTCTGGGTGTGCAAGGTCGACGCCTTGGGCACCACCACCGAAGGGGATGTGCCGATCCAGCCTTTCTTTTCTGCTGACGACCTCAGCAACCAAGATGCGCCCGCTGGTGCAGTGCATCTCTCGGGGAAATGTGCGGCTAACCACATTCCCTAGCCATCTCCCTCTCAGGCGAGGAAGATGCGTCGACGGAGCAGGGGCGCAGCCAATGCCCCGCGCATCACCTCTGATGTGCCACAGAAGGTCTCTGTCTTTGACAGACTCACTCGCTGTAATGGCAAGGAGAATTTGGATTCTGAGTACTATGCGCCCCAGCGGACTGGTATGAAAAAATCCAAGGCAGCACGGGCCATGCGCCCCAAACGTGCTATTCCAGCAGCAAGCCAGAAGCATGCGCTCACAATCATGCGCGCTGCTGATGGTAAGCTGTACAAGGTCGACTCGAGTGCTGCGGTGCCAGAAACAAGCGGACCTTCAAAGTCCTTGTCTCACTTGGGCGCATCTATTGCGTGCACAACCAAGTCGAGTAAGGCAGATCCAGTGGTCTTGAACTCCCGCACCTCCTCTGGTTGTGCGTTTGAGGTCCGTTCAAGTCACTTTAAATGTTGTGGTTCCCCCACTACTGATCGGGATGCCTGTTTGGTATTAGATCAGGGGGTACAGCACTCACTTGACTACCCCGGTGCTTGGCCTTGCCATGCGCCTGAAGGGGGTGTAAAGGTGGCACTCTCCTCCAATGATCTGCGTAACGTGATCACTCACAAGCGCCGATCAGGAGAGTCGACTGACAAGCACGATGCGCCTCTCACGGGGCATACTTGTGCTGTGGTCACCATCAACTGCTGTTGCAAAGCGGCAGTCCCACCAAGGCAGTCGGTGTTCCAGCGGCTGCAATCATCGACACCCCTCCGACGTCGCCTCGGGAAGAAGGTGTCAACAGAAGAAGAGCCAAGGGTTGCTTCATGCAACGTGATCTCCAACTCCTCGTCAGTCCGAAAGGCGACTGGCAGTTCCTCTTCCTCGTCCAAAAGCCAGCCGAGGAAAACCAAGACAGCTGTCGCGTCCTCCGGAGTGTTCGAAGGCACTCGGGGGAGAAAGAAGATCGTAGAAGAAGCTGGGGGTAGTCAGACCCTTGTCGAGTCCGAAGACGAGGGTGTCCAAAGCACATCTGGGGCGGATCCTGTCAGCCTCCCAGAAGATGAGGATATCTCCCAGAACATAGCTGGGGGTAGTCTAGCATATATGGACCCGAGTTCCGGAGACGCAGAGGCCCTTCAAGACGGAGCTGAGGGTAACCAGGCCCTTGCAGATGCACCCGTGGTGAATATTCTCCCGAACATAGCCGCGGGTAGCCAAGACGAGGCTCCAGGAGAGGCAACTCCCCTACAAGAGAGTGAGGCCGAAAGTGAAGCCTCAACCCATCCATCCACTTCCGGCTGCATCATGACAGTAAACGTGACTGGGGCTGATATCGAGTCTGATGCGCCGCCAACAGACCTCGTCCAACGCATGTATACCCTGGATGGAGGACACAAAACCCTCTCTGCCTCCATTCAAACACTGACTCAAGCAGTATTTGAGATACGGTCAGCTTTGGCCAGGACACCTTCTGCCGGTCCCGACCCAGGGACCAATGAAGAATCGAGTGTACCCCTTCAACGGGTATCCTCGGACATAGATCGCCGTGAAGCACCTCGAACGTCGGAGCCCTCAAATGCTCAACTCCAGGTGGTACCACCTTCCTCGACTTCCAGCTCCACAGAAGACGTGGTCGAGATGATCGGGGACTTGCGCGAGCGCTTTGAGTCCAAGACAAGACAAGATGAGCTCCAAAAGATGGGCAGCCCCCAACCTTATCCCCTCGAATGGAATAAGATGGTTTATCCTCCTAAGTATAAACCACAAACACTGATGCCATACGACGGAAAGGACTCTCCGCGTCGCTATCTCACGTATTTCCAGTCTCAGAAGGGACATCTTCCGAAGGAGGACGCACTACTTACCAGCATATTTGTTGGGGCACTGAAAGGAGTGGCGTACGATTGGTACTGCAGCCTCCCCGATAATTCAATATCTTCCTTCGACGACCTGACGCGTCTTTTTCTCGACCGTTTCTACGACGGCAGAAAGGACATGACAATGGCGTCCCTTATAGAGATACGCCAGAATGTGAAGGAAACAGTTCGAGTGTTCATCGAACGCTTCCGACAGGCCTGCTTCAGACTGCCCCCGGGCATGCCAGAACATGCGCTTCTCTCCTCCTGCAGCATTAACATGCTGCCTGCAGTCAAACTCTGGCTTAACTCTACTCCTCCTCCCGACTGGAGCTCCTTGATCATTGAAGCAGAAGCTGCAGAGAAGAAGGCGGCCAATTCTCGTATTCTGGGAGTCAGTTTCTCTGCCTTTGAGGACAAGGGTAAACGGCCTACAGCCAACAATCCCGGACGAGAGACAAAGGGAAAACAGGCATTGACTGTCAATGCCTCAAAAGGTGCGTCAGTACCTGCTCAGAAACCTCCACTTGCACCAAGGCCGAAGGAGGTTTATTCGTTCAACGACGAAGCCACCCTGCAACTCTTTGAGATACTGAAGCAGGGTGACAAGATCAAGCTTCCGGACCCAAAGCATTCCGATGAGGTTGGGAAAGTGGACAACCCGAGGTACTGTCACTACCATCGGTTTGTCGGACACCCAACCAAGGACTGCTATGTCCTCAAGAATTACATCCAGCGCATGATCAATGCGGATGTAATCTCCGTCGACTACGAAGAGAAGACGGTGTCAGCCAACGTGGTGTCACTCCAGTTTGGCACCTTGCCGCCAACTACAACACAGGATGGTGTCATCCCCATCCCTAAGGCGACAATAGATGTAGTTAATTTACCACCTACCCGTGACAACGTGAGTGGACTCATCCTACTCACCACATCTCAGGGAGAGATCCTATGGGTTCACCCCGATCTCGTCTTTGAGGTGACTCAACTGGAGGTATGCCCTACCTACAAATCCAAAGGCAGGAAGATCAAGTCTTGCCGCACGGTCTCTTCTTCAGCGGAAGAGGCACTTCCTGTGCAGACGCGTTCACAACAGAACGTCCAACCCGACGAAGCTGTCGTCGAGGTGGTGCCTCCTGGCACCGTTCCTGCTGTCCAGGAGGAGGGCCCGTGTAAGACCCCAGCAGCCAATAAGCAGAAGCAGATAGAGGCCCGCTTCGACATGCCTCTACGAAAGAAGAATGCTTCGGGGCTAGCCAAGCCCCACAACTTCGACATATTGGCACAACTGGCCAGTACTCCTGCCCGTCTATCTCTGTTCGAGCTCTTTCGTCTTTCCAAAGACTCCCGAGAAGCTCTCTGTGAAGCTCTGAAGGATGCTGAATCCTTTCTCAGTCAGGTCAAGCAGCCTGAAGATCTCCGACTGTATGAACGCACTGTTATTGTGCGGATAAGGTTATCTCCAATATAACCTTCATCCAACAAGACATACTGCTCAAACACAACCGACACAACAGGCCGCTGTACTATACAGGGTATATCGGTTCAGTCAAGGTGAAGCGAATTCATATCGATCCAGGGACTTCCCTCAGCATCATCCCGAAGATGCTGCTCTCAACACTGGGGATCCTAATGTACCGACTGGCGCCCTCCAATACAACAAACAGTGGCTTCAACGCTAGCAAAAGCGAACAACTGGGCAAAATACGACTAAAGTGCCACATCGGTAACCTCAGAACCGAGGTCACTTGTTATGTCGTGGACGCTGAAGTCAACTACAACCTTCTGTCGGGTCGCCCATGGCTGCATGAGTATATGGTGGTGCCGTCCATGCTCCACCAATGTATGAAGTACGTGTCCACCAACAACGTCATCCGTACGGAGTTCGCGGACATCGACCCTTTCAAAGGGATTGAAGCCTACTTCACCGATGCTGACTTATACAAATCACTTGACGAGGAGGAAGCCAATGATGCTGACGACGAAGCAGAAATGACAGCAGAGCCGGACATGGAGCCTGAGGTCACCCCCGACGCTCCTTTGAAGATCCGACTCAAAGGCAAACTGCCTCAGAAGTTGCCTCCCATGAGCATTAAGCTGCCCGAAAAAGCACCAGCTGCTCCTGAAGCTCCCCTGAAGATACGGCTCAAGAAAAAGCCGCCTCAAACATCGACCCCCCTCATGGCAAAACTACAGGGGAAGGCGTCAATCACCGGAGGCACAGCGGAGGCACCTCTGAAGGTGCGTCTTAAGGGCAAGCCGCCGCCATCCCAGCCGCCAGAAAAGGCCCACGTAGTCCTCTCGGACTCCACAGCCAATGCTGTGGTGGACTCTCCCGATCCTACTCCAATGCTTACAGATGAAGAGTTGGGGGAATATATCTCGGCTGATGTAGATGCCCCTTCTCTGGACAATGTAATCCCGCGGGATAAAATCTCATATTTCATCAATAACAGAGTGTCTTCTAATTATTCTAGTCTTCCACATTGGAATGCCATGTATACATTAGATAACGCTCTACGGTCGTTGCAAACACAAATAACGACCGTCCATCATGTAAATCGAGTAGTCCCGTCCCAAGGGGTCTGTTATATAGTCCCACCACGGAGTCGAGACGAAGAATCCATCATCTTCGGCAAGGTTGAGCGTCATCCAGACCTCCCGCCACTCAAGCCAGAACCAGATGTCGGCAGAATGCAACTCTATCGGTACACGGACAAGGCAAAGTACCTCATCCAAAAGATGGGTTACGACCTAAAAAGCAACAAAGGCCTGAACTACGGTAAAGGTCGACGTCTCCCTCTCCGGCTTCCAACACCTAAAGAAAAGCCGCATGACTATTACAATCGAACTCGATGGGGGGTAGACTATGTCACGCCGCCGTCAACTCCAGAGAGTTCAGACGCGGAAGAAGTAGAACATTCTCACTCGTCTGAAGCATCAACGTGGGACTCCGATACCAGTATCGGCTCAGTCTTCAAGAGGGTGCTGTCAGCCAACATGACGTCTGTACAATCTCAAGAAGAAAAAGGCGAAGACCAAGCGCCAGAATTCTTCGAAGAAGAACCCTGGGCTCAATGCCTAGGATAACAATGGGAGTCTCGTTTTGAATTACGTAAACCTCCCACCGAAGAGGAAGTCGAGCAGATCGACCTTGGGGATGGATCTTCTTCCAAACCTATCTTTATCAGCAAAAGCCTAAAAGGACAAGATCGAGAATCTTTAATCCAGCTGGCTAAAGAATATATCGACGTCTTCGCCTGGAGCTACGAAGATATGCTGGGACTTGATCCCCAGATCGCGATGCATAGGCTGAACATCTTACCTGATGCCAAGCCTATCAAACAACAACAGCGGCACTTCCGTCCGGACATCATGAACGCCAACGATCAGGAGGTAGACAAATTCTTGACCAGCGGCTTCATCCGTGAAGAGCAACACCCAGATTGGGTAGCCAACGTCGTCCCCGTCACCAAAAAGAATGGGAAGATACGAGTCTGTATCGACTTCAGGGACCTCAACTCTGCTTGCCCAAAGGACGAATTCCCGTTTCTAATTACCGACGTGATGATCGACAACACATGTGGCTTCAAGCGCATGTCTTTCATGGACGGGTATTCGGGCTACAACCAGATCAAGATGTTCCCTGATGACGCAAAACACACGTCATTCAGGACTTCAAAGGGCATTTTCTGTTACACAGTAATGCCCTTCGGCTTGAAGAACGCTGGTGCGACATACCAACGAACTATGAGCACCATTTTCTGTCAACACCTTCGCAAGACAGTCAAATGCTATGTTGACGACATCGCAGTCAAGAGCCGTCTCAAAGAAGATCACCTGCAAGGCCTCAAGACAGTCTTCGATCTCATGCGGGCGCATCAACTCAAGATAAACCCCGCTAAATCCTTCCTAGGGGTTTCTAGCAGAAAGTTCTTGGGCTTCATCATCACGGCGAAAGGTATTCATGTCGATCCCGAGAAGACCAAAGCCATCCTTGATATGGACCCTCCGAAGAACCTTCGAGAACTTCGAGGCCTACAGGGGCGTCTGGCATACATCTGGAGGTTCATAGCAAACCTTTCCGGCAAATGTCGACCCTTCACTCAGCTCATGAAGAATGGAGTATCTTACGTCTGGACAAAGGAATACCAAAAAGCTTTCGATGACATCAAAGCTTACTTGATGAGCCCGCCAGTCCTGGTGACACCAGTCGTCGGCAAACCATTCCTCCTCTACGTCCGTGCCATGGATTATTCCTTCGGCGCCCTGCTAGCTCAGAACAGCGACACAGGCTATGAGCAAGCAATCTACTACCTCAGTCGAACTCTGATCGGGGCCGAACACCAGTACAACCCCGTTGAAAAGGAGTGCTTAGCTTTGGTATTTGCCATCCAAAAGACTCGATATTATGTCTCGGGGCAAACTATTCATGTCGTTTCCCGAGTCAATCCGCTCAAGGTCCTCATGACGAAGCCAGGATCATTGAACTCCCGGCTAGCCACATGGGCGATCTTGCTAACACCATACAACATGGTATTCGTTCCGCAAAAAGCTGTTAAGGGTCAAGCTCTGGCCGACTTTTTAGCTGTACACCCCATCCCAAAGTCCTCAAGACTCTATGAAGACATCCCGGATGAGGTCCAAGAATCAACGTCACCGGAGAAGGCCCCGTCTGGCGGATGTTTTTCGATGGCGCTTCAAGAACAGGCCCCAAAGGCCAAATCGTCGTAGGAGTGGGGGTGGTATTAGTCTCCCCCGATCAGCTGGTCATCCAGCGTACTTACTCCCTTTCGAAGCCGTGCTCCAACAATGTTGTCGAGTACAACGCACTCATCATGGGACTCCAGCTGGCACAACAGCTGGGGGTGAATCATCTGGAAGCCTACGGCGACTCAAAACTCGTCGTAAACCAGATCAAAGGGCAATAGGAAGTTCGCCATGAAGATCTGATCCCTTACCATGAAGTTGTATTGAACATCATTTCAACCTTCACCGAGTTCTTCATCGAACATGTACCTCGTCTACAAAATCTAGAGGCTGATGCTCTGGCCGGCCTCGCAGCCTCATTAGCGGTACCCCTCGGAACTCAATACTACGTCACGGTAGTGGGTCGAGACCTAGTCTACCCTAAAAATAACCTATGCTCACAAGTGGCCCATGCCATGTCAACGAGTGCTGGTGTTAACGCCCGAGACTGGAGATTCCCATTCATCGACTTTGTTGTCAACAGAATTCTCCCAGAGGACCCGAAAGAAGCCGTCTCAGTCAGGAGATGCTCTCTTCGATTCTACTACGATACGGCTACTAAAATGCTATACCGATGCTCCTACTATAGACTTCTCCTTCGATGTTTGTCCAACGAAGAAGCAGCCGAAGCCCTTCAAGAAGCTCACGATGGAACCTGCGGGGCCCATCAACCTGGTCCTAAGTTGCAGGACCGACTGCGACGCATGGGCTACTACTGGAACCATGGCCGCTGACGCTGTCGAATATGCTAAGAAGTGCCATGCGTGCCAGGTTCACGCAGACTTCATTCATACACTGTCAGAACTACTACATCCTACAGTCGCCTCCTGGCCCTTCGAAGCTTGGGGCATTGACATTGTGGGACCAATCATCCCTCCTTCATCGAGAGGACCCCGTTTCATCCTAGCAATCACCGACTACTTCTCCAAATGGGCTGAAGCAGTTCTGCTGGCAGAAGTGAAAAGCTCCAGGGTGATCAGCTTCATCAAGCACCACGACATCTACCGTTTCGGAGTACCCCGAAGGATCATCCACGATAATGGTCCTCAGTTCATTAGCCATGTTTTTAGCAGATTCTGTGACAAGAATCGCATTCAAAATGTAGCATCAACCGCCTACAATCCGGCAGCAAACGGATTGGCCGAGGCGTTCAATAAAACTATCGTCAGGCTAATCAAAAAGGTCGTGCCATCTAACAAACGCGACTGGGACGAAAAGCTCGGCAAATACCTTTGGGCCTATCGCACAACGGTACGGACCCCGACAGGTAATACACCATTCTCCTTGGTCTACGGGAGCGAAGCGGTACTGCCTCTCAAGATCCAGATACCCTCACTCCGCGTAGCAATCACAAACCAACTCACAGAAGAGGACAATCAACATCGTCATCTGCGGGAACAGGAGGCACTTGACGAAAAACGTCTCCTAGCTCAACAACGTATCGAACTCTACCAAGCCCGTATATCACAGGCTTTCAACAAGAAGGTCAAGCAGAGGACTTTCCAAGTTGGCGACCTGGTTCTGGCAGTCAGGAGGTCGATGGTGTTGACTCACAAGACACCAGAAAAGTTCGAGCCCAAGTGGGAAGGACCTTTCATCCTAGAGACGGTATACTCAAACGGTGCTTACCGCCTCGCCAAATCCAATGGAGACTTGTTCATGATGCCCATTAACGACAAGTTCCTAAAGAAGTATTACTCTTGACATCTTTCAGACATGTGCTTCCACCCGGGGATTTGTGGACCCAATCATCAGGACTCACAGACAATTCCCTTTCACAAAATCATACGCTTTCGGAACCCAGCTGTTCCGTAGCATCCTCCAGTAGAAGGACAACCACGTCCACATCACCTCTGAGTTGTCCCCCTACACCCTACAAAGCGGAATCTTACATCCCATAAGACTACGCTACCCACCATGTTTACCACGTCCACATTACCTCTGAGTAAACATCCCGTACAGACAACCCTTGCGTTGTCGTACATTGATCGCAGAACTTCCACGTCCACATTACCTCTGAGTAGTCCCGCGTATCTCCCAGGATCATTCCTACCACGTCCATAACACCTCTGAGTATGAAGATTCCACCACTTGAATCCCATATTTGCCATGTCCATATCACCTCTGAGCAAACATGAGGGTTCTCTCAAACTTATTATCTGTACCTAAAAACCAAGGTACACAAAAGATAATAGGTCCACACAAATCATCAAGTTCATGACAGCAAAAATGAACACACCACAAAAAACTTTATATTCTTTATTTTTAAATAGAGAGTAAAAGTTTACATCCCCAGCAAGAGTTGCAAAAATACAAAAAAGAAGAGACTATAATCCCTAAACATCCCCAGGGTTGGCTGAAAGCTCTTCAATCCGACGCCTCAAGTCCGCCGCTCGAGTCTCCACAGTCGCCAGGACTCGACGTTCAGCTTCTTGACGCATCGCTTCAATAGCCTCAGGAGAAGTATCGTTCTCATGCTTCTCATCCAGCTACTGCCGCTGCTGAGCCAGGGTAAGAGCCCGGTGAATGAAAGCTGCTTCCTCCTTCTTGAATGCTACGTGTTCAGCCTGGACACGTTCGGCTTCTAATAGGAGTCAGGCCCGCTGGTCCTCAAGGCGGCAGATCTGGGCGTCAATCTCCGTGATATTAGCGTCCAACGCAGCTCGCACCTCCACTGTCTTCCGTATAGACTGAGACAACCGCTCCACTGCAACTTCAGTCTCAGCCACTTCACGTTCCCAGACACTCACAGTGGCCTGTTAAGAAGACTCAATCTCGGCGATCAGCTTCTCCTTCTCCGCATCTATCAGGACGGAGAGATTATTTCGTTGGATGCGCTGTAATTCGGAAAGCCGTTGGTCCAACTCAGCCACCGAGGCTTCTAGAATGACGGCCATATGATCGTGGCCCTGGTGAAGACGAATTAGGTTGATATGAGGCAGTACCAGAGTTCTTGCCGTCGCAAAGCTCCCGTTGGCGTCCATCACTACCGATACCCCCTCTGCAGCATTTTATACACTGCTTCGACGATGAATTTCACGTATTTATCTGCATCCGCCAGCACCTGCGGCGTCATGGCAGGAGTCGGAGGAGCTGCTCTAGTTAGCGGACCGGAAGAAGACCCGCCGACATCAACCTGCGAGGCTGGAACCTCGGCATCAATAGGCTCTTCCTCAACAGAGGCTTGACTACTACCCCGAGGAGCCACAGGAACAGAAGAAGTCGAGACAGACGTCAAGATAGTACCCCAAGTGAAAGGAGCAACAGAGGGTTCCATCAAACCCTTACCCTTTCCAAACTCGGAAGAACCCCCGACGTCAGTGGCTACCTCATCAGCCTCCAACGTGCTATCAGTAGCCAGTACCTCCCCTGGCAGAACGGGGAGATCAACACTTGCCTCCTGACTCGTCCCTGAAGTCAGGATCGCCAGACGAGTCTTCTTATCAAATCCCTCTACAGGGACAGGATCTGTCGCTACCTCCTGATCGGTAGCCACCTCAGCTTCCGCTGCTGAGTCCGGGGTAGGGCTCGGCAATGTTACAGCCGACCTCCCCTTATCATGACAAGGAGGGGAATCAACCCTCTCCTCTGTTCCAACCATATCTGTTGCCCCCCAACAGGCTCTTGCAACTCTGAAGCGACGTCATCTGAAGACGACGAACTCTACTCCACTTCATCATCACGAAGCCCCATGTCCGCTGGACCCTCAACGTCCAAGGCCTCCACGGCGGCTGGCACCATCCCGGAAGTTACTGCAACCTCCGTATCTCTTTCAACAAAGTCTGGAGATACTGAAACCTCCGCAGGAACATCTCCAAGACTCTCCTCCATTAGAGATATTACCATCGGAGGGATGCGCTCGTCAGAAGAGCTTGCCACCTCCTTCGGTTTACTGACACCCGATTTCGAAGCACGGGTCTTCTTCTTCGACGATCCCTATAAGAAAAAAAGCACAAGTCATCAAAATGACAAGATGAGCCGAAATCACGAAGGACTCCTTACCTCAGCAGGAGCCGATTCCACTGACGTCACAGGTGGCACTCCCGTTGCTTTTGGAGTCGTCGTCTTTCTCGGCCTTTTGGGTACATACGAGCTAGCTTCCGCGTCAGCCCGTCTCTTCCCAACTGAGGGATCTCTCACTGGTGCTGCAGCAGCAGCCCGATATCCTGCCAATTCTGGTGGACGATATGACCGGGCCGCTATCAACATGTTCGTCGTGGCCTCCAGCTGGGTTCCAATGATGAAACTAGTCTCCCTGTCATAACCAGAAGATACAGTATTCATGGTACAATACAGCTTAGCGACCGAATACAGGATTTGTGGACGAGGGTTACGAACTGGCGTAGTAAAATGAACACCAGTGCACCCGACATTGTAATATTGCCAGCCCCGGGCTCCATCCAGCAAACTCCCGATAAACCCCAGACTATTACTGGGATTCCACAACATTAGCTGGGTATAGCCAAACTGGCGAGCAAACCGGCTGGGCAGATATGGCTCCAAATAACACCTATTTTGGTTGCGGTAGACCAAGTGAGAAGGCCGAATACTTTACAACCAACGAAAACCCTATTTCGACAGAGTAATCGCATCTTCACCAGAGTCGAGTAAATCTTGGTCAGCCTCGAAATCTTTGAAGATGGGGCCAACCTTGACAATCTTCCACCCCTGAAGGTAGGACAAAACTTTCCTACAAACGGAGACGCCAGTGTGTAACCACTTCCTCTTGTAGAAGCGGTGGATAAAGGCATCTTCTTCAACATGATCCTCCTCCGGACCTGGACTCATCACATTCGGATGATGCAGAATCAACCATCCCATAAGATAATGGAATGGTAGTCTGGCTCGGGGAAAGTTGTCATTTCTACCTCTCCCATGGATCACATCATCAGCAAAGGTCCTCAAACCCCGCAACAGGTTACACACCATCGCGGGAAGGAGAGCTAAAGGACGTCCAAAGACCAATTTCACGGCAGACAAAATGAGGTTCCGGTGTACCCTCTCCACTGTACCATCTGCCCGCAAACACACAATCCCAGAGCCATATCATCAAGTATGCCGTCAGCACCGCCTTAGACGACATCCGGTACGCACAGTGCCAGAAGCAACTATACGCATCCTCGCCACTCTCATTGGAATGAGGGGTCCTCTCGTCCAGCCAGCTTATTTCAGAAGTCATTTCTGCGGGTTTCAGCCCTTGCGGAGTCGTAAACCGGATCCTCGAGGAATCCACCAAATCCTGCTTGAAGACATAATCCCTCCAAGCAGTCACATGAGGCTGGGTCTTGCCTTTGTCCTTCCGGTGCATCAGATAATGATGGCTTGCCACCTCTTTGAAAACAGCCATCATCTCCGGGTCCTTATTTTCCAGAACCTGGATCTCTTCATTTGAGGGAAAATATTCCTCGTACGGTTCCGAGTCCCAAGGAAGCTTGGACACTTCGTACATCTCATGAAGAGCCAACCCCAACTCCCCCACCGGAGTAAAGAAGGTGCCAGTCTGGGCATTGAACAATTCCAAGAGTGCAAGGAACATAGGTTTATTGAGATCCACGCCAGCCTGTGTGGCACGGATAGCGGCTGTCAGCCTAATCTCCTTAAGCTCAGCCTTGAACTTCGAAAGTACCCAAATGGTCAACTCGTCCCACCTCGGTATGTGGTGACACCAACCTTCAACCCTAAAGCTACCTTTCGGATACGTGACCTTCGATGTCAGCATCCGATTTACAAAGGTCGAAGCACTAAAGGCAAAAGTGTCACTAGGGACTTCACTATAGAGGCTCCCAGGACGCAAAGATCGGCAACTAAATGCGGAACTGGCTCGCGAAACGGCCAAGGTATCCCTCTGATTCAAGGTAGCATCAATCGAAAGAGTACCTCCCAAGGCCCCATCTTGAGAAGGAGTAAGTTCCCAGGGCATCCTCCTCTTTGAAGCCAAACGGTAGAAGGCCGTCAGCGGCAACTGGCGGTCAAGTTGCCGCATGTACAGAACCATGCCTTTTACAGAGAAGAACCAGTCCTCTTTTACCTTCAGTATCTTCGCCTCAGTGGAGATCATGCGGCCACCGAACAAAAAGACAGGTTTTAAGAAGGTCATATCCTCGAATTCAGCAGATTTCAGTTTTTTGCTCTCCATCATACTCTGGAGGAAAATTGGCAACTGGTTCTGGATCTGCAGCACTCTCTCAGGAGGTTGATTCTGTAAGATAGCATCCTTCGCAGGGTTGATAACCGCCTCATCAAAATCAACTCCCATTTGACAAAGGGAAGCATCTAGAAGGACCTCATTCAGCAAAGGAATTTTTATCGACACTGGAACAACAAAAATAAAAAGTCAGGCAAAAAGACAAAGTGTGTCAAAGCAACCTAGCGCATCATCAGGGTGTAAACCCATGTACCTCAGTAAAAGCTTCGGCGCATCATCAGGGCATGAACTCATGCACTTCAGCAGAAAGGCTTCGGCGCATCATCAGGGTGTGAACCCATGCGCGTCAGTAGAGGCTTCGACGCATCATCAGGGTGTAAACCCATGCACGTCAGCAGATAAACTTCGGTGCATGATAAAGGACTAAACCTATGCACGTTGGCAGGACAAAACCTCGGCACATCATCAGGACAGAAGTCCATACGCGTCGGCAGCAGAGAGTTTGGGCACACCAACTCAGCCGCATGATCCAAAGTTCGTCTGAACAAAGAAAATAGTGAAGGAGACGACAGCCACCCGTCACCGCGGGTCGAACGTCGGCTGGAGTCACAATGATGACCGGAGCATCCTCTTCGGCAAACTCCGCCGGCTCCTTTTCCTTGCCAGCACCGCTGCGAGGAGTCTTGGGAGCCATTCTTTGAAAGAAGAAAAGTTAGGGTTTTGAGAAAGAACTCTAAAAACCAAAATCAAGGAGAAGAAGAACTCTCTCTCTCCATCTCTCGCCTATTTATAGGGCTTGGGTGCACGCGTGAACCGATGAAGAGTGACCTCAGCCGTCGCCTCGGGTTCTGTGAAGAGATAACCGCAAATAAAACAAAAAAAAGATCATCATTAATCTTTTCGGTTATCGAGGCGTTATCATTTGCATTAACTGAGCGGAGCATGCGCCCCATTACTGATGCGCAGAGTATCTATGCGTCCCGACAGTCATGCGCCTCTACTACCATGCTTCTTATTCAAAGTATTCTAAAACTTATCCAAAAGTTTTGAAAACTTTGAAGGGGGTCTTGTAAAAGCATGGAAGTTCAGAACAAGAAAGCCCATGCGCCAGACTACATGCGCCAGAGCTTGGACAAAGTACTTCACAAATAGCAAAAATAGGCATTGAAAGAAGATTTTTATTACATATAAAAGTCTATTAAATGTCTAAGAAAAGATTTTACAAAGGAGAATTTCTACAAAGAAAAGATCCTAAGTCTACAGCCAGCAGCCATCATGCACCCTCAAATAGGCGCAGCAATCACCACGCGCCCTCAGTAGGGCGCATCCTTTCAGCAGCTCAGTTATATGCATCCTCAGTTATGTGTATCCCTTTGGCAGCTCAGTTATGTGCATCCCTTCAGCAGTCCAGTTATGTGCCGCTCTTCCAGCCAGGCTCACCGCCATCTAAATGCTTCGACTAATGAAGCATTTATTGGACAGAATAAGGATGGCAATCAACCCTCTAGCTGGAGGAAGAGCTCCCCAAACCGAGGAAGAGAAGAGCACCGCAAGCCAATCTGTGGCCAGGGGAGGGTTCGAAAGAGTCTCCAAAGGCCAAGGAAGACCGTAATCGAAACTGCGACTAAAGGAGCAGCTTTCAACACAACCAGAGTGGGCAACGCCCACTTTGAAGGAAGAAAGAGCCCCCAAAGCTGTAGCACCGCCATTCCGATCTGCGGTTCTAACTGCACAACGAAGACGAGGCTCGAGCATCCCTATCTTTGGATGCAACAGGCACCTTTCGCCTGCCTCAGAAGCCCTCGACTCCGACTTTTGGATGTAACAGTCAACTTCAAGTGCATCAATGAAGACATGGCATCGCATCTTCACCCTCGAGAGCATCTCGTCAACAGAATGCATCCGAGTAAACAAGTTCATATTGGAAGAACGTGAGAGAACGAGAAGCAAACTCTCTCCATGCCACTATTTATAGGCCGGACAAATCAAACCCATGCGCCAAGTGGATGTCTCTCCGAATTCCGTACAATAAATTTGCATTAAATGGATGAACCGGACGCTTCAAATTCAGCTAAGTCAAAACAGCTATTTAAAGCACTCGAAGATCGTAACAGTCGCACTACTAAAGACGTGTCACGAAACAGATGCGCCGGCCAGATCGCGCATCACACAGACGCATCCTTCAACATCAAGCGCATCACACAGACGCGCCCTTCAGTACCAAGCACATCACAGGGATGCGCCCCCCATGCGTCCCCATACGCCTAGTGGAACGCCAACCGACGCGCCCACTCAGCTGTCCATCGAATGTCACAAACATTAAATGCTGAACTGACAGAGTTGGCAGCACGCCTCCTGAAGTCTGAACAGTTCAAAAGACGAAGCGTCGCCAACGTCAGCATCATCATTACTTTCCTTCGACGGCTACTGCCACGTGGCCACCCAACCACTCGTATGTGCCTCTGCAGCTATGCGCCCAAATCTGTATGCGCCTCAAAAGCCATGCGTTTCAGACTTTTCACTGATCCCTAAAGACAGAAGGAAAGTTACCATTAAAGCCTCGCATGTGCCTCAAAAGCCATACGTCCAGAATAGTTTGTGACTCCTAAAGGTTATGAGCCAAAGCCTCCTCCTGTGCCCAATCCTAGGCACATCCTACCAGATCATTCTTCCATCAAATCCGAGATCTCCGAGCCATGGGTCGATGACACGTGTCCTTTGACTCGACTCACCCAAGATCTCAGCAACAGAAAGATCTTCTTCTCTGCTACGTGCCGGTTCACAACAGCAATATGAAGAAGTCAACCCCTCGATCAGGGCGCATCGTTCATGCATCTCCATCAGCAATCAACACGTGGCGTCCCCGCGTACAGGCGTATCCTACATACGCGCATGAGCAGCCAGCCTACAAAACTATAAATAGAGGGATCATTTCCTTCACATATACGGACAGAACACACAATGAACGAACATACCACCAGAGAGGCAGATACAGACACTCAACGTCTTTCTCCTCTCAGCAAGCTCCAGCACCCAGAGCAATCCAGACCTTTAGAGAACCGATAACCGTCGTCATATCGTCAACGGAGTCAACGTATTACCACTCACTCCATCGGCATAAGGGACCCAGATAAACAAAAGTGTACTCCTAGGACTACATCTAAGTCCTATATTGTAACACTGTTCCGTTTGTATTAAAATTTGCAATAAAAGAATTTTAATGGCAAACAATGACTACCTCATCCTCCTGATATACTTGATCTCCAATATTATATGTATTTCTTGCTTTAGTTTTACATACTGCCCACCAATCGCGAGTAGTGCATCGACGACTAGGATAACTCTTGTAGTACACTTGGACCGTTTGACTAGCCAACACAAATGGTTCAAAACCTATATATCTTTTTTCGTGTTTTATATCAATAAATTCAAACTTTTTTCAATTCTTCATCCTTGCTTGGGTGTTGTGTCTAATCAATCATATTTAAACAACACAATTTTGGTATCAAAAGAGTAATCCAGTTCTACAATATCTCTTAAAACACCGTAATAGTCAAATTCTGGATCGGCATCGTAGACTGAACCCCTTACACAAACTCCAAAATTCTTTGTGTAATTAGCCTCCTCATCGACAAATGAGTAATTGATAGGCTTATTAATGGTTCTAAATTTGAAGTCATTGATGGTATATCCATTCCAATATTTTGCCCTCTTGCTTGGTCCGATAGCTAGTGCTCGAAATCTTTCGTCGGTCAATTGTGTGCCAGAACGAAAAACCTAAAACATCATGTATCATAACGTCATTAGGACAAAGGTCTTTTGTCGGTCAATTGAATTTAAAATAGTTAAATAATTTTAATCCTTACATAATTATGGAACCACGACGGAAACTTTCTGTCAACCTCTCTAGCAAGATCATCATCATCAATGCTAGGTCTCTCCATTTTTATCTCAACTTTAAAAATACTATGATAATAACGAAGAAAAGTTAGAAAACTTTTTACAAGTGTATCACAAAATTGGAGTATGTAGCAAAATTATGTCGCTTACTTCTCTATATCTTCCATCTCCTCCATACCACTATTTAGGCAGATATACATGAGAGACTTCAAACTCATTGTCCTCCAACCACCGTAATTTAGAAGCACTTGTGTCACTCCCTGTTCCAAGAATATGTAATTTTTTTATTTTTTTTGTATATGGTATCTGGCACCTGTATCTTGATTGTATGTATTATATATTTGTAACTGGCCATGGCATGGAACAGTATCTTATCGCAGATTAGTATGACACCCCTTGTCCTTGTTTGGTTGTAGGCGTGGCTCACTACTTCGATGATAAGATATCTGAACCGTGTTGTGGTTAGGATTTTATTTAAATAAATTAATTAGTTGTATCATATAGCATTTAACATATCATTAGTCATATGGTTTAGAACATGCTTAAAATTAGGATTTCTTTGAGTCAACCCAACCCCCATATATATTCTCTTCCTCACTCTCTTTCATCATTCACTCTTTCATTTATTTTCCTCAAACAAACTTTTAAGCAAGTACACCTTGCACCAAATGGAGGGATTCTTGCATTTTTTATTTCTTGATTTTTTATCTTTGATATAATTTGTCTATATTATTCTTCTCATCATCATCTAAAAGTTTAGTTCTTGGAGTTTTTGATTTTAATGGCTAGTTTTGTGCAGATCTAAGTTTCTAAAACTAGAGTTTTATGGATTTTGTGGTTTTGCTCTATTAAAATTTTCTTATTTTCGAAAATTACTTGTTCCATGTTGTAGAAAATACAATTCTACCCAATTTTGGCTTTTGAACCGCCGAATTTCGACTTCGTATGAGAAAGTTATGCCATTTTCGTGTTCATGGGATTCTCACACCTTTTGGTGCTGTCGAAATGATGAACAGTGCCGCGCGCAGCGTATTCGCTGTCGCGTACCGTGCTTGCATGCAACATGCATCGTGGGCAGTTTTGCTCGCGTAGCGCAACTTGCGCGCTGCGTGCGATTTTCTGCCGCGCAACGTGCGTCGTCGGCAGTTTTGCTTGCGCGTACAGCGCAACTTGCATGCCGTGCACGATTTACTGCCGCGCAACATGCATCATATGTCACACCCTGATTCTGTTGAATCGATAGTCGTTCCCCAGATGTGATACTGTGCGAACCTAATTTGTGATCGCACAAGGCATAGTCATAAGGTAATCCGAAATACGAGATCTAAGAGAGCAAGCAAACAAATTGAATCACACATTAAGTAAAAAGAACTTTGATCTTTATTGATAATGAACATTATTTACAGACTACAGTACAGGACTCATGCCGTGCGGGCTACAACATGACTCAATTATAAAAGAGTGCCGATGAGATAGCCGTTCCATACATTGCACACATCCCTCAATATACAACAGAGTATTCCAGTGACCTGGAATGGAGGGACGCTGAGCCATCTTTCTTGGACAGTCGAGAGTCTTCAAAAGTGGGGTTGCGGGGAAAGTCTTCGACGCGCGGCCGAAGCTTGAAAATCACGAACATCGCCGAGCTAGTTGGCGCGTCCTTCCTGATTCGCAAGACCTGCAAGGAGCGATGATCAGTACGATCACATTTACTGGCAAATGGCTAATTAACATCCAAGCTCTGCATTTGATTGAAGCAGTTTTATAAACATGTTAGCTAGTTATTTCTGTGATCTTTCTAACCATCCTGATCGATTTGCATGTTAACATGTTTTGAAGCAAGCAATTAAAATTGTATACATTAAGCACCTATCATATTCATCACGTGTCACGTTCATTAGTTTAGCAGTGAAAGGGTGTGAAGGTCACTGGCAATGTCAAGCTATCACGGACTATAGTTGGGTTAGACGGCGACCCTTTTGCGGCGGGTAGCGAGCCCTGTACAAAAGTTCTCGAATAATCTACGCCGATATAAGGTTGTCGCTTGCTATACTCGTTCCTCCAGGGCCGAATCGGTCCCTTGGCCTAGGCAACCGTTCGAGGAAACTACACCTTGTCGACAAGTTATCCAATGACCGTTTTGCAGAGCCTTGAAAAATGCTCTCTCTTTTCTAGAACCTTATACTTTCTCTTTCAGTTGCAAAACTTAGCCTTTCTTTTGAACTTAGTCGATTTACTCACTTAGCCATATTGTTGCGATAAACGTTAATCGATTCATTTATTGTTTTGCATAGGCTAAGTGGAATTACATAAGAAAGTATGTTTTCTATTTTCAATATCGGTAGTTTGATAGCAAGTGTTTCGTGAAGAATCGTGCCATAATTTCTTTGATTCTACACTATGATGGCAAACATTCATTTAACTTCATATTGATTTTAAAATAGAGGGTCGAGGCGAAGGAGGTCAGCCACTCACCTTAGACTTGCTTCAGACGAGGGACTGGTTGGCTGCCTGACATCGCCTACGCGATCACCTGCAATCGCATAAGAAACTGATTATAACACTGTGTAATTCAAGAAATTTCTATATGAATGTGAAGCTCGAAAACACAAGTCATGAAAACCTATCGAAAACATTCACGAAAATGCATTCACGAAAACCAAAGCCAAAGCCAAATCAAGCGCAGCATGAAACCAGAGCAACGGAAGGTCTCTTCCGACTCAGCCGCAAAGCCAATCCTTGAGGCGCAACCCGCAGAATATGAGAATTGGTTCCGAAGAAGTCATTCCATAACGTGGAATGGATCTTAATTCAACCGTTCCCGTTCGATCGATTCGACCGATTTTGACCTATCGGTCCCGACCGAATCGATAGCGACAGTGTTCCTTTCTCATGCACCCCATGGACGGAAATGGGGCACGATGTAGGGACGGAGCATTATACCATAACCAACTAATAAAAAGTTTTGTCCTCGAAACTTAAGGATAGAACCTACCTCTATGAGAACAATGAAGGAAATTTCTCCTTTATTTTCGATTCAAGCTCCCACGTTGACTCTTCGACTGAATGGTTACTCCAGAGTACACGGACGGGAGGGATCACTCGATTTTGTAGCAGCTTATCCTTGCATTCCAAGATTTGAACTGGCTCTTCAACATAGGATAAGTCAGACTTCAGCTCCAACTGGCCAAAATCTACCATGTGGCTAGGGTCGTGCACGTACTTCTGCAACTGAGAGACGTGGAAGACATTGTGTACACTTTCTAGTGCTGACGGTAGGGTAATTTTATAGGCCACTGGGGCGACCCGATCGAGTATTTCGAACGGTCCAACGAATCTCGGACTCAATTTTTTCTTCACGCCGAACCGAGTAACTCCTCGCATGGGCGACACTTTAAGAAATATGTGATCATATTCTTGAAACTCGAGGGGTCGACGATGAACATCCGTATAACTTTTCTGACAACTCTGTGCGGTCTTTAATCTTTTCCGAATGAGCCAAATTTTCTGTACGGTCTGTTCCACCAGTTCCGAACCGAGAATCTGCCGCTCTCCGACTTCGTCCCAGCAAATGGGTGATTGGCACTTTTGTCCATACATGACTTCATACGGTGTCATTTGGATGCTAGATTGATAGCTATTATTGTATAAAAATTTGGCCAGAGGTAGATGAACATACCAACTCGACTTGAAGTCAATTGCGCAGAGCCGTAACACGTCTTCGAGAATCAGATAGACGTGCTGCGTTTGGCCATCGGTCTGGGGATGATAGGTTGAGCTAAAGTTCAACTTGGTACCCAGAGCCAACTGAAGGCTACTCCAGAATCGCGACATAAATCGTGAATCCTGATCAGAGACGATAGATACTGGAACTCTGTACAGCAGTACTATCTCATCAAGATAAATCTGCGTCAGACAATCAACGCTCCAAGTAACTTTAATGGCAATGGAGTGCACTGACTTGGTTAGTCGATCGACGATGACCCAGATGGCATCATTTTCCTACGGTGTCTTTAGCAGACCAACAATAAAATTTATGCACACGTGCTCCCACTTCCATTCTGGAATTGCCAGATTATGCATCTCCCCATCCGGTCTCTGGTGCTCAGCTTTCACCTGCTAATAGGCCATGCATTACGACACGAAGAGTGCCACGTCTCTTTTTATTCCGTGCCACCAGAAGTTTGTGAGGAGGTCCTTGTACATCTTCGTGCTTTCGGGATGCAAGGTGTACTTTGCATAGTGTGCCTCCGACAATATCTCCTTTCTAAGTTCTGAATTATCCGGAACGCATAGCCTACCCTTCAATCGAAGCATGCCGGTTTTGTCTTTCGCAAAGTCGGTCGTCCTACCTGTCGAGATTAGCTCTCGTATTTTTTTCAGGTACGGATCGTCCTTCTGAGAGATCTTGATCTTTTCTTGCAAGCTCGGCTCTAACTGCAACTTTGCCAACTGCACATTCCTGAATCAGACTCGGAGTTCGATGCCTATCTCTTCTAGGTCGCGTAGCAGTCTGTGGTCGATGGATAGCAAGACAATATACTTCTGACTCAGAGCGTCCGCCACAACATTTCCCTTTCCCGACGTATAGTCAATAGTCAAGTCTAATCTTTGATCAGTTCAAGCCAACGCCTTTGTCGCAAGTTCAGTTCCTTCTGCGTGAATAGATATTTGAGGCTCTTGTGATCGGTATAGATCGTGCATGCCACATCATAAAGATAGTGATGCCATAATTTTAATGCGAACACAATTGCCGCTAACTCCAGGTCATGAGTAGGGTAGTTCTTTTCGTACAGCTTTAGCTTTCTGGAAGCAAAAGATATCACCTTGTTCTGCTGTATTAGCACACACCCCAAGCCCTGACCGAATGTGATGCTGAATATCTGAAAACCCTCAGTCCCTTCAGTAAGTACGAGTATCAGGACCGAGATGAGTCGTTGCATTAATTTCTGAAAGGAAGCTTCACAGTCGTCAGACCATTCAAATACGACTCCTTTCTGGGTGAGGCGAGTCAGAGGCGATGCGATCTTCGCGAAGTCTTTCACGAAGCGTTGGTAGTATCCCTCTAAGCCAAGGAAACTTCGAATCTCGTCGATGGATGCTGGCCGTTTTCAATCGACAACTGCTTCAACTTTCTTTAGATCGATTACAATACCTTCAGCTGAAATAATGTGTCCGGGAAATACGATGCTGCTCAGCAAAAATTTATATTTGCTTTGCTTCGCATATAACTGATTCTCTCGAAGGGTCTGAAGCACGGTCCGTAGATGCTCAGTGTGTTGCTGCCTATTCTTCGAGTATACGAGTATATTATCGATAAAGACTACTACGAACTTATCGAGGAATGGTCGGAACACTCGATTTATTAAATCCATGAAAGCAGCTGGGGCATTTGTTAGGCCGAACGACATTACCAGGAATTCGTAATGGACGTATCGAGTGCGAAAGGCGGACTTCGGCACATCGTCCAGCTTGATCTTGTGTTGATGGTAACCCGAGCGCAGATCAATTTTAGAGAACACCGTAGCTCCTTGCAGCTGATCAAACAGATCGTCTATGCAGGGCAAAGAATATTTGTTTCGGACGGTGGCTTTATTTAGATCGTGGTAATCGATACAAAGACGCAGTGAGCCATCCTTTTTCTTGACGAACAGCACGGGCGCTCCCTATGGTGAGACGCTGGGTCATATAAATCCCTTGTCGAGCAACTCTTGCAACTGTACTTTGAGTTCTTTAAGCTCTACAGGGGCCATTCTGTACGGGAATTTAGAGATCGGTCGGGTATCGGAGAAGGTATCAATAGTGAACTAACTCTCTCGATCGGGTGGCATGCCCGGCAGTTCGTCCGGGAACATATCTGGGAATTCTGCCACAACGTCGGTCTGACCTACATTTGCACCATGCTGTCGCATGTCTCGAACGGACGCTAGATAACCTTCGCACCTGGAATGCAGCATCCGTCGAGCAGATATTGCGGAGATCACCATGTAGGTCGGCTATGCCTCACCACACGAGCAGCAGAATTCAGGCACTCCAGGTATACGGAATGTGTCCCTCTTTTCAGCGCAGCTATGGTTGCATTGCACGGACCGAGCCAATCCATCACTAGAATGATATCGTAGTCCTTAATATCTAGAACTATCGCATCAAGACTGATCTTTTGACCACCTATATAGATAATTCCGTCTCCGCAGACTAAATTTGCAAGTAGTGGCATATCCGACGGTATATTAACAGTAAGTTCGAGACCCAGTAATGTCAAGAAAAATTTGTGCTCGACGGTGAAGTCCGCCGATATAAAACTATGCGTGACACCTGAATCAAATAATACACGAGCAAGCTTATTATTGAAATACAGTATACCTGACACGACTGTGTCAGATGCGAACGCTTCATCTCGAGTCATGGCATAGACGCGGCCCTGAGCATTGGTGCGACGGACTTGGCCATTTTGTTGTTCAGTTTGTGGAGCCCGAGGTGTTTGGCCTCGGTTATGTTGATGTTGTTGGGGGCACTGGTTTGGCTTCTTCGAACAATTGCATGCAATATGGTCCGTTCGACCGTGCCCGAAGCATGCTCCACTCTTCAATCGGCACTCGTTGGCCACATACCCCTCCTTGTGGCAGAAATTATAGTCTATTCGGTCCTTTTTCTGGTTGTCGCCTTCGTTGCCGCGATTTTGACGCTTGTGCGTATTGTTGCCTCCCATATTACTATGCGTTTGTTATTAAAGTGAGCAGCGCCAATAGTAGTAGGAGGATACACGAACTCCAGATGGAGGGCATGGTTGACTGCCTCGCCCATGGTTTTGTATTCAGGCACCGAAACATGGGCATGAAGAGAGGAACGTAGGCCCACATCGAATCGTCGAGCTCGACTTGCAGTTGTAGGTAGATATGCTCCAGCAAATTTGGCCAGTTTGTTGAATTCGGCCGCATACTGTCATAATGTTATATTTTATTGCCTCAACTACATAAATTTATTTTCTTTTTCCTTTCGCACGGTTGTAGAAAGATATTCGATCTAGAACGCTGTTCTGAATGTGGTCCACGAGATCATCACCGTCTCGTCTTCAAGTCGAATTGCCCATTTTTGTACGGCCCACCAATCGTGCGCGTTCATTTGAAGTAAGAGTTGAGAACACGCGACTTTCTTTACGTCTTCGACACCCAGAAGTTCAAACTTGTCTTTTAGCTCCTCCAACCAGTCGATCGCCACGGAGGGATCTTCTGTGCCGTTGAAGGAAGTGTGACAACTTTTTATGAATTTTGACACGTCAAAGTTAGAACTTCTCGGTGCCGCAGGTGAGAGCACGGGCGCCTCCGGTCAGCTTCGTTAGATCGAACTACAGGCTCGGTCACGGCAGGCGTCATTGTTGAATGGTTGTTGGCCACGACCGATTGTACGATTTGTTGGAGTGTGTTTGCAAAAAACAAAAATTTTATTCCAAACTTGAAAAAGAATAGTACAAAGTACAATGAATTCTGGAGAAGTACAACTGTAGGAATCTGATCAGAAGACGATCACTTTATCCCTTGGACTATGTGAACTTGAAGACTGTAGCCTCTCGAGAATACAGCAGCAATTTTACAAGAGTTCTTGATCTCTGTGCGTATGTATCTGATGATTTCGTAATGATTGGAAACTCTATTTATAGAGTTCAAGAAATAATTGTTTTAGCAGTTATTCTGATGTGCACGAGGCTGGATTGTGCCAACCTCCTGTTGTGCCAACTTTCATTCAGTTGTTAAGTCGTGTACTAACTGTATTTAGACGCGTGGCATCATGTGATTGAGATGTGCGTGGTCGTGTACAGGGTAGTAGACACGTCTTGAGAGATTAGTGGCATGTGCGCCACGTCATCCTGCTTTAGAATGTAAGTTGTCTCAACTTTATCAGGTTGAGCGAGCTTCGGTTAACTGTGCCTGATTGAGCCGCGCCTAGACAAGTGGCAGCTTTTGAGTCGAAGTCATTCAGATTGCGCCTAGGCGCAACTAAAGATTTTGTCTGGATTGCGCCTAGCCGTAACTTACAAAGTGTATAAGATAGCTGTCTACCAACTCTCCTTGAGCGGCACAATTCACGGGATTCGAAGAGATTTTCCTCGTTCACTGTGGTGTCAGTTGTCAGTACTGTCAGGTAATGATGGCCATTAAGTATCAGACGCCACGTAGATTTTGGTGCAATAAGACTGGCCGCAGTCTGATATCAGCACAACCTGATCAGTGGCGCAGCTTGTTCTCTAAGCTTCATATCAGTGGCGCAACCTGATCTTTGGGGCACAACTTGATCACTGATTAGTATGTTCAAGGCACAACTTGATTTTTAGGCCCTACAAGACCCCCTTCAAAGTTTTTAAAACTTAAAAACATTTCAATGTTTTGAAATAGTTTGAATTTATAAAAATTTTGACTGAGTCAAGTTGCGCCAGTCTACAACTGGTCATCACAATTAAATCTCTTTCTCGAAAACAAAACTTCCTCTTCGTCTTCCCGAGTTTCGTTGATGATTTTCGGTTTCCTATGAGGAATATGAAGAGTCATTTTGTTGATATATATGTAGTAGTTGATCTTTATACTTTATTCTTCACTTCTGTTCTTCAATGGCCTCCAAGAAGGAAGAGATGGAGACAAATGATGACACTACAATCAAGTCCCCTGAAGCGGGACATGATGTTGCGCCTACAACTTATCTGTTGGAGGCTGACCTGTAAAACCCCTAAATTTCTACTATTTTTTTTTAAAAAAATAAATTTGGTACTGATTTAAATTTTTGTATTTTACGTCATGTAGTCGTAATATACGTCGCGCACGAAATTTTATTTTTCGAATTTGCTCGACGAGTGCGATTATGTGCGAGCGTACATATTTTTAGAAAATACTTTTCTTCTATTTTATGGTTTCAAAATATTATACATAATAATTATTTAGCTATCGTACCAAAAAAAATTTCAAGTTCATTATTTTAATTATTTTATTTACACAAAGGCTTTCGTTTATACAGTTATTAATAATAAATAATATTTTTAGTACGTACATATATTTTATAAATATTTTATTAGTGTAATTTTCAAAATTATTAATATTAATATTTTATTATTCAAAAAGATTTATTATTTTCGAGATTATTATTATTGTATTTTTGGAAAATATATTTTAAAATTATTATGACGAATCAAATCTTGATTCAAATTTATGGATTTATTTAAATAGTGAAATATTTAAAATTTTGATTTATTCCATTGATTTAAACCAAGAATTAAATTTGATTTAAATTTGGATTTGTATTTTGATTTGGATTTTGATTGATTTTAATTTAAATTACGAATTATCTAAATTGGGTTTTAAACTACTCCTAATCCTATCCAAATGGGAATTCCCACATCCTATAAATAGGCAGGTACTCCTCCATAAATTGTTACCATTCACAAATTCCACAACAAAATTTTCCCACCAAGTCCGTGTATCGTGTCGGTGTCCATCCAAAGTCTTATTCCACTTTGTTTTACACATACAAATTCATCACCCGTGTCGAACACACCACGACACTAATAAATCCCTAGTTCCTAACCTAACCCTAACCTTGCCAATCACCACTGCCATCCCCAACTCTGCTCCTCGACCCAGCCACCCGTACCACCTACACACAACCCCCTTCGTCACCACCAGTACCACCTACACACAACCCCCTTCGTCACCACCAGAAACCGATCTCGGCAAATCCGCCACCGCAACCGGCCACCCCCGCCATGGCCGGCATCTCCGCACCCAAACCCACGCCACAAATTCATCTCGACCACCCTAACCAGAGGAAAAAAAAATATAAATAAAAACAACACCACCATCACCATCCCTTACCTGACGCCGCCGGCCAGAGTTCCGACGACCGCCTAATCTTCCGCCGCCGCCCTCGTGGACGACGAGGATCTCCGTCGCGAGATCCAGTCGGAACCGCCCCACCCGACGACTGAAATCCCTCCACCGCGTCTTTCTGCCGTCGTGCGGCGAACAGCCCCGGCCGGAACCCCTTTTTCCGCCGGCGAGCTCCGCGCGCTCGCTCATCCTGGCCGCTGCGCCGGCGCCGGCGCGCCACCGCCCCGAGCTCGGCCGTCTTCCGCTCCCGACTTCTTCCCTCCGCGTTCGCCCCACCTTGTCGACCCCGACCGACCGCCTCTCCGTTCCGACCTCCTCCTCTCACCGCCTCCACATTCTCCGCCGTATCCCTCCACCTCCGCCACGGATCTCCGCGCTCGCCCCCTCACTTCCCATCCGCCCAGCCGAGATCCCGAGCCACCGCCGTGCCTCACTTCCGCCGGCCGTGCCTCACTTCCGCCGCCTCGGATTCGCCCAACCGCCTGAGCCGAAACCCTAACTGAACCCCTCTCTCCCCCTTCCGTTCTTAAGGAGAAGAGCTGCTTCTTCCCCTCACTCTTCATCTCTCTCCTCTGTTTCCCTTTCCTTTTCCCTTTCTCTCACTTCTTTTTTTTTTCTTTTGGTTTCTTAACAAGCTATCGAGTACTGTTCTCGAGAAAACAGCTTCTCCTATGTATTTTTTATTTTTATTTATTGTCATCTTTTTTTTTTGTTTAAGTTATTTTCTTTGGGTTTTTTTTTATATTTTTAGTTGTTTTGTGTTTTATTATTATTATCTGTTATTTTACTAACAATATTATTATTATTATTATTATTATTATTATTATTATTATTATTATTAAAAGTATTTATTATTATTCTTTTGGTATGATAGGATGATTATTATTATTATGGTTGCTGTTGTTGTTGTTATTTTAGGTGTGATTATTTCTGAGTTTTATTAATATTATTAATATCCTTGTTATACAGTATGAAATAGTAATTTGATAAAAACTTTAAGTAATATTATCTTTATTATTGATGTACTACTAATACCAATTATTTATTCTAATCACTTTATTAAATAAAATAGAAAATTTCATTAGAAATTTTCTTTATTTTTGTAACCGAATATTATAGGCTATAATATATTACTGTAAAATTTCTATCTATTTAAAGTAAAATTTTTTGACAAGATATAGTTTTATAAAATATTCGTTTTAACCTTAAAATAATTTTCTAGAAATAAATTTTGTTTCACTTAAAATATCCTTGATTTATGAAAATATAGGTTTTAGCCTAAAATATTATTTTGACAAAACTTGGAGTTTTTTTTTCTAAAGAGGATTTTTGGATTTTCAAGTGTTTAATTAAATTATTTTAAATAAATAAAACTCTATTTTTCAAGTTTTTAAAAATAGATTTCTAAAATCGTATATACGTTAATTATCTATTTTCCTTCGACTATCCTCTGGTTCGTGGCTAGTCCCACAATTCCTATACCATCGCCAATCCTGTACACCCTTATGTCCAACATAACTAATTCGACCCTTCTGGACCCAATGGAACCGTCCGTGCCGCCATCAGAGGCTTCCTTGCATAGATGTAACATCGAAGTCGATCTTGTGCCACCTTTATCGTACCACACCAGGCAGCTCACCAGGCGTCACAACAGGCAAGTATACCTTGCTAATTAAACTGTCAATTATTTATTTACTGCATTATTTACTTTATTTCATATTGTTAGTTTCCTTTGATATAAACTGTGCGTCCAAGCCATACTTGGGTGCAAGCGACTTTATTAGTCGTTATTTTATTTTATGCATGATGACTTAGTGTTAGCGGACTACCTTCTTGTTGGGGGATATCCTTATATCTCCTTTGGCTGTGACACTCACACTACACGGTTTGAGATATGATTGCTAGGGGCACGACTTATTGACTAGCTATCTCTAAAGTCGTGTGACGGTTGATGATCGTAACTGTTATGACTAGGGTTTTAGAGACTCAAGCAGTTACAAAACTGGACGAGCCATGGATATGACTTGAACAGTGTAGAAAATATTGGGGTAGGACAGTCTCTAGTGCGTATGGGAAGCCAAACAGGTAAACCACAGTCTCCGGATGGAACTGTGGCGACTTATTTGCAGATACCCTCTGACGTTTTGGACGTTACGGCCGGATACAGATGACTGAATGCCAGTTACGTATACATAGCCTAAAATCCCACCCATGCGCATGAAAGTTGTCCTCTAAATTGCACATTAGGCGGTTAGAATCTCCTTTGCGTATTTATGTCTACTTTATATATTATTTTATTCTGACAGTTCATATTAGCTTGTTCTTCCTGTATCTTGCTACGTCCGTCTGAGGACCTAGTTTTTCCCCAGGTGTGTGTTCATGTCTTCCGCAGGTATTCTAGCCAAGGCCGTGGTCTTCTCCATTCTTTCGAAGACGATTGCGCTTGGTTCGTCTTGCCATTTTTATCGCTCGATTTATTGTACATTTCTTTTATTGGGATAGTTGGTAGTGGACTTTGTCTCCGCCCAACGATTGTATCATAAATATTCGAGTTGATTTTATATTATATTTCTTTTCATTGTGGATGAGATTTAGTTTGTTTTGGATTACTGCATTTTACAGCTTATGTATCTATACGAAGTCTATGTGCTTCGTATAAATACAGCTGGCATGTCTACGTTTCTAGTCCTACGTACTTTGGGAGTGGGGTATTACATATTTTTGTGGTGGCCCATGCAGGTCAAGATAAATTGTTTGGTTACTTTACCGTACCAAGCAAGCCTGCGTATAGGATTAGAAGTCTAGAATCTCATCCACATACTTGACCTCTTTCTTTGATTTTATCTACCGTTTGACTCATCAATTGCATCTTGCTTGCTTCCTTCCATCCCTATTCTTATCTTCTCTTCGTGCTTGCTAGAGATTGACCCTACTAGTTAGTTGTCCCAAAACACCATTAGTTTAATTCTTTAAGTTGGGTAGAATACCTTATGAACTAGCAACCCCTTTGACCTAGTGACCTATATTAGCAAGCTTATTTAGATCCTAGAATCTAGAGGACCTAACCCGTCTAGCCAACCAAGGACTTGGACAAGAAGACTATAGGACGACTGTATGACTTAGAATCATTCTACCTTCTTTAAATCTTAACCTCTCGTGCCTATGTATTTACCATTTTAACTAATGATGCTAATGTAGCCTAGTTTTTGCAAGCTTATTCTTTATCGAGTTTGTTCATGACATATGCTATTGAGCGCTCACTAGCATGTTGTCAAATCAGAACCGGTGCATAATGGTCTGATCAACCAAGTGCACTTTGGTTCGCTTTTGTCTATTACTCTACGTAGATGGGGACATAATTAAACTTGGCCCTTACAATCCCATCCACGACTGACTTGACAATTCTATTGAAATTATTCGATCGTCTTTGAATCACGTATTCGTATTCGATAACACCTCCTTTCGAACTCTATATTGCTTTCGTCTTCACCTATTTTAGGGGGACGAAAGCGTTATACTAGAACTTCCTCTAGCCATCCTACCGATTACGACCATACCGTATTAATTTTCTATGATCTAGATCGTAAATTCCTATGGCATGAATTGTTATAGGTTGTTTCCCATCGATACCCCCTTGTGTCTTCTCATCCCCCCTACGAATTCTTAATTTCGAGGACGAAATTCTTTTAAGTTGGGTAGGATGTAAAACCCCTAAATTTCTACTATTTTTTTAAAAAAATAAATTTGGTACTGATTTAAATTTTTGTATTTTACGTCATGTAGTCGTAATATACGTCGCGCACGAAATTTTATTTTCCGAATTTGCTCGACGAGTGCGATTATGTGCGAGCGTACATATTTTTAGAAAATACTTTTCTTCTATTTTTATGGTTTCAAAATATTATACATAATAATTATTTAGCTATCGTACCAAAAAAAAATTTCAAGTTCATTATTTTAATTATTTTATTTACACAAAGGCTTTCGTTTATACAGTTATTAATAATAAATAATATTTTTAGTATGTACATATATTTCATAAATATTTTATTAGTAATTTTCAAAATTATTAATATTAATATTTTATTATTCAAAAAAGATTTATTATTTTCGAGATTATTATTATTGTATTTTTGGAAAATATATTTTAAAATTATTATGGCGAATCAAATCTTGATTCGAATTTATGGATTTATTTAAATAGTAAAATATTTAAAATTTTGATTTATTCCATTGATTTAAACCAAGAATTAAATTTGATTTAAATTTGGATTTGTATTTTGATTTGGATTTGGATTGATTTTAATTTAAATTACGAATTATCTAAATTGGGTTTTAAACTACTTCTAATCCTATCCAAATGGGAATTCCCACATCCTATAAATAGGCAGGTACTCCTCCATAAATTGTTACCATTCACAAATTCCACAATAAAATTTTTCCACCAAGTTCGTGCATCGTGTCGGTGTCCATCCAAAGTCATGTTCCACTTTGTTTTACACATACAAATTCATCACCCGTGTCGGACACACCCCGACACTAATAAATCCCTAGTTCTTAACCTAACCCTAACCCTGCCAATCACCACTGCCATCCCCAACTTCGCTCCTCGACCCAGCCACCCGTACCA
Organism: Iris pallida; assembly: GCA_029216955.1. NCBI lineage: Eukaryota > Viridiplantae > Streptophyta > Magnoliopsida > Asparagales > Iridaceae > Iris > Iris pallida. The sequence continues at coordinate 4,138,032 of JANAVB010037417.1, forward strand.
CCTACACACAACCCCCTTCGTCACCACCAGTACCACCTACACACAACCCCCTTCATCACCACCAGAACCCGATCTCGGCAAATCCACCACCGCAACCGGCCACCCCCGCCGTGGCCGGCATCTTCGCACCCAAACACACGCCACAAATTCATCTCGACCACCCCAACCAGAGAAAAAAAATATAAATAAAAACAACACCACCATCACCATCCCTTACCTGACGCCGCCGGCCGGAGTTCCGGCGACCGCCTAATCTTCCGCCGCCGCCCTCGTGGACAACGAGGATCTCCGCCGCGAGATCCAGTCGGGACCCGCCCCTCCCGACGACTGAAATCCCCCCACCGCGTCTTTCCGCCGCCGCGCGGCGAACAGCCCCGGCCGGAACCCCTTTTTCTGCCGGCGAGCTCCGCGCGCTCGCTCATCCTGGCCGCTGCGCCGGCGCCGGCGCGCCACCGCCCCGAGCTCAGCCGTCTCCCGCTCCCGACTTCTTCCCTCCGCGTCCGCCCCACCTTGTCGACCCCGACCGACCGCCTCTCCGTTCCGACCTCCTCCTCTCGCCGCCCCCACATTCTCCGCCGTAGCCCTCCACCTCTGCCACGGATCTCCGCGCTCGCCCCCTCACTTTCCATCCGCCCAGCCGAGATCCCAAGCCACCGTCATGCCTCACTTCCGCCGGCCGTGTCTCACTTCCGCCGCCTCGGATTCGCCCAACCGCCTGAGCCGAAACCCTAACTGAACCCCTCTCTCCCCCTTCCGTTCTTAAGGAGAAGAGCTGCTTCTTCCCCTCACTCTTCATCTCTCTCCTCTGTTTCCCTTTCCTTTTCCCTTTCTCTCACTTCTTTTTTTTTCTTTTGGTTTCTTAACAAGCTATCGAGTACTGTTCTCGAGAAAACAGCTTCTTCTATGTATTTTTTATTTTTATTTATTGTCATCTCTTTTTTTTTAAGTTATTTTCTTTGGGTTTTTTTTTATATTTTTAATTGTTTTGTGTTTTGTTATTATTATCTGTTATTTTACTAACAGTATTATTATTATTATTATTATTATTATTATTATTATTATTATTATTATTAAAAGTATTTATTATTATTCTTTTGGTAAGATAGGATGATTATTATTATTATTATGGTTGCTGTTGTTGTTGTTATTTTAGGTGTGATTATTTCTGAGTTTTATTAATATTATTAATATCCTTGTTATACAGTATGAAATAGTAATTTGATAAAAACTTTAAGTAATATTATCTTTATTATTGATGTACTACTAATATCAATTATTTATTCTAATCACTTTATCAAATAAAATAGAAATTTTCAGTAGAAATTTTCTTTATTTTTGTAACCGAATATTATAGGCTATAATATATTACTGTAAAATTTCTATCTATTTAAAGTAAATTTTTTTGACAAGATATAGTTTTATAAAATATTTGTTTTAACCTTAAAATAATTTTCTAGAAATAAATTTTGTTTCACTTAAAATACCCTTGATTTATGAAAATATAAGTTTTAGCCTAAAATATTATTTTGACAAAACTTGGAGTTTTTTTTTCTAAAGAGGATTTTTGGATTTTCAAGTGTTTAATTAAATTATTTTAACTAAATAAAACTCTATTTTGCAAGTTTTTAAAAATAGATTTCTAAAATCGTATATACGTTAATTATCTATTTTCCTTCGACTATCCTCTGGTTCGTGGCTAGTCCCACAATTCCTATACCATCGCCAATCCTGTACACCCTTATGTCCACCCTAACTAATTCGACCCTTCTGGACCCAATGAAACCGTCCGTGCCACCATCAGAGGCTCCCTTGCATAGATGTAACATCGAAGTCGATCTTGTGCCACCTTTATCGCACCATACCAGGCAGCTCAACAGGCGTCACAACAGGCAAGTATACCTTGCTAATTAAACTGTCAATTATTTATTTACTGCATTATTTACTTTATTTCATATTGTTAGTTTTCTTTGATATAAACTGCGCGTCCAAGCCATACTTGGGTGCAAACGACTTTATTAGTCGTTATTTTATTTTATGCATGATGACTTAGTGTTAGCGGACTACCTTCTTGTTGGGGGATATCCTTATATCTCCTTTGGCTGTGACACTCACACTACACGGTTTGAGACATGATTGCTAGGGGGACGACTTATTGACTAGCTATCTCTAAAGTCGTGTGACGGTAGATGATCGTAACTGTTATGACTAGGGTTTTAGAGACTCAAGCAGTTACAAAACTGGACGAGCCATGGATATGACTTGAACAGTGTAGGAAATATTGGGGGAGGACAGTCGCTAGTGCGTATGGAAAGCCAAACAGGTAAACCACAGTCTCCGGATGGAACTGTGGCGATTTATTTATAGATACCCTCTGACGTTTTGGACGTTACGGCCGGATACAGATGACTGGATGCCAGTTACGTACACATAGCCTAAAATCCCACCCATGCGCATGAAAGTTGTCCTCTAAATTGCACATTAGGCGGTTAGAATCTCCTTTGCATATTTATGTCTACTTTATATATTATTTTATTCTGACAGTTCATATTAGCTTGTTCTTCCTGTATCTTGTTACGTCCGTCTGAGGACCTAGTTTTTCCCCAGGTGTGTGTTCATGTCTTCCGCAGGTATTCTAGCCAAGGCCGTGGTCTTCTCCATTCTTTTGAAGACGATTGCGCTTGGTTCGTCTTGCCATTTTTATCGCTCGATTTATTGTACATTTCTTTCATTGGGATAGTTGGTAGTGGACTTTGTCTCCGCCCAACGATTGTATCATAAATATTCGAGTTGATTTTATATTATATTTCTTTTCATTGTGGATGAGATTTAGTTTGTTTTGGATTACTGCATTTTGCAGCTTATGTATCTATACGAAGTCTATGTGCTTCGTATAAATACAGCTAGCATGTCTACGTTTCTAGTCCTACGTACTTTGGGACTGGGGCGTTACATGACCCGTCGCTGAGAGCGGCGAACTTTTTAGAATGTTTTGGTCTATACTCGATAGTCTGCAATCACTTGAATGGTGGGCCATCCTCTGAACGGCATGGTGATACGGAGGGGTTCCTTAATCTGATGCGTCGCTCGGGGATCCGCAACATGCAAGAATTGGATGCCATCCTTCGTCAACCTGATGAAGGCAAGAACAAGGAATAATGTTTTAAGCAAAACAACTTTTATTCTCTTTTCTGAAGTCCTTGATTGTAGGGGTCCACCCATCTTAATGCAATAAAATCTATAATTTCTGATACATTGTGTGTTGAGATTTCAAATAGTGCACGAGGTCGTGTGCCTTTGGCTAATTCTTTGTTTACTGTTTCATTGAGAGACACATGGCAGCCATCACGTGGTCTTAAGCGCCTATTGTTTAGTTCTTTCCCAAAATAGGCTCCTAGAATGACGCGCCCATTTTTCTTCTTCAGTACTTTAAAAAGGATAGCCAAAATGAAAGAGCCATTCATACTTTCTCAAAACAAATAGCTTCTCACAAGGTCCCACTTGTGCCACTTCATTCTGATGTTATTCTTTTGTATGCTGTGTCTTCAAAAATTGGTAAGTCTCGAAGAAGAATCAATGGTATGAATATTCTTCTTTCGTACCACTTTTGAAGATAGGTATTGATCTGCATGTTGTAGACACTGTTGATATACGTTAACTATTTCTGAGAATAGGCGCGCACTGTGATCCAGTACTTAGTCTCAATCATAGGCGCGTATTGTTGACATGCGCCAGTATGATCAACTTACACTGTGGAGATATATGCCTATTGACCGGCCCGCATTTCCAATATGTGCCTGTTTGATCAGTATGCAGTGCTGATGTGCGCATGTAGATAGCGCACACTGCTGGTTTGTGCCTGTTGATAGGCGCACACTGCTGGTTTGCGTCTGTTGATAAGCGCGCATTGTTTGATAGATTTTGCTAACTTTTTCTGCTTTGTTAATATTTGCAGGGATTCGGCTAGCAAGCTTCTTCAGGACTGGCATTGGTGATTTGGATGTTGTAGAGGGCATTCTTCTGACACTCATATTAGACAGCTCATGTGGTTCTGACACTCAAATCAGACAGCTCAGAACTCTTCATGTTTAAAAAGGGTCTTCCTCAGATGGTAGGAAGTGCCTATATACATGAGAGTTGGATGGTGGAGACGCAGAACTAGGAATTGTATCATAAGGGTGATTTCGTTCCTAGTTCCCCTGGCGGGCCGTCTTCTCTCCACCAGTTGTATTGACAGAAGCTCATCTTTGGGCTGCTGCACTCTGTAGTTCTTCTCTCGTCTTTCTGAGATAGAAGACCAGAGTTGATTCCATTGTCTGGCTCGTTGCTTCAGGTCGAGACGACAAAGAATTGCCACCAACAATAAGAAGATCCAAAGATGTAATAGACCTTCATTAGAATGAAAATTAGAGATGTAATAGATTTTCATCAAGATGTATCTATGCTTTTTAAAGAAGGAATAAAGAAATGATTGTCTCATTATTCTCCTTTTTATAATTCAATTTTGATATGCTGACATAGATAACAGAATGTAGAGAGAATGTGAATGTGGTAAGTTGTTTGACGTGGCTATTTGGAATTCAGAGACATAGATTCTCATTATGATAAATGAATGAGTAATCGGTCACTTCGATTTTTAAGAGAGAGACATTGAATGAATGAATGGTCATTCAAACTCTCGAGAAAAAGAATAAATGAGTGAATAGTCACGCCAGTTTCAGAGAAGGGACAATGAATGGTCAGTTATAAATGAATGAACAGTTATAAATGAACAAACAGTTGCGCTTCTTTCCAAAAGTTGCATCAGTTCTCGAGGCTGATTATCTATTTGTTTTGCCTATAAATAGAACAAAACTTTTATAGATATTGTCAATCGCTTTCCCTTCTGTACAAAAATATCTTCCAAAGATTTACTTGCTCCAAAGATCGAAGAAGAAACCGAGATGCCCCCTACTGAGCCTCCCGTGACTTCTCGAAAAGAAAGAGGCGAAGGCTCAACTTCCTCCTGCACCAGGACAGTATTTGATCTCCAACTTAGTGGAACCTGGAAAGACTGCCGAAGAAGAGGCATTGAGGATGGCTGCCTGCAAGTTTTTTGTGAGTTCAGACAATGAGATGTTTAAACTGTTGGCAAACTATGTATTTAATCATGAAGGATCAGGGCCTCCACCCCATCCTTAATATTTATGTAATTCCATGAATAAAATAAACTTTTATTTACATCATGTTTCTGAAATAAAGTATATTTTATCTTTATACATAATATTTCTTAAGAAACTTGCCATTGATAGGCATCATAGCAACTCTGTCATCCATATCTGTTAATTGATAGGCTCCATTGGAGAAGACTTTATTTACCACATACGGTCCTTCCTATTTTGTCTCGAACTTGCCTTTGCTCATATGTGTCATAGTTATAGGACGTCTGACTGTAAGAACCAACTCGGCTTCTTGAAATGTTCGCACTCTGACTTTGCGATTGAAAGATTTTGAGATCTGGGCTTGATAAAGTTTAATATGCTGTTGAGCCAGTAACCTTTTCTCGTCGAGCGCCTCCAACTCTTGAAGCCGAAGACGATCATTGTTTTCTGTAGTAAGTTTGTTAGCAATAGCGATCCTCAATGATGGAATTTGAATTTTCAGGGGTAGGACAACTTCACATCCATATACTAGAGAAAAGGTGTGCACCTGTAGGATTACAGACAGTAGTGCGATATGCCCATAAACATTCTCCAAGTTTATCACTCCAATTACGTTTGTTGATAGAGACAAACTTTTTGAGGAGTTTGATAATGGTCTTGTTGAATGCTTCAGCCAACCCGTTAGCCGCAGGATTATAGGCCGTCGAGGCAACATTATTGATTCTCTTGTCATCACAGAACCTATTAAACTTTTGGCTGATGAATTACGATCCATTATCATGGATGATTCGGCGAGGGACACCAAATCTGTATATCATATGATATTTGATAAAGTTGATGACACTACTAGTTTTTACTTCAGTCAAAGATATAGCTTCTGTCCACTTAGAAAAATAATCGGTTATAGCTAACATGAACCGATGTCCTTTAGATGAAGGAGGATTGATAGGGCCAATTATATCCATGCCCCAAGCTTCAAAAGGCCATGAGACAGCAGTCGGATAAAAAAATTTTGATGGTTGGTGAATGAAATCTGTATGAATCTGACATGCACGACATTTTCTTGCATAATCAATAGCATCTGATACCATAGAGGGCCAGTAGTAGCAAGGAGAGCATAATTTAGCTGTAATTGATTAGTCATCACCTCAAAATGATTGATGTACTGACTTGGAAAAGTGATGCCATCAAATAGCATAATGGTCGGAAGCTTGTACTTAGGAGGAAATGGAACCTCCTTCCACTCTGTAGGATATGGTTACTTTATGCCCAGTCTTTGTAGGCCATCCTTCTGCTTGAAGGCATCAAACTGAGTATGTAAGAGTTTTACAGACTCATTAGCATCCCCTGATATTTGGGAATTGGTAGGCTGGTTAGAAGTGTTAGGAGGTGGAACAGCGTGGTAATTACCACCCCCAGTACCAGACTGATTGGGATCAGCTTGAATTGGCACGGAAGCAACCTGAGGTGTTGGTACCCCCAAACTAGCAGGTACGGAAGATGCTATAAGCTCAGGATTTGTAGCAGGATTTACAATCAGTGGCACTGTATGTTGAGCCATGATTATAGTATGCATGCTTGAGACCATCTCTGCCATGGTCTTTAATTTGTCTTCTAGTACAGCAATTCGTTGCTCTTGGCTGGTTGAAGTAGAGGGATCTTGATCTTCCGTAATGGTATATGCTGTCACTTCTCTTGCTGCTATTGATGAGATAGTTTGTTCAGAACTTCCACTATCTGCATCAAACTCTGAGAAAGAGTCCTCTCCTACATGGGCAATGGGGAGATCTTCTTGATTAAAGACACCTTGGTTCAAATGTCGATTCCTCGATCTAGTGTATTGAAAGACACCTTCATTGGATGCATGGATCCGATCTAAGTATTGCTGACTAGGATTACGGAATGCATTACATCTTGGACGTTTCCCACCCCCAGTGCCTTGAGAAGTCATGTTGACAGAAGCATATAATAGCTCATCTTCGTCTTCTATTATATGTTCAGGAGTTAAAGCATAGTTCAGACGATCGAAGACAGATCGTTGAGCCGATTGGCAACAACAGTTGATGACGACTTCATGAAGGCAGTGGCGATCTGAAGCATGATTTGGAGGTGAGGGAGACATCCCTGTAATCTCTCGTCTTTGTGTAAGACGTTGCCGTAAATCAGTTACAACTACAGAACGAAAAGAAGTCGGAGGAACATATTCCTTAATGATGTTAGGAACATGTCTCCTATTCTTCAGATGTTTAGTTTCCTGAGTGTACAAAGATGTACTCAACTCATAAGCATAGGTGGTTGGGTCTTTCTTTTCAAACTTTGGCTTTTGGTACAGATTGGCCTTTGGCATAGGGTTCTTACATTTTGCCAAAGTTGATATTGGTTGACGCCTATTAAGATAAGCGCGTAAATCAAAAAATTCTGCTTCAGGTGTCTCTGTTTGTGATACCCTCAATTTTCCTTGCTTGGATCTTAAAATTTGCAAGGTGGAAAGGTCTTGACCAAACCCCATAGGGGTAGCTAAGATACCTCTTTGGTCAGTATTCTTTCCAATATCAGAGATCCGAAGATCTCTGTTTAAAGGAATTGAATCTGATATACCTTCCTCTGAGTCATAGACCAGGAAAATTTGAGAAAAGACCAAAGGATGCTTTCCTTTATTTTGTGGAGGGTCAGCTAAGAAGCCTTTTCCTTTGTTCTATCGTGAGACCATTTTAGGCACAGATTGTGCCAATTGAGGAAGTATCAAAGGACTCTTCCCTTTGTTCTGTCTAGTGTTAGCACTAGAATATTGATTCTCCAAGTTCAGAACTTGAGAATTAGAAGAGGGAATAGCCAAAAGACTAGTTCCCTTGAGTTGCGCCAGAGTAGCAGATTGTGCCTGAGGTGCTGATTGCTTAGGTTGTACCATAGTCCTACAGGCTACTGATGGTGCCTTGAAAGCAACATGCGTAGACTGCCCCTCAACGATGGCTTGAACAGACTGCGCCTTGACAGCAAAGAGAGTAGTAGACTGCGCGTGGGCAGCAGGATGAATAGGTTGCGCACGGGCAACAAATGTGCCTGAGTCGTCGAGACAGACTGTGTCTTGGCCATTGAACACTCAGGTTGCGCCTGGGCAACAGTGACCATGGGAGATTTAGGAGCCCACACAGTCCTGTTCTTGGCAATAGCCACTGTACACTTGTTGCTCTTGGTGCTAATCATATCTTTATAGGCTGTCTGGTTGACTTGAACAACCAGAGTCTTCTGCCTCATGCCGATCGACACAATGTCACATTGAGTTGTCACCTTCTCGTCGGAGGAGAAAGTCGTCACAGCAGAGTCGCCATTTTGTTTGCAAAAAATAAAAATTTTATTCCAAACTTGAAAAAGAATAGTACAAAGTACAATAAATTTTGGGGATATACAACTGTAGGAATATGATCAGAAGACGATCACTTTATCCCTTGGACTATGTGAACTTGAAGACTGTAGCCTCTGGAGAATGCAGCAGCAATTTTGCAAGAGTTCTTGATCTCTGTGCGTATGTATCTGATGATTTCACAATGATTGGAAACTCTATTTATAGAGTTCAAGAAATAATTGTTTTAGCAGTTATTTTGATGTGCACGAGGCTGGATTGTGCCACATTGGGTTGCGCCAACCTCCTGTTGTGCCAACTTTCATTCAGTTGTTAAGTCGTGTACTAACTGTATTAAGACACATGGCATCATATGATTGAGATGTGCGTGGTCGTGTACATGATAGTAGACACGTCTTGAGAGATTAGTGGCATGTGCGTCACGTCATCCTGCTTTAGAATGTAAGTTGTCTCAACTTTATCAGGTTGCACGAGCTTCGGTTATCTGTGTCTGATTGAGCCGTGCCTAGACACGTGGCTGCTTTTGAGCCGAAGTCATTCAGATTGTGCCTAGGCGAAACTAAAGATTTTGTCTGGATTGCGCCTAGGCGCAACTTACGAAGTGTACAGGACAGCTGTCTACCAACTCTCCTTGAGCGGCACAATTCACGGAATTCGAAGAGATTTTTCTCGTTTACTGTGGTGTCTGTTGTAAGTGCTGTCAGGTAACAATGGCCATTAAGTGTCAGACGCCACGTAGATTTTGGTGCAATAAGACTGGGCGCAGTCTGATATCAGGCACAACCTGATCAGTGGTGCAGCTTATTCTCTAAGCTTCATATCAGTAGCACAACCTGATCTTTGGGGCGCAACTTGATCAATGATTAGTATGTTCAGGGCGCAATTTGATTTTTAGGCCCTACATAGTATATTCAACTGCTGCTTGAATTGAGCCTCAAACCGATTCTCGAACTGGGTCTGACGAGCCTCCGCCTGCTGACGATGGAGCTCATTTTAGCATTGCTGCATTTCGAGCATCTGCAACATCTGTTGCATCGGGTTGCTGGAGGATCCGACTACGATAGGCGTCATCTCCGTTGGATTGACGGAATGCTCGGGTCTTGAACTACTCGAGCCGCTGGAAGCACTCGTCTCGTCCCCCGCCCGAGGTTCTGCAACTGCAGGGAAAAGAAAGGTAACTCTCATTAGTTTCAGAAAATATCCAGGGTTCAGCATATGAAACAACTCATCTCATCGACACGAGGTCAACGGTTTGAGACTAGAACTCGACACTGGATGCAAAGGACGTAAAGCCGTGCTCTGATACCATTATGGTATGCCCCGATTCCGTCGAATCGATAGTCGTCCCCCGAGCGTGATGCCGTGTGAACCTAATTTGCGATCGCACAAGGCATAGTCATAAGGTAATCCGAAATACGAGATCTAAGAGAGCAAGCAAACAAATTGAATCACACATTAAGTAAAGAGAACTTTGATCTTTATTGATAATAAACATCATTTACAGACTCCAGTACAGGACTCATGCCGCACGGGCTACAACATGACTCAATTACAAAAGTGTGCCGATGAGATAGCCATTCCATACATTGCACACATCCCTCAATATACAATAGAGTATTCCAGTGACCTGGAATGGAGGGACGCTGAGCCATCTTTCTTGGACAGTCGAGAGTCTTTAAAAGTGGGGTTGCGGAGAAAGTCTTCGACGCATGGCCGAAGCTTCAAAATTGCGAACTTCGCCGAGATAGTTGGCTCATCCTTCCTGATTTGCGGGACCTGCAAGGAGCGAGGATCAGTACGATCACATGTACTGCCAAATGGCTAATTAAGATCTAAGTACTGTATTTGATTCAAGCAGTTGTATAAACACGTTAGCTAGCTATTTCTGTGATCTTTCTAACCATCCTGATCGATTTGCATGTTAACATGTTTTGAGGCAAGCAATTAAAATTTTATACATTAGGCACCTATTATATTCATCTCATGTCACGTGCATTAGTTAAGCAGTAAAAGGGTGTGAAGGTCACTGGCAATGTCAAGCTATCACGGACTATAGCTGGGTTATACGACGACCATTTTGCGGTGGGTAGCGAGCCCTGTGCGAAAGTTTCCGAATAATCCTTGCTAATGTAAGGCTGGCGCTTTCTATACTCGTTCCTCCCAGGCCGAATCGGTCCCTTGGCCTAGGCAACCATTCGAGGAAACTACACCTTGTCGACAAGTTATCCCATGACCGTTTTGCAGAGTCTTGAAAAATGCTATCTCTTTTCTAGAACCTTATCATTTCTCTTTTAGCGCAAAACTTAGCCTTTCTTTTGAACTTAGTCAATTTACTCACTTAGACATATCGTTGGGATAAATATTAATCAATTCATTCATTGTTTCGCATAGTCTAAGTGGAATTGCATAAGAAAGTACGTTTTCCATTTTCAATATCAACAGTTTGATAGCAAGTGTTTCGTGAAGAATCGTGCCATAATTTCTTTGATTCTATACTATGATGACAAGCATTCATTTAACTTCATATTGGTTTTGAAATAGAGGGTCGAGTCGATGGAGGTCAGCCACTCGCCTTAGACTTTCTTCAAACGAGGGACTGGTTGGCTGCGCTGACCTCGCCTATGCAATCACCTGCAATCACATAAGCAACTGATTAGAACACTGTATAATTCAAGGAATTTCAATATGAATGCGAAGCTCAAAAATGCAAGTCATAAAAACCCATCAAAAACATTCACGAAAACTAAAGCCAAAGCCAAATCAAGCGCGCATGAAAACCAGAGCAACGAGAGGTCTCTCCCGACTCAGCCGCAAAGCCAATCCTTGAGGTGCAACCCGCTGAATATGGGACTTGGTTCCAAAGAATCCATTCCATAACGTCGAATGGATCTTAATTCAACCGTTCCCGTTCGACCGATTCGGCCAATTTTGACCTATCGGTCCCAACCGAATCGATAGCGACAGTTTTCCTTTCTCACGTACCCCGTGGACGGAAATATAGGGACGGGGCACGTACTTTAGTATGACAGTTCAAAATTGTAACGTGCATCGTGCTTGCACACAATGTGTGCAGTGGGCAGTTTTGCTCGCGCACCAGTGCACAAATCACTCCAAATGACTATTTTTTCCCGTTTGAACTATTTGTAGCTTAAATCTTGAAAAACTCAAAATATGAAAGTTGTAGATCTTTTTCTTGGCTTCAAGAATTTTTATGTCTTACTTTAACCAGAATTTATATGTGACTTATGGTACCTCGTGCACCTTTTGGTCCGCGCACCTTGCACCTCACGCACCCTTTGGTTCGCGCACCTTGCACCTTGTGCACCTTTGACCTTGACTTCTTGTCCTGACCTTAGTGTGCCATGAATATCTGAAACTCGCATGTCCTATGTAACTTTTATGTCACGAGGGGTCCATGTGACTTCCTGACTTGACCGTATTCCTGACTTAATTACCTGTATACGTGCTGGTACCTGTTCTAAGTGTATATTGAGATACAATATTAGTATGCAATGCGGTGCTATTTAATGAGTACACTGAGGTGTGACTCTGCGTGCTAAATGACCATTTATGTTATATGTCAATACATGTGTACCTTCTAGCCAATTATGGTAATTGTTTAGTAATAGTGTCGTGGTATAATGATTGTTGTTTGATGCATTACACTAAGCATGGATCTAGATTTGGGACTCCTTGAGCCAATGTAGATTTATACATAGGGAACACGTACTATGGTACAACATATAGGAGGATAACCATGTGACCACGATACATGATTCCAAGATCAAGATAGGGTTAATCTAAGCAACTTAAATAGGTAGAAGCATTGGGAGGGAACAGAATTCTGAGATCATATGTTACCAGCCACCCTAGGCCCTGTCCTAACGTATTGTGTTAGCCGCCATGGATACGGTTTCATTCGTCTATAGTGGATGACTATATCCGACTCCTACGTGCTCTGTGTTATATGTTTCAGCACGGTAACCTTACGGGGGACCGGTGTATAATCAATGTGCTACGTGTATATATATATATAATGGATTGGCTAGCCCTGCTTGGATGCGATACGATATGAGGATTCCTATATATTGTATTACTGGGATAATCCAGATAAATCATAGAAAGTCGTAGGATTGATTGGCCACTTGTAAGCCGACTTATTTGTGATATGTTTTTTTTCGGTTAGCAACTGAGGTACATGGACTATCGTGGTGTGTGGTCCAACCCATGTCCTTGTTTGGTTGTTAGGTTGGGCTATTGTGCTCCGATAGGCTATGGACCGAAGTTGCGATCAGAAGCCCTTCACCTGCCCATGGTTATAGGATATATCTTATATCGGCACGATATTGGTACCGTTTGTCCTTGTTTGGTTGTAAGGGTGTCGTATTGTCTCGATGATATGGTATAAGCCTATAACTTTTGAATCAGTTCTTAATTTACTCATTGGGTTTTGTCTTATTCATTATGTGCTCTCTTATGGTACTTGCTATTCGGGGCCTGTCCTCGCTGGTTTTGTTTGGCCAGATCTCGTAGCAGCGCCTGAGAATCCAGTCTTCTATCCGAACAATGGCGCACACCAGGAGCATGGGCGCTAGGAACCATGAGTGGGTTTTTTCTTCACCACTCTGATATCTTTCACTTTATACTTGACATTTAGCCACCGGCACCTGTTTATCCGGCTGTTCTGGACATTATTTTCCTTTTACATAATTGTAATTAAATCAGACTACAGCTGATTATGGTTATGTACCTATGACTCTCGGCACTAGCTTATCATTTTGTATAGCTAGGCTCATGATTTATTTTGATGAAGCGTCGGGGATGCCTTACTGCTTTGTCTTATATGATCATTATTTACTGCTTTTTGTTTTGATTGATTAAGACATAGATGCTCTATGAGACCATAGGAGACTTGATTGTAGCATGTACCCCCTTGTCTCTTAACAGCCTCGATCGCCGTATGATGTTTGTATACCTCATGTGGTGTAGCTGGCCGAGTTACCCTCAGTATTTCGGTACTGGGACGTAAAAAGATTTTATTGGTGGCCCATTAAGGTCTGTTTTTTAGACTTGTGGGGTGTTGCGATTATAGGAGTCTCAATCAAAATATGTTCCCCTTGATCTCCTGATTCGTCTTCTCTTTCTTCCACCTTGATTGCTAACTTGATTATCATCCTCGATTCTTTCTCGTCCTGTCTTTTGATACCTTGTATCCTTTCCCTTAGGGGCACATCATTTTCGGCTATTGGAGGAGCCGGCATGGGAGAGAATCCAGTAGAGTAGGGACCAGTTGGAGATCAGCAAGGGGTAGCACCTCTACCTGGACAGATTCACATCGAGAATATTACCGAGCATGAGCCAGTTGAGCTGCAGAGGCCAGATGTTCCCGTACCTCCAGTGATGCCGGTAGTACCAGTAGCACTAGACGTATCAGCACTATTACATATTATCAGGGGTTTATTGGAGACCCAGCAACACCAGACGGCAGCCCAACAGCAACAACAGATCTAGCAGCAAGAACAGAATGTATTACTGAATCAGGGGTTACAGCTAGCTCTTGAGAGGAGCATCAGAAATGACTGGGGAGCGTCGGAGAGGTTTTGTCGGCTTAACCCGAGGTACTTTGATGGCACGGAGGATGCTATTACAGCGAATGCTTGGCTTCAGGATATTGAGGCCATATTGACAGCAGCAAAGGTTCCAGCAGGAGAGAAGGTCGTCAGACTGTTACTTCAGGATCTCGCCTGCGATTGGTGGGCATCAGAAGAGGTTGGAATGAGGTGTCATGTTCCATAGGATAACTTCAGTACCAGGTTCAAGGCCAAGTACTTTGGCATGGTAGCTCGGTATGAGCTTCAACAGAGATTTATCAGCCTCAAGCAGGCTGGTAGGACGGTAGATGGCTATACAACGGAGTTCTGCAGATTGAGTCGGTTTGCACCGACGATGGTAGCTACAGAGCCAGAGAAGGCTATGAGGTTCCAGCAGGGACTTCACTTAGAGATTATGTAGCTGGTCGAGGGGTACGACTACCAGACATTCGATGCAGTATTGATGGCGGCTCAGAAGCACGAGCTTACTATTCAAAGGTTATCAGTAAGGACTGGAGGCCAGAAGAGATCTCATACGCAGAGTACGGAAGGAGGAGGAGCAGTACCTCAGACGTCAGCACCAGCACCTGGCGGCCGTATCCGTGATGCAGCACCAGTCACGACAGTTGTGACTACACCAGTTCGACAACAGCAACCGAGACACCAACAACGTCAGGAGGCACCAGTAGGTTGCACTTATTGTGGTAAGGGAGGGCACACTCTTGGAAGTGTATCGTTCAGTGAATGGGTAGTGCTTGAGGTATGGAGGTTCAGACCACCATGTAGCTACTTGCCCACAGATACAGAGGCCAGGAGGGCCAGTTCAACAGTTTTTGGCGTTGCCAGCTCCAGAGGTAGCACCGTATCAAGGGCCAGCACTAGCAGTAAGGCCATTAACCCAGCGTCCATTACTGACGTAGGCTCAGATGTATCGATAAGTACAACATCAGGTAGGGCAACAGAGGCCACAACAGCAAGGCCAGAAAAGGCAGCAACAGAGAGTCCAACAGGGGCAGAGAAAAATAGAAATTAGAGTATTAGAGCAGAGGTTGGCCGAAGGCGGTTAGATTGTGGGTAAGTTTTCAATATTATCTATTATAATTCCTTGAGTTCTATATTCGAAGAGTGAAGGCGACTTTCTCGTCTCACTCTTCTGCTACCGTATAATGTGATACGTGATATTTATCATGTGTCTTGATTACGAGAGTACGTTCTGGACAGAGTCTCATTCTTGATTAAGTCATTGGTACCGACTTATCTCAAGCGTTGACCCTTGTCCACTTTGGGAGTCAGTGTAGGACCACGAGGATGCATCCCTACTCAACTGACTCGAAAAGCATATTTTATTCATATATCTCCGATCACTTTCCTTCTAGGGTATGATTATTGTTTGTGCTTTTACTTAATTGTTCTTTCTTTCGTAATATGTTCATGTGCCATGTGTTGTTTGATAATTGTGCTTGATATATGTCCTGAGTGTATTTCGTGATCTAAGAGCGCGCTCGACTAGCCTTATCAAAATTTCGAGGATGAAATTTTTCTAAGGAGGGTAGAGATGTCACTCTCCGTTTTCGAAATACGTAATTTTTTAAAAAATTTCTGTATATGGTATCTGGCACCTGTATCTTGATTGTATGTATTATGTATTTGTAACTGGCCATGGCATGGAACAGTATCTCGTCGCAGATTAGTATGACACCCCTTATCCTTGACTGGTTGTAGGCATGGCTCACTACTTCGATGATAAGATATATGAACCATGTTATGGTTATGATTTTATTTAAATAATTTAATTAGTTGTATCATGTAGCATTTAACACGTCATTAGTCATATGGTTTAGAGCATGCTTAAGATTAGGGTTTCTTTGAGTCAACCCAACCCCCATATATATTCTATTCCTCACTCTCTTTCCTCATTCACTCTTTTATTTATTTTCCTTAAACAAACTTTTAGGTAAGTACACCTTGCACCAAATGGAGAGATTCTTGCATTTTTTATTTCTTGATTTTTTTATATGATTTGTCTATATTGTTCTTCTCATCATCCTCTACAAGTTTAGTTCTTGGAGTTTTTTATTTTAATGGCTAGTTTTGTGTATATCTAAGTTTCTAAAACTAGGATTTTATGGCTTTTGTGGTTTTGATCTATCAAACTTCTTTATTTTCAAAAATTACTTATTTCATGTTGTAGGAAATTCAATTCTACCCAATTTGGGCATTTGAACCGCCGAATTTCGACTTCGTATGAGGAAGTTATGTCATTTTCGTGTTCATGGGATTTTCACACCTTTTGGTGTTGTCGGGACGATGAACAGTACCGCGCGCAGCGTATTCGCTGTCGCACCACGTGCCATGCTTGTGCACAATGTGCATCGTGGGCAGTTTTGCTCGTGCGCGTATTGCAACTTGTGAGTATCGCAACTTGCGCACCGCGCATGATTTTTTGTCGCACAACGTGCGCCGTGCTTGCTCGTAATGTGCGCCGTGGGCAGTTTTACACGTGCGAGCAGTGCAACTTATGCATCGCGCACAATTTTCTGTCGTACAACGTGCGTCGTGGGCAGTTTTGCTCGTGCACCATTGCACAAATCACTCCAAATGACTGTTTTTGCCCGTTTGAACTATTTTATAGCTAAATCTTGAAAAACTCAAAACATAAAAGTTGTAGATCTTTGTCTTAACTTCAAGAATCTTCATGTCTCACTTTAACCAGAATTTATATGTGACTTATGGTACCTCGCACACCTTTGGTTTGCGCACATTTTGGTCTGCGCACCTTGCACCTCGCGCACCCTTTGGTTTGTGCACCTTGTACCTTGTGCACCTTTGACCTTAACTTCTGTAAACTCCCTAAATTTTAGATATATTTTAATTAATTTTTGCTTATGAAATTTTACAGTATTTTTAAATTTGGATTTTTTTTTGGTTTTTTCAATAATTTGGTAGCAAAAGCTATATTATATGTAAATGTTTACAAGTTTATTTGCTAAACATTCTGAAAAATGTTTTTATCATTTTGAATTACTTTTAAGAAACTTTATTTTTACAGTATCATTTTATAATTTTAAATAGCTTTTATTATGATTTAGCTAATAGTTTCAAGCAAATGTGTATATTGTACTTATTAGTTATTAAAAGGTTTTAGAAATATTTTTATGATTTTAGAAATTTATTTATTAGATATCTTTTAGTGTGTGTGTGTGTGTGTGTGTGTATATATATATATATATATATATATATATATATATATATATATATATATATATATATATATATATATATATATATTTTATATATATATATATATATATATATATATATATATATATATATAAAGATTATATATATTTTTAAAAAAAAGGAAAACTAACCTTGCGGCTACTATTCCCCGCAAGGTTTCCCCGACCCCTCTCTCTCTGTATATATACAGAGATCGATATAAGAAAAAAAAGAAAAAAAAAATGAAAAAAAGAAAGGAACGAATCTTCAAAACCCTAGCCGACACCTCATCACCATCCCTAACCCCGCGACGAGCATGGCGACCCCCTCCTCCAGTCCTGGCGCCACCTCGGGCAGCCAACGGCGGCCAACGACGACCTCCGGTGCGGCATGGCCGGCTATAAACAGAGTATACTCTGTTTTCATTCCTCGTGAGGTACTCCCCTTCGTAACCAAATTTCTCCCTAAATACTCGCCAATTTTTGATTCCGTAAATTTCTTTAGAAACCCAATATAACCCTCTAGATGTCCCCATGGTTATAATTTTATGGTGTCGAACCATCGGTTCTGAATTTCGACCCCAAGTTGTCAAGAAACTGTCCGAGAATAGTACATTAAAAACAGTCCAAACCCCTACTTGGAAGATAGATTTTGAGCAAAACATTAAGACTTTTCGAAAAATAATTGAAGGAAATTATAGACAACATATACAGCAGTAAAACCCTTTTTATAGATTTCGATTTCATTAAGTAGTGTAGAGTTATTCGATTTCCAAAAATCAACAAAAACTGTTTTCAAAACTTTAAAAATTTAGAAAAATTCTTCGATACGACGTGCGTTCTGCCAAACCGGGCGACGTGGTCGTGAACCGAAAGCATCGAAAGGTGCGTATCGACTTCGTGGACGTGTGGGCTTTGATGGAATTAAAATTGGTCGCGTGTGCACGACGAATTTGATGCATATCCGTCGAAAATTATCGTATCGACCTTTTATAAATTTCTTAATTACTTTGTGCACGTTCGTCGAATCGAAACGAAACTTACGCCAGCAGGACCGTATCATTTTTTTGGTCATGTATGCCAAGTTTGGTCGGATTCTGAGAAGGTCGACTGGAACGCTTATTTGGCGGGCCCGCGACCCGTTCTAACGGGCAATTTTGTGCACGGTTCACCGGAATCCAACTTTGGACATACAATTGGGTTCGTCTCCTCAAGTTGGAACCGTAGACTTATAGTTTGATGACTTTAGAGACTGTAGGTTCTGGCATGCATTTCGTTACAAAATGGGTCCAACGGCGTAAATCGTTTTGACCCGAAATTACGATTTTGTCCCTGTTTCAGAATTAGACTTTTGGACAGGCATTTTCTAGACATATCTTATATTCCGAACGCGTTCGTGGTATTTATTTCAGCATCCGAGGATGTATGTGGGATTTGGCTTTCATCGCTTCTCTATTCTAACGGTTCGAGCTATTGGACGTCGCCTTTTGCACACAACCTCAGGCAAGATATATTGCCATCTTTACTACTTATATTTAGTTATATTTTAATATTCAGTTATTATATTCTACTGTACCTTTATTTTTAGTTTATTTTTTTTCTTGTGGACCTAGAGTTAAGAGACCACCGTCAGTAGAGTGCATCTCATTAACTTGTCACGATTATACACGAGTTGTGTGAGAGCTGTGAGTAACATGTAGAGGTCACTTGCATGTTGGTTGATCACCCATGTACATGTGTACGAACAACTGCCAATAGATGCATGTTAGAGGACTTGACAGTTATCAGGTGTAAAACAGTGTTGTGGAAGCGATACGTGTTGGTGCTTCGTGGTTACGACGCATGTATAGTATCATTTGGAGGAGAGGACAGTTACCAGCGTAGGGGCTATATTTATTTTTACGCACATTTATGGGTTGATAGTGACTCAGATGAGCGCTACTTGCTGCCCCGGCCGATAGTGACTCGGATGAGCACTATTTGACGACCACTATTTATTACTTGCGTGATCCTACAGCCCCTCCATAAAACGTTGTCCTCAAAGTGCATATCACTTAGACGGTTAGGGATCCAGTTGTGCTGTAGTTTTATGGAGTTTACATTGCAGTTATAATGGCACGTTCTCCATGCATCTTGTTACGTCCCTCTGAGGACCTGGTAATTTCTCCAGGTGTGTTTTGTGACTTCCTGCAAGTGATCTAGCTAAGGCCATGACTTGCGCTCTATTCCGTCGAGAGGTTGCTTTTGGATCGTCATTTCCTTCGCTCGACCAAATCACTTTCTTTGTATATTTTTTCCCTATTTAAATTAGTTGGTAGTAGATTTGTCTCCGTCCAACATTTTGTACAATAACATTTATAAGTTGATTATATGACATATTTATTAGTGGATGAGATTAGTTTCATGGTTACTACATTTTACAGCTTATGTGTACAGACGAGGGTTCCATCTATTGGAGTATACTTCGTATGTATACAGATGGCATGTCCACGTACCTAGTCTCAAGTATTTTGGGACTGGGGTGCTACAACTTCTTGTCCTGGCCTTAATGTGCCATGAATATCTGGGACTTGCGTGTTCTATGTGACTTTTATGTCACGAGGGGTCCATGTGACTTTCTGACTTGACCGTGTTCCTGACTTGATTATCTGTATACGTGCTGGTACCTGTTATAAGTGTGTATTGAGATACAATATTACTACGGTGCTATTTAATGAGTATACTGAGGTGTTGTAACCCCTCTTCCCGAAATTTTGATAATATATTTTTATTTATTTATTTGAATTAGATGGTGACTTTTAGAACTTTTTATATAAATAATTATTTAGTTAATTATTACGGTAGATGACTTTCGCCATGGTGGAGTTTTGGAGTACAAGGTGACTAGAAATTGTGGCACGGATAGTGCGATGGAGTGCTTTGACTAGTGTATTAGCCTTGGTAGAGAAGGCCGAGCCATAGTGATATCCTAACTAGGAAAATCAGGCCAAGTTGCGACTTAACCCTTACCGAAGAATTATTTATTTATTAATTATATTATGGAGTTTTAGGGAACCCGATTGTACCGAACTAGTCCAGATTGGACCCAAAACAAGCCCAAGTCCATGTAGTCATGTGGTACGTCCATTGACATTCTTGTTGATGTAATTTGGTATGAGTGTGTTGTATTCCGTTTGAATGATCTAATAATATTTTCGTATTCGTTAATTAAATATTATAAATATTATTATTAGTTGATATTCAATACTAATTGTATAAAATCGGTCCTTGTACTTTTTGGGATTATTAGACTACACATAATGGTATATATACACCATTATTAATTTATTAAATTTTGTTATTATTATTATTTTATTGAGGTTATTATTATATAATATTATTTTATATTATTAGTTATATTATTTTTGCCAATTAAATATTATGATATATGGTCATATTTATATAAATAGACTCTACACTAGGAATAGGTGCTAGTGGGTTTTATTTGAGTTTTATGGAGGTATATATATAGGCATAAATATATATTTTAATAATTTATTAATGTATATATATATACGCATATTATATATAAATATAATAGAGTACATAGGAGTAGGGGACTCGGTCCCAGCCAGGCTAAAGGCCCAGGCCGAGCCCCAACTCTCCCCAACCCGAGAGAAGGAGGTTCCCGACCTCTTTCTTAAATACGCGCGTGAGAGACTTTCATCGACAACCAACATAACCCTAACGCTGACCACCACCTCGAGTGCGTGCGCCCCGGCCTCCTTCCGACGCACGCCACCCTCCGTGGCCGCCAGCACGGCGAGGCCGACGGCCATGCGCAACAGCGCACGACAGACTGAAACAGGAACTGCAGCAGCAGTAACACCCCCTCTGGTGACGACTTCGAACTCGTTTTTCTTCCTCCCTGGTTGATGAAATCATGAACCGTAAATTCCTATGTATAGATAACCTGACCATCTTCCTATCCTTTTAAAAGGATTTATTTGTGGCCCATCGTATCGATCAGAAAATCAATATGAAGTTGCCGAGAATTCTGTTCAAAAACAGAACACAGTGATAGCCTAAAACCCCAACTTAGAAAGAAATTCGTGGCCAACCTATTAACCGTTTTCAAAATCTAATTCAAGACAAGCCTAGACGACATATACAAGATTAAACCCCTTTTTGTAGTTTCTGACTTCGTCAAGTACTTGCAGAGTTATTCGAATCCAAAAATCAAGAAAAACCTTTTTCAAAAATATTAAAAATATTGAAAAACTCTTCGATACGACGTGCGTCTCGCCAATCCAGGCGACATGGTCGCGAACCGAAAGAATCGAAAGGTGCATAACGGTTTCGTGGACGTGTGGCTTTGACGGAATTCAAATTGGTTACGTGTGCGCGACGAATTTGATGCGTATCCGTCGAAATTCACCGTATCGGCCTCTGTACAAATTTTCTAATTACTTTGTGCACATTCGTCAGATTGAGACAAAACTTACGCTAACAGAACCGTATTATTTTTCTGGTCCTGTATGCCAAGTTTGGTCTAATTCTGAGACAGTTGATCAGATCGTCATTTTGTGAGTCCTACGATCCGACTCAATGGGCGATTTTGTGCACGATCCGCCGGAATCCAACTTTGGACATACGGTTGGGTTCGTATCATCAAAATGAATCCATAGACATATAGTTTGACGATTTTAGAGACCATTGACTCTGGCATACTTTTCGGTGCAAAACGGATCCAACGGCGGACACCATTTTGACCCAAAATTATCGTTTTGCCTCTGTGTCCAGAATTGGACTTAAGGACATGCAATTATACCTATTTTTACTATTCTGAGAATATTGGTAATGTTTATTTCAGCATCTGGAGACTGTTGTATGAGTTTTGACTATTGTAGCACACTGAATGGTTCGGATTATCGGTTTCACCAGCAAAGGACCGCAGGCGAGTACAGTTTATTGTTTGTTTTCAGTATTTATCTTTACTATGCATCATTGTTAGTCGATAGGGATGTGATTTCAGTCTTTATGTTGATTTATTTCTTTGTGTCGGGGAAGGTGAAGTACCAACGATGTGTGATCTGACCTTATACCGTGTAGACCATGATTTATTCTTGTATTATATCATGTAGACCGTAATTTATTTTTGTATTATACCGTGTAGACCGTGATTTATTATTGTTTTATACAATATAGATCGTGTACATTATACAGTGTAGACCGTGTAACTTTATACAGTGTAGACCGTGTAACTTTATACCGTGTAGATAGTGTAGACCGTGTCGCATAATTGTCCCGAGACCGGTCACATATCAAAGATACTTCAGTCGATCAGTCGGTGAGTATTTTATTGTATTTCATTTTTTTGTTCTTGGTATTTAGTTTTATTCTGTCTTTCTTCATTTATTTTATAAATCATATGTCTAAAGGCTAACCTCTGTTATATAGTCATTTTCAATTATTGAAACCGCATTCAGTGAATTATACTCGTTCCATTCCTGACTGAAAACCAATATTTTTTAGGTTAGCCGTGGATTCACTTAGCATGGGAAGTTACGGGTGTACTTGCAGACAGGAACCTAGAGACTAGCTAGATAGATGAGTTGTAATCATTCTAATATTTGTACGAGTTATATTTTCTACAAATGTAAAACTTGTGAATATTGTAAATTAAATTAATTTGCGAATGAGCATTATTTGTGATTTGAGCATTGTGACTACAGCGTTCTACCGTCGACACTGCGGCGTAGGCTGGCTTGGACACGTCTCGTATCCGAAAAAAAGGGTACGGGTCGTGACAGGTGTGACTCTACGTGCTAAGTGATCATTCGTGTTATATGTCAATACATATGTACCTTCCAACACAATCATGATAATTGGTCAGTAATAGTGTCGTGGTATAATGATTGTTGTTTGATGCATTATACTAAACATGGATCTAAATTTGGGACTCCTTGAGCCGATGTAGATTCATACTTAGGGTACACGTACTATGGTACGACATATAGGAGGATGACCATGTGACCACGACACATGATTCCAAGATCAAGATAGGGTTAATCTAAGCAACTTAAATCGGTAGAAGCATTGGGAGGGAACAAAATTTCGAGATCGTACGTTACCAGCCACCATAGGCCCTGTCCTAACGTGTCGGGTTGGCCGCCACGGATACGATTTCATCCGTCTATAGTGGATGACTATATCTGACTCCTACGTGCTATGTGTTATATGTTTCAGCACGGTAGCCTTACGGGGGACCGGTGCATAATCAATGTGCTACGCGTATATGTATATATAATGGATTGGCTAGCCCTTTTTGGATGCGATACGATATGAGAATTCCTATATATTGTATTACTGGGATAATCTAGACAAATCATAGAAAGCCGTAGGATTGATTGGCCGTTTGTAAGCCGACTTGTTTGTGATATGTTTTCTTCGGTTACCAACTGAAGAACATGGACTATCGTGGTGCGTGGTCCAACCCATGTCCTTGTTTGGTTGTTAGGTTGGGCTATTGTGCTGCGATAGACTATGGACCGAAGTTGCGATCAGAAGCCCTTCACCTGCCCATGGTTATAGGATATATCTTATCTTGGTACGATATTGGCACCGTTTGTCCTTGTTTGGTTATAAGGGTGTCGTATTATCTCGATGATATGGTATAAGCCTATAACTCTTGAATCAGTTCTTAATTTACTCATTGGGTTTTGTCTTATTCATTATGTGCTCCCTTGTGGTACTTGTTATTCGGGGCCTGACCCCACTGGTTTTGTTTGGCCAGATCTCGTAGCAGCACCTGAGGATTCAGCCTTCTACCCGAACAATGGCGCATACCAAGAGCATGGGCGTTAGGGACCATGAGTGGGTTTCTTCTTAACTACTCTGATGTCTTTCATTTTGTACTTGGCATTTAGCCACCGGCACCTGTTTAGCCGGCTGTTCTGGATATTATTTTCCTTTTACATAATTGTAATTAAATCAGACTGTCGCTGACTACGGTTATGTACCTATGACTCTCGGCACTAGCTTATCATTTTGTATAGCTATGCTTATGATTTATTTTGATGAAGCGTCGGGAATACCTTACTGCTTTGTCTTATATGATCATTATTTACTGCTTCTTGTTTTGATTGATTGAGACATAGATGCTCTGTGAGACCATAAGAGACTTGATTGTAGCATGCACCCCCTTGTCTCTTGACAGCCACGATCGTCGTATGACGTTTGTATACCTCATATGGTATAGCTGACCTAGTTACCCTCAGTATTCCGGTACTGGGGTGTGACAACTTGTAGGCTTGCTACCAACATTGAAGATAGTACAGATTCTACGATTCGATGCATCGACCTGACCTTCATCATTTCTTGATGCTCTACTCCAGTTTGTTCTGATATGAGTATCGAAGTAGATTAAGCAGAAGTTTGAGACCTCCTCAATAATATATGTTTCGCATATCAAAATTTCTTTATAAGCCTTATTGCCCACCTTCTTCTTCAGGTGATGTAGATATCTATAAATAATATATTCAATATTAGAACTGTTTGAATAAAATAAGTAATAGTACTAGATAATTATTTTTTTATACCTCTTAAATGGATACATCCATCGATAATGGACGGGAGCACCTATACGTACTTTGTATTTAAGATTGAATCGGCAAACGTTCCAAACTATCAAAAAAGTCGAGAAAATACATTTTTTAACTTGCACAATGTCAATACAATCTTCTCCTCTAAAAAATATAGATAACTCGGCCAACGAACCCCATACTTGAGAAGAAAACATCTCTCTCAAAGCGATAGGAAGTAAATGCTCCATGAACAGGTGGCAATCATGACTCCTCATCCCTATCAGCTTACGTTTGTTGAGATCGACACATCTTACCAGATTCGATACGTAACCGTCAGAAAATCTCAACTTTGTAATCTAATTGTATATTATCAATTTATCGTTCCTACTCAGTGTAAATGGTGCTGAGGGCTTGACCGAGTTACCATTGGTTCTTCGTGTTAGATGCAACTCTGGACGCCTACAAATAATTTCCAAGTCCTTTCTTGCTTTTGGAATGTCTTTCATTTTTTCTTTGATATCCATCACCGTATTGAAGATGTTGTCGAATACATTTTTCTCAATATGTATGACATCAAGATTGTGTCTTATGAGATTGTCCTTCCAATAAGGTAAGTCCCAAAAGATATTCCGCTTCGTCCAATTATGGCTATGTCTGAATCCTTCTAAGTGATGGCCCGATCTCGTGTCTTCCTTTATAGTCGACAAATCCTCTACCTCTGCCCAAACGATATCTCCAGTCAATCTCAATGGGAGAGGAGTTAGTTCCTGTTTACCAGCTCTAAGGCATCCCTGTTCCTTCTTCATGGATGCGACATAGGAAGGAACTGATAATGACAATAAAAAAAGCTTTTTCTCTATTCTGAAAGCGGAATGCCTTACTCTTTTCTATACATATCGGACAAGATATAATACCATGAGTACTCCACCCATATAATATTCTGTAGGCTGGAAAATCATTGATGGTCCACATCAACATCGCTCTCATCTGAAAGTTTTGCTCCATCGATATATCATGCGTCTGAACGCCGAACTGCCACAATTGTTTCAACTCGTCCACCAACGGCTGCAAGTAGATATCGATGTTCTTCTTCGAATTTTTTTGGACCGTATATGATAAGTGTCAAGAACATATAAGGAGTCTTTATGCACATCCACGGTGGTAGATTGTAAGGGATCAAAATCATCGGCAAACAAGAGTACTGATCCTCTGATTGTCCGAAAGGAGTAAATCCATCAGAACATAAAGCCAGCCGAACATTCCTAGGCTCCGTAGCAAATCCAGGATGACATCGATTAAAATGCTTCCATGCCTCTCCATCGGATGGATGAGATAATTCTTCTTCATCCAGCTTCCGTTCTTTGCTATGTCATATTATGTGTTCTGCAATATTCGAGGACATATACATCCTCTGTAGCCTCATTGTGACCGACAAAAACTACATATGTAGGGGTGTAACCTTGCTCGTGCAGTTGATTGTTCTTTGCCCCGAATGGGCTTGTACCGGTCTTCGTGACAGAAAATGCATATATCTTTATCATTGTTCTTCTTGTAGTACAATATGCATCCGTTTTAGCAATAATCTATTTTTTCATAGCCTAGTCCGAGTTTCTGTATCATCATCTTTGACTTGTAAAAGTTTTCTGGCAAGTCATTCGCTCCTTTTGGCAGCAACTCTCTAACAAACTAAATTATTCGGTCGTAGCATTCCTGCGGTAAGTTAAAATCATACTTGAGGTTCAACAGCTGCATCACCACCGACAGGACAGAATGAGAATCACAACCCGCATATAACGGAGTATCGGCATGGCTGAACATATCGTAGAACTCGTTTGCAGCAGGATTCAGATCCTCCAGATCATAACTTGAACCGGCACAAACCGCATCAAATACCAACTCACATGCCAAATTTTAATATCGATATTGGAAGTGATCTCCAAGAGTGGACTCTCCCACCTCCGTATTGAAGGATGACTGATATTGTGGAACCAAAGGTTCTCCTTGAGCTGTCCACTCGTTGTAGTTCGGTACGAAACCCTTCTTGTAGAGGTGCTCTCTTACGAGATCTACCTCTTTGAATAGTATATTACAATAATTGACACAAGGGCACTTTATGATCCTTCCATCCATGAAATAAGGGTAGCTACTAGCGTATCTCAAAAATTTCTCGACGCCCGTCTTGAAATTATTCGTCAAACCAATCTTGCTCTCATGTCGCCGATTGTACATCCATGAACAGTCAACTAAGTATCGACTCATTGTTCAAACCAATTCTGCACCAAGTACCATATATGTTGTAAATACAAGTAAAAATTAATTTAGCACCTAATTGTAACAACCAAGGTTAACAGTATCAGTATCGAAATTGGTATCAGACCATTCCTCTGAGTATCGATATCAAAATCCGTATCAGACCATTCCTATGAGTATCGATATCAAAATCGATAATATCGACCATTCCTATGAGTATCGATATCGAAATTGGTATCAGACCATTGAGTATCGATATCGAAATCGGTAATATCGACCATTCCTATGAGTATCGATATCGAAATCGGTAATATTGATCATTCCTATGAGTTTCGATATCGAAAATTGGTATCAGACCGTTCCTATGAGTATCGATATCGAAATCGGTAATATCGAACTCGGTATCATGCCATTCCTATGAGTATCGAGAAAGAATCTAGAGAGAGTGTATGAAGCTCTGTTTCATGTTTGGTTCTACATTTTGCTCTGGTAGAGGAAGCCATGAGATTCTGAGAATGAAGAAAGAAGATGTTTTGAATATGAAGCTATGCTTCACGTTTGGTTCTTATTAGTTTCGGCCGTATCAGATTAGTATCGGCCTATTAGTTTGGTATCGACCGTATAGGATTGCTATTGGCCTTATCGAATTGGTATCGTCCTATCCGATATGTATCGGCCGTATAGGATTGGTATTGGCCATATAGGATTGGTATTGGCCTTATCGGATTAGTATCGTCGTATCATATCTGTATCGGTCGTATCCTTATATTATAGCATTGACAACCCTATAATCCTAGAGTTAAATAATATTTTGAATAATAATCGGATATCATAATCCAATATTAACGGATTCGATACCTTAATGTCCGAAAATATTCGGATATTCGATTCCAATTTCACAAATTTTGAATAATTTATGAAAACCCGAAATCCTAACTATTCCCATGAATCCAAAATCCTAGCTCTATTGTGTTCATGTCCGTGTCCAAAACCCTAGCTAATGTTTACATATGTATCTTCAACCGTGTCCAAAATCTAAAATATAAAAATATTAATAAAAATATGCAGAGGGGGTTTACCGAAGATGAAGGAGGAGGGGGGCATACAGAGAGTGGGTCTGACCGGAGCACCAGGGGTGGGGGCTGTAGAGCGGGGTTGGAGGGGGGTAGTGGGGGCTGTAGAGGGGGGCTGGAGGGGGGGTAGTGGGGGCTGTAGAAGGGGGGCGGAGAGGGGGTCGAGGAGAGGGGCAGTAAGGGAGCGGAGAGGGGCGCAGAGAGGGGGACTGTAGAGGAGAGGGGACGGAGAGGGGGGCGGAGAGGGGGAGTGTAGAGGGGGCGCGGAGAGGGGGAGAAGAGTCGCCGCCGGCCGCCGAGCTCGGAGAGGGGTCGCCGCACCATCGCCGCAGAGGGGTCGCCGCAGTCGTCAGGGAGGAGAAAAGTTTGGGAGAAAATGAAAACTTACGTAGAAAATTGAGAATGGGTAACAAAGGGTTACTGTCACACTTTTACTCGTGGCTATTTCGTCGCTAGGTAGTCGGTATATATCTAGCGATGAACTGTTGACGGAATTAGCGACGTAAATTAATATTGTATTTTACATATGATATTAGTTGCTAAGTTGTCACTAATCTGTCGCTATTTAGCGACTGATTTACTGTTGTCGGTAATATCAGTCGCTAAAATACAATATTTTTGTAGTGGACAGAGGGAGGGACCGCGGTTTAATTCACAGTGCCACGTGTCCCCTCATCATTGGTCGGAACCAAATGGTCCACGTTAGCAGGGGGCTGGACGTGTGGACCCCCGGTCCCGACCAATGAAGGGGAACACGTGGCACCACGGTTTAAACCACGTCCCCCTCGGTCTGAGAAGACTTTTTCTATTCCATTTCCTCCATCCGTGAGATACGATACTCTAACTCTCTATTTCCGCTCTATACTTGTCTAAAAATGGAAAATATTGCTTTGCATGAAGGTACTTAACTTTGGAACTAAATATGCACAAAATGAGTAACTTGAACCAAAAATTTATGTAAATAAGGATCAATTTTGGTACATTGTTTCGTAGAGAAATAAAATAAGATGAAATATTATGCTTATACAACGGACTCTTTAAATAACAGAAGTGGAAAAAGAAGTGAGAAAGTGCATATATATAAAAGGTAGAAAAGTTTTTTGTATGTGAATTTGACTTTCATCTTAGTTCATGTTTGAAAATTCTGAGTTTCAATGTTTGAATATGACATATTTTATATTTTAAAGTGATCAAATTAATTATGTAGTATTTGAATGTCTACGTATGAAGATGTTGCAAAGTAAAAAAGTAAATTATAATAATAGAAAAACTAATTAATTATCTAACATAATTGGTAGTGTTTATTAATACTAATTATTTAAATTTTAAATTTAATTATATCATAAAAAAATTATTAAGTAATTATAATGTACTAAATAATATTGATGTATTATATTTTGGAGTATTCTTGATATGTTTGATACGTTTCGGGTATACATCCATGGCATTCTCCGAACTTTTGAATGTAATTCCTTCCTAGCTTATTATTTAACGACATACCCATATTTGACTTAGTCCATCAAAAATCAACATTAATATTTTGTAGTATCTTAACTTATTGCAAAATAATATTTAGCTAAATTGATTATTAAACTTTATTACTATTATTTCACTTACTAAAATTTAATTAGTTTTTATTAACAAAATTGATAACCTATAATATAAAAAGAGGAACATGGTGCTGGCTACTTCATGTCCATATCCTTACCAATGGATGTGGAATAAGGATCAATTTACAACAACATTCCTTGACATGAATTGCACTTTAATGTGTAATGTCACTTCTTATCCCCCACTTTCTTCATTCAAACAACAAAAGTGGGAGGAGGATGAGTTAATTAGATATAATCCTCTATGATTTGTACACATTTTGGTAACTGTTTTCGTTGTTTTAAAAACAAAAATTATTTTCTGGTTTATAGAGTTAATTAGTTGTACCCCCTGGTGCATAGAAGAAAGTGAGTGAAAAATTAAGTATCCATGATGGTGTTCTTTGTTTTTAAAACAATGGAGACAGTTATCAAAATGCGTACAAACCATAGAGAGGTATTTATAAATAACCCGAGAAGGATACCGTATATGCAAAAAAAAAAAAACCCAACTTTCATGTGTTCATGTGCATATGTAGCATTCAAATAGTCTAATAACGTAACAAAAGTTGTACAAAAATTGATAAAGGAAACATGTGCAACAACAACCTCTAGATTGTACCATTGAAGGGTAAAATAACTTGAATTGGAACATAGAAAGAGAGAGATATTTTGCTAATATAATATAAAAGTGGTTAAGTTGACATTTTGAGAATATTTCCACGGTCAATTTAGATTGCCATACAACAAGAAGACGAACAAACTTTTATCCCAAATATTCAGAGTGAGTATTTGATTCATTTTCTTTCATTCAATTTTGTTATTCAAAAATGTTCTTGGAAATACTCATTTCTTATCACTTATAATTTATAGATAATCCTTTGACCAAAATGTTTCTGAATTTAGTACTGGTGCAATGATGCAAATCCACTAAAAACTAAATACATGGTTAAAAAACCATCTTAAAAATTAGCCACACATAAGAACTAGTCAAACAAAAATTAAAAAAAATGTGTCCAAAGAAATAGAAATGGAGGGAGGGATGCATTGACATACATATAAATATAGAGAGGAGAAGGAAAAGGAAAAGGAAACGAAAAGAAAGAGAGTTTGTTTGATGTTAGGAGAGAGGACTCTCTCTCTCTCTTCACAATCCTCAAAGGAGGCTCCTTTTTCTATCAAGAACCAAACTTTTCCTTCACAAACCACAGAAAAGCTCAGGTTTGATCAGCATTCTCCGGCGACGGAGCCTCCACTCGATCCCCCATAGGTACACTCTCTCTCTCTCTCTCTCTCTCTCTCTCTCTCTCTCTCTAGAAAAAAAAAAAAACTAAGCACAACAACTCATTCTTGCTCTTCTTCATGTGAGCATTATTGAGCAAGAATTGGCAAAGAATGGGGAGGTGTGCACTATACTCCAATGGCGGGACCATCGAAACGTGGAAGAAAGATCCAAACTTTGCACACAAAAATGTGAATTTTTAACGACCCATAACTCCTAATTCGTCGAAACCCCGAAAACAAATCATGCCATGTGCTAAAAGATGACATCTTTTTCAACTTCCAAATGTTTGTTGTGTGCCCATCTCCCAACTACCAACTACAGCTACTCCTCCCCGACCCCATTTTTTTGTATTTGGTCTGTTCTTCTTAGCGAGAACTAATTGATGGTTGCATGGCTTAGTTGATGTAGAGGAGGAGATGGGTTCGATCGCCGGAGACGACGTGGGGGGAGGGAAGGAGGAGAGGATATTTGTGTCGGTGAGGGTGCGGCCGCTGAACGAGAGGGAGCTGGAGAGGAGCGACGTGTCGGACTGGGAGTGCATCAATGCGGACACCATCATCTTCAAGAACAGCCTACCGGAACGGTCCATGTTCCCCACCGCCTACACGTTCGGTGAGTTGGCTCAATAAGTCATCCTATTCTTAGCAATTGTGTTTTACATGCGCATTTTATGATTTTTCCTACTTTTTATTTGTCTCTACGTTGCACTGACACAAAACAATTGGACATAACGATACAGACACGTCATAGGTTTTGATGTGTCCTGGTGTATTTTTGAGTCTCTCGTGCCTGATAGTTGATACATGTACGTGTCTCCATATATACTTTGGTGAGAGAATTTTATATGAAAAGTTCTAGATTTTTTTTGTAAATTATGATCTATTTGTTTCAGATATATATTTGTCATGGGCTGAAAGTCCTTTTCTATGTAATTGTTCACATTTTTTGTTGTTGGCAAATTTAGGTTTTATTCGACATTGTCCGATGAGTAATCTATCGTTTGATTGCAAGGTGGAAAATATGTGGAAAAGAAATTAATTCCATGGAATTATTTTTCTAGGAAAAAAATTCCATGGAATTTTAAATTTTTTCCATGGAAAACTTAATTTGGGTGTTTGATTGCGATTATTTTCCACGGAAAATAGTTATTTTCTATGGAAAATGATATTTTCCTATGGGTTGGGCAAGTTTCATTTTCCACCATTTTAGAAGAAAATATGGAAAATGATAGTTTTTTGGAAAATGATTCCATGGAAAATATAAGCTATCAAACACTACAATTGGTGGAAAATTTGTGATGAAAATATTTGCCATGGAAAAAAAAACCCAAACAAACACAGCCTTTGTGAATTGTTCTCCATTACTCTATTGGTGATAATGTTTTACTATTAGGGTGCGTTTGATTGCAAGGTGAAAAATATGTGGAAAAGAAATTAATTCCATGGAATTATTTTCCTAAGAAAAAAATTTCATGGAAAACTTAATTTGGGTGTTTGATTGCCATTATTTTCCACGGAAAATAGTTATTTTCCATGGAAAATGATATTTTCCTATGGGTTGGACAAGTTTCATTTTCCACCATTTTAGATGAAAATATGGAAAATGATAGTCTTGTGGAAAATAATTCCATGGAAAATATAAGCTATCAAACACTACAATTGGTGGAAAATTTGTGATGGAAATATTTTCCATGGAAAAAAAAGCCCAATCAAACACAGCCTTAATGTAATTTATGTGAGATGATACTTTTGGTTATCTCCTAAAAGTCCCTTATTGTCTGCCCTTCATTTCAACAGCCGAAAGATAGTTTTATCATTAGACACAAAGTATTTGAAGTGAAGAATGGAGTATTTCAAACTCCTTATGAATGGAGCTTAAAAGTTGATTGGTATCTCCATTATTTTTTGTAAAAGAGAAAATAGATTGTACCAATATAAACCAAATGCAAGTAAAAAATTACATTTAGATTTCACTTCCCAAAGTATGTTAAAATGTTGAAATGCTATCTATCTCCATACTTTTACTTATTATTCCTTGCATGGATGATAGACAGAGTATTCAGCTGCGAAAGCACCACAAGACAGGTCTACGAGGAGGGAGCCAAGGAAGTTGGGGTGTCAGTCCTTAGCGGTATTAATTGTGAGCACCATCTCTCTCTCTCTCTCCTTAACAGTGTTTCACACACACACACAATTTTTTGAGTGAGAAACACTGTTGCTAAACTACATTTCAATCTGTTTAGAGTTTCATTAGAAACACTGTTGGTAAAGTAGGCCTTAATGCTGAGATTAAATTTTCCCCTTTCATTGTTTTATTTCATTATTGTTACAAAGTACTAACTTTATGAAGAGATCTACACACGTACACATTGGTACATGTGAACATACATACACTGATATACATACACATATTTTTTGTGTTTATCTTTTCCTACTACTTTGTTTGAAAGTAATATACAAAATATGTACATGTTATTCCCAGCAAGTATTTTCGCATATGGACAAACAAGCAGTGGAAAGACATACACCATGAATGGAATAACCGAGTATACTGTGTCGGATATTTATGACTACATACAGAAGGTAATTCAATATGGTTCAGTTTCATTTTTTAGTTTTTCACTTCTCATCTTTCTAACTAGCCAATATACTTATGCTTATTTTTCTTTAGTATTATACATATGCTTATTTAGTTAAGATTATCTTCTTTGTTTCCTCCTGCAGCACCAGGAGAGAGAATTTATTTTGAAATTCTCTGCAATGGAGATATACAATGAAGCCGTAAGGGATCTTCTAAGTCCCGACAGTGCCCCTCTTAGGCTTCTTGATGATCCAGAGGTGAGTTCTTGTTGTGTGAATGGCTATTGCAGTTATGTGAAGCATTTTTCTTGATATACTAGTTCTTATGTCGTTTTCATTGCTCTTGTAATGATAGAAAGGGACTATCGTGGAGAAGCTAACGGAGGAAACACTCAGGGACCAGGACCATTTTAGGGAGCTTCTTTCTTTTTGTGAAGGTATGAACAAGACCATTGTAGTACCTAGGTAATTTTCCCTTTCTTTCTGTATTCATTATATATTGTATTTCTCACAGATCAACGACAGATCGGAGAGACTTCCTTAAATGAAATGAGCTCTAGATCACATCAGATACTTAGACTGGTTTGACCTCATTGCTTGAATTAATAAGGAATATTTTAGCAAATGCCCCCATTCCAAATGTTGAAACTAGTATATACCCCCACTATTTTTTTTTAACTAACAAATACCCCCACTCCTATGTAAAGCAACAATATTTCTTTTTTAAAATTTGGGGTATATCTTAATTTTGTACTGTTCCGTACCAAAATGGGGGCATTTGCTAGTTTATAAATTTTGTGGGGGTATATGCTAGTTTCAACATTCGGAATGGGGACATTTGCTAAAATATCCCAATTAATAATTATATACAAAAGTAGAACATTACTAAAAAAAATCTCCCTTGCGATTTCTCTTAATCAGGCTATTGAAAGTTCTGCAAGAGAGGTTTCGGGTATGGGCAATTTGAGCACTCTTGCGGCTACTGTGGTATGAAAAATTTCTCATGGATCAGTCTTGGAATTTTCGTATTTGTGAGTAATGAGAAAAGGTATGGGATTGTAAATCTGTTATTTGGAATGCAGAATTTTGTTGATCTGGCTGGGAGCGAGCGTGCATCCCAGGCATTAACTGCTGGTACCAGGCTGAAAGAAGGTTGTCACATCAATAGGAGTTTGCTTACTTTGGGAACTGTTATTCGCAAGCTAAGGTTGCCACTCCCGTTCTACTTCTTTCCCACTCATCCTTCCAATCTATTTGTCTTAGTGCCATCTGAAATAGTCCAACTTAAAGTTTACAGCTTGTACTCAGTTTAGGTCTTCGTGTCATGGAAACAGCCTCTCCGTAAATGGGGGTAAGGGCTGTAAGGCTTACGGCTGCATACATCTTAATTCTCTCGAGTGTAGAGACCCTGCCACTACCAAAATAACCAACTTTAGCGACGGCCACATCCGTCGCTCATTACCGTCGGTAACATAAATTACCGACGGAATAGCGACGGATATTTGATGAAAATGGCCGTCGGAAAATACGTCGTCGCTAAAATTTGTCCGTCGCTAAGCCGTCGGACAAATGATTAACCGACGGACTAGCGACTGATTACCGACGGTTGCCTTTCAATGGTTTAGCGACGGATTAGCGACTTGTTCCCGTCGGTTTACATGCCATATAATATTAAAATATCCGTCGCTAAGCCGTCGTAAATAGGTCGGTAAAAGCGTATCAGAGAGGTTCCTGATACGCAAAATCAGTCGCTATTCCGTCGTCATTCCGTCGTTAACCTCGACGTTATAGCGACGGATTAGCGACGGGTAGGGCGTCGGCCTGGTTCTGGAAAGCTTCCATATTTCCAGAACCATGTCGACGGATAATGGGTCGCTAAGCCGTCGCTAGTCCGTCGTCATCCTCGACAGATTAGCGACGGATTAGCGACCCACTATCCGTCGCTAAGTCTCTGGAAACCTACCATATTTCCAGAACCATGTCGACGGATTTGCCGTCGCTAGGTAGTCGATATTCCGTCGCTAGGTTCGTTCCGTCGCTAGTTCGTCGCTAGCTCGTCGCTACCTGCAAATTTATTTCAACCAGTTAGCGACGGATTCGCCGTCGCTAGGTAGTCGCTAGGTGGTCGCTAACTGCAAAATATTTATATCACCCAGTTAGCGACGGATATTCCGTCGCTCGTCCGTCGGTAACTGCAAATATTTATATAACCCAGTTAGCGACGGATTTGCCGTCGCTAACTGGGTTATATACCCCCCACCCCCCGACCCCCCTGCCCCCATTCCCCACCCCCCCGACCCCCCGACCCTCATTCCCCACCCCCACCCACCCCCTGCCCCTATTCCCACACCCCCCCGACCCCCTGACCCCATTCACCACCCCCCCCCCCCCGCCCTCTCCACCCCCCACCCCCCGACCCCCCGACCCTCATTCCCCACCCCCCCCCCCCCACCCCCTGCCCCCATTCCCCACCCCCCCGACCCCCTGACCCCATTCACCACCCCCCCCCCCGCCCTCTCCACCCCCCTTGAAGCCGACCCCCCCCCCCCCCACTCCCCCCCCCCGGCCCCAAAACCCAAAATTAGAGAAAGAGAGAGAGAGAGAGAGAGAGAGATACCTGGTAGAGAGAGAGAGAGAGCCGCAAGAGAGAGAGAGAGCCGCGCGCGAGAGAGAGAGAGCCGCGAGAGAGAGAGAGTTTTGGGGGAATGAAAAATTCCCCCCCGTCGGTTCAATTTAAGTTAGGGCACAGAACCTAGCGACGGAATAGCGACGGAATAAATTAGTCGCTAAACCGTCGCCACTTAAAAGGTATTTTCCGACGGATATATCCGTCGCCAGTTAGTCGCTAAAGTTCCCGCCAATGTTTTAAAGATTTTGCCGCCAACATTTGCGACGAATAAGCGACGAAAAAGAATCCGTCGCTAACGTTCGTCGACTTAGCGACGGAAACCCGACAAATTTTTACATTTAAAATTGGAAAAAATTATGTTATGTTGTCTGTCGCTAATCCGTCGCTAAGATGTCGGAAACTGGTCGCTATTAGCGACGGAATCCGTCCGTCGCTAAACTTCCGTCGGTAAAGTGGGGTATTTTAGTAGTGTATATATATATATATATATATATATAAAGAATATATATATATATATATATATATATATATATATATATATATATATATATATTGCATTATTAGTGGGAGGCTCGTGGCTCTGGGTTACCCCTCCCCCTATTCCGCCTTGCTCATAAAGATTCTTCAAGCACAAATATGCAATGCTAGGAGTCGATGAATTATGATGTGCATTTTTGTTATTTATTAGTTTATTACATTACAAATGCTTTTGGATTATATATGGATTCTAAAAGCTTGTTTTGGACTTATAAAAGAATTATTAATAAATCTCTTTACTTTACTGTATTGAACTGATATGATAAACTGGCTTGAAAAGGGACAAAGATTTTGGGGACAAAATGTTTGAGGATCATATTAAGTATGTTAAAATAATATGGAAATAAAATAGTAAGGGGCATTAAAGGAGCAACTGTGATTACACAACAACAAAGGAAAATTTAGTATTGCTTGATAAGTTCTCATTATAAATTAAAATATATGGCATATTCCGACATAATTTAAATTCCATTTTTCTTTTCAGTCCATTTTCTATCTACCTCTCAATTATCCTTTAGAAATTGATACATAGTGGGATTTCTCTCTCTTCAGATATTTGGTAATATATTAACAAACTGTTTATCTTACCATTTTTCTCTTTTTGTTGCAGCAAGGGAAGGAATGGTCACATTCCATATAGAGATTCGAAGCTGACACGCATACTTCAATCTTCTTTAGGCGGAAATGCGAAAACTGCCATCATTTGCACAATGAGCCCAGCCCGAACTCACATTGAGCAATCAAGGAATACCCTTCTATTTGCAAGCTGTGCGAAAGAAGTGGTCAACAATGCCCAAGTCAACGTAGTCATGTCTGACAAGGCCCTCGTGAAGCATTTGCAAAGAGAACTTGCTCGACTGGAGAGTGAACTAAGATGCATGGTGCCAACCTCCACAAGTAACCCTGATGCATTGAAGGAGAAAGATGCCCAGATCAAAAAGGTAATGGACCAGTTTTTTTTTATAATTAAAAGAAAATACTACGGAAGATTGCTGTGGACTCAAACATATCACCTTATATTATGTCCCTTGTCTCATGAGAGAATTTTTTTTTTTTTATATACTCTAACAGATGGAGAAAGAGATGAAGGAGCTGATGCAGCAAAGAGATCTTGCTCAATCTCGACTCGAAGATTTGCTCAAAGCTTTAGGGGATGATCAAGGTCCAAGACAATGGGTACACATCATTCTTTATAACTCGTGGCTGGGGCTTGGATACGTTATGATTTCCATTCGTTAACATGTGTATTACTATTACCCTTCCTGTAGGAGGAACCTAGCCATTCTTACATACCTCGTGCACCTAATTCATGTGAAGATACATTTTCAACATCTGAGCCATCACAAAGTCCTGATTTTAGGAATACAAAATTTGATGCGTCGTCTGGGACTAACGATTGCACTGAACCCCACCTACAACCATATAATGGTAAAACAGAGGAAGAACATGCTACAACCTTTGTATCAATCAGCAAGTGCTCCTAGTTTTATGGGGCAGCAGGAGGTTTCTGAATTTACATCCCATGATTTTGAAGATCACTGGAAGGAAGTCCAGTGTATCGAGATGGTCAAGCCGAGCATGAATATAATTAAAGACTGCAACCTTTTGTCGACTGAGAAGAGCGATAGCTCGCTCTCTCCGAGTATAGATGCCCAAGAGCCTGCCAATCTTAAACCAAAACCCAAAGAAGAGAAAGACTGGACACTTGAACCATCACCAATTTCCTTGGTGAAAATTTCAAGCAGCTCTAGACGCCAGGCATTAGCTAGAAGTAGAAGCTGCAGAGCAACAATGACGACTAGATCTTCTACTTGGTTTCACGAGGAGGAAGAAAATGTGGATACACCACCTAGCATTTTCTTGAAAGATTTCCCTGGTAGGCCTGAAGCGACTACAAGGCGGCATTATTCAATAAATTTTGGTGCTGAATTGGAGAGGTGTTCAAAAGATGCAGAACTGCAGACACACTCAAGAAATGGATCAATATCACAGGCTTCCGAACAAAGTTCTGAACAAAGTTCTGATGATGTTCTGAAACCACAAAATATTAAGACTTGCACTGATGAAGGTGTTACCAATATCTCTAATATTGTTGAAGGAATGGAAGAAATGGCCCACATGCAGTACCAGAACCGGTTAGCTGATGGTCAGGTAAGGACAATGTGTTACTTAATTATCTTTCTTCAATATTATGAGCACCTTCCTTTGAAATATATATGGATTTGACTGATGCACCTGCTATTTGTAGAAATTTGGGTTTGCTAGCCATGATATAGTTGATAGAAAGTTTAATTTTAACTATTTAATTCCATAATCAAATATGGAGAAATATACAAAAGAGCCTTTTATCAGTTTCATGCAGATTGTATTTCACCATCACCAGTGTTAAGTAATATAGTTTGCATGATTTCAGGAGATGGAAAATTCTGCCAACTACGACGTTGGGTTCAAGGTTACCGCAAAGGATGTTTGCCTGGAACCGACACTAGGATCCTCTCCGTCTCCTTCCAGGTGGCCACTGGAATTTGAGAAAAAACAAAGAGAGATCGTTGAGCTATGGCACGCATGCAACGTCTCCTTGATCCACAGGAGTTACTTCTTTCTTCTCATCAAAGGAGATCCCACGGATTCCTTCTACATTGAAGTAGAGTACAGGAGGCTATCTTTTCTCAGAAGCACTTCCTCTGAAGGAAGTCTTGATAAAACCACTGCAGCAGACGACTCTAGTTTTGCCTTGAGGTGATCAGTCCCTGTCCTCTGTCTTTGTCCTTCACAAGTAGACTTACGGTTGTTCATACTTGGTAGGATCATCAGTGATGTGCTTCTGCAAAGAACTGTAAATCCATTAATCTTGGTCCACCTAGGAATGAACATTGACAATGTTTAGATGATTCCACCAGTTAAATTTGTTCATGATATCAGCTCTAACTACGACATAGACAGGAAATGTTTCAAGTTTTAATGTACTAGTATATATGCACGCACGTATTTTATACTGGAGCAAACAATGGTCTTTTAATTTTTTACTAATTGAGAAGAGCAAAACCTCTCAACTTTGTACTACTTGGGATTTGGGAAGACGAAATAGCAACTCCCCTTAATTTTTTCCCTATACTTAAGTACCCATGCTAAATTTAATGAACAATTTTAATTAATAAACATAGATAAGAGCATTTTTTGAACAAAAGACTTCCATGGTGAAGCCTTTTAACTTTTCTTATCACTAGCATATGTGCACGTGCCTTGCACGTATTTTAACATTTCTTAATTAATTTAGGAAGACTCTTTAGGAAGACCAAAGGGTAGTCTTCCTAATTACTAAGTTGTCCTTATTAAAATTAATGAACTATTTTTAATTAGTATAAGTATGTTAGGGTATTTTCGGAATTCAAAAGTTTCACAATCTAAGTTTTCCTATTATATAGTAGAATAGATAGATATATTTGTACTAGTATAATATGTGCACGTGCTTTGGACGTATTTGTTATTCATAGATTATAGCTAGGAAGATTAAAAGACATTTGGAGTGGATGATGTTCATGAGTTCGCTTAACTCTGATGCTTTTAATTATACAGGTTATGGGTTCAACCCTTTAGATTCCGTGTTAACAATTTAGAAGGCTTAAGAAGTAGCATGAACCTGAACCCTTCAATTTCCATATTACATTAATTCCTCCAAATTGCAGTGGGATTTATTGTATCTATTCTTTAAGGATATCTTTGGAAAGAAAATTTTCACGGTGAAACCTACTTTTCACATTATATTAGTAGAATACGTGTGTCAAGTTATCTCATCTTATTGGTCGAACATACGATATTTTTGATTGCAGTCTGAAGAATCTGCGGCGGGAGAGGGAGAAGCTGTGCCGGGGCTTGAACAGATTCTCGGCAGCGGAGAGGGACAGCCTGTACACCAAGTGGGGTATCGCATTGGGCTCCAAGAAGCGGAGGGTGCAGCTGTCCCAGCGAGTATGGACTGATACAAAGGACACGGAACACGTGAGGGAGAGCGCGGTGCTTGTGGCAGAGGTTTTCAGGTTCCTAGAGCCAGCCCAGGCTCCGAGGGAGATGTTCGGGCTTAGCTTCACGCCGCAGCTGACTAGCCGGAGATCTTTCGGGTGGAGGAACGGAACGTCTTCTTTCGGGTGAACAGCAGGAGGAGTTTGGCCTCTAGGGGAACTCTACTCATGTGAATATAGTTTTAGCGAGATGGCAGCTCCCTCT
Source organism: Iris pallida (assembly GCA_029216955.1). Lineage (NCBI taxonomy): Eukaryota > Viridiplantae > Streptophyta > Magnoliopsida > Asparagales > Iridaceae > Iris > Iris pallida. Next base: position 4,179,071 of record JANAVB010037417.1, read on the forward strand.
CCCTGTGGTTAGAGATTCAACTGATGGAACTTTCTTCTTCCTTCGTTTATACTTGTGATCTTTGTTATGATTGATATGTATGTAGATTTGTGTAAATTAATTTGATTAACAAACATGTGTAATGTATAATGTAATGGCATGGTTGGTAATCCTCTTGATCAATAAACAGGACTATTGTTCATAGTAGCTGCCCGTTGGTATAATCTAACATGCTGCAGTTAGGGTTTTTTTCCCCTCTCCCTCAACTGATGATTTCATGAATTTTACAGCAGCTGTCTATGTATCTGTTGTCTGTTGTCCCTAACCTTCTTTTACAGTCATTAAGGGTGGGTCTGCTTGGCAATTGTTAGGGTAGAGGACGGGGAGTCTAATCATATTTGGTAATTCATTAACGAACGAATGGTTCTGAACGTTTTTTCAAAACAATAAAATTATTTATGTTTCAATATATAAACAAAAGTCCTCTAAAAAAGATTATATCCTCCCAAACAATAGTCTATGCATACATATATCTTGCAAGTATAAAATGCTTTGACAAGTAGTAAATCATAAATGTTGATAGAAAAGCATTCACTACCACATTAAATATACCGCAAAATTTTATGACAATCATTCACTACCATATCAAATGGACCGCAAAATTTAAAAAACTCACATTTAGGAAGTAGTAGTCAGATGGGAGATCAAGAGAAACAAGGACGAGAAAGAAGAAATATGGTAGAGTAATAGTAATTGTAGTTATGTCTTTTGATAAGGATATAAAAGTATAAATGAAAGAAAAAAAATGAAAACCCTCAAGACATCTCGAATTCTTCCCTTCCTTCGTTTATACTTGCATTGATTTTGGAACGATTTTTTAGCAGAACAAATCAGTAAATAAAAAATTTACCAAGCAATTTTTTTAAAACACTTCATAAAGAACCGGTTTAAAAACCTTCCAAAATCGATAAAAATACTGTAGACGTCCCTTCAAATGTGGTGAAGTTCTCTTTCAAGCTTGGGTCAATCAATACTCTAAACAGAAAATTTCATTGAGAGGGAAGATGTTTGTGTTATTCGCGTGAAAGAGGAAAAGTTCGAAGAAAATGCGGATAAAGGGACTTGGCGCCAGTTCCACTGGCGCCGAACCAAAAAAAAAAAAATTGAGCTTGGCGCCAGTTGAACTAGCGCCGGATTTTTTGCCGGAAAGGGAGGGGTTGGGGTTGATTTGGCTGTTGTTAAGCATGTCTATGTTTTCTTTCCCATTGTGGACAAAGCCATTTTTTAATATAAAAATTTATTAAGCATGTCTATGTTTTCGGACAGAGCCATATCCCATTGTGGACAGAGCCATTTCCCTTCTTTTTCTTTTCCCATTGTGGTAGCCAACAGCCAGGCCCCCAGGGTTGATTTGGCTGTTGTTAAGCATGTCTATGTTTTCTTTCCCATTGTGGACAAAGCCATTTTTAATATAAAAATTTATTAAGCATGTCTATGTTTTCGGACAGAGCCATATCCCATTGTGGATAGAGCCATTTCCCTTCTTTTTCTTTTCCCATTGTGGTAGCCAACAGCCAAGCCCTCCCCCCCCCCCCCCCCCCCCCCCCCCCCCCCCCCCCCCCACCCAAAAAAAAAAAAAAAAAAAAAGGGCGCCAGTTCAACTGGCGCCAAGCTCAATTATTTTTTTCGGGTTCGGCGCCAGTTCCACTTGCGTCAGGTTTAAAAAAACGGGAAAAAAAATTTTTGACGCCAGTTACACTGGCGCCAGGCCCCTTTATCCACATTTTTTTTTTTGAACTTTCTCTCTTTCACGCGAATAACACAAACATCTTCCCTCTCAATGAAATTTTTTGTACTCTAAATATCCAACCCATCCTGACGATTTCACAACTAAAATTTTCAACTCATCGCTTTATAAAACCCTCGTTTGGTTCGCGGAATCTTCGGATTGGGAAAGGAAAGTGATTATTTTTCTATGTTTGGGTGCCAAAGGAATTGGGAAGGAAAGGAAAGTGATTCCCAATGGAAGGAAAATTAGGGAAAAAAGTGATTCCATCCATCCAAACAAGGAATCATTTTTCCACATTGAAGTAATCACTTTCTTTTTCAAATTTCTTGGTGTTTCCAAATATCGGAAAGAAAAATCAATAAAAAATAAAAAAAATTCAAAGGAAAGGAAATGACAGAATTGATTTCCTTTCCCTTCCATTCCGCAAACCAAACGAGGCCTAATGTAGACTGGGAGGCTATCCTAATTCTGTACATCTGTCTGGAATAGTTTGGTAACCAATACGCAAAGTTTAAGTATTTTTTCATTCCCTACTCCAATTTATATGCTTTTCTAAACATTAGGTTGTTGCTATTCTTCAGCTATGCAAAATGAGATTTAAACAGAGGAAGCCCATCCCCAGAGGCACATGGCCATGGCCGGCCTGCACATGAGTAGGCATTCCATTGCACCTACAAGTTCTCATATACCAACAAACGAAACTATCATTTTACTAACAACTCGATAAAGTAATCCAATGAATTTTTACTACGATCACGCATTCGTATATAAAAGTCAGCATGCCCAAAATAGGGCAACATAATCAAAGGTTATGACGCTAAAACGCTAAATTCCAACATTGAATCTTGAGACGTCCTGTTCGAGCTCTCTAGCCTAGTGGTATTAGAACGGACACCAGGAGGGACCGGCAAGGTTAAATCTTGAGACGTCCTTCAAAACTCTCGAAAGATAATATTGGTTCTCAGGCTACAATGTAATCCAACGTCTCATACTTATCTTTATCTTTACTATTATAGAAGAGTTTCGAGCCGTCTAATACATTGATTGATATAGGGGTGAGTGTCTGATTTATTCGGTTTCAACCCAAAGAAAATAGTCAAAACTAAAAAAATTAAAATTCTAAAAATTCAAAATCAAAATTAACCATTGCCGAAACCGAACCGATATATAATCAATTTAGTTTATTCGGTTTATTTGGTTTGACTATTTCTATATTTTGATAGGCCCGACCCAAATTGTAATTGTGGTTAAATTGTATTAAAAAATATAATTTGTATATGTACAGTTATTATATAAGAAAATACATATATTTATCTATTTTAAAGTTGGACCAAAGTTGGACTAGTTGTTAAATTAGCAAACTTTAACTTGAAAACATCTCTACTATTATAAGGGGGCTTTAAAATGGCTCCAAATTAAGCCGTATGTATATTATCAACCATTTCATTTTAAAAAAAAAATTACGGAATAATATAATTTCAAACTTTCTCTTTTTTTTTGTTTCGCATAATTGAATACCCTTTTTTTTATCCACAAAAAATTACCGAAGATTATAATTTTAAACTTTCTTTCATTTCTTCTGCATAATTGAATACTCTCTGTTTTTATCCACAAATATCCATAAAATTAAAATTTAATTAATTTTACAAATCTTATATATATATATATATATATATATATATATATATTCTTGGGTATATTTTGAAAATAATGATCTTATATATACTAGTAAAAGCACGTGTGTTGAATGCAATTTTTTTTCTCTTTATAATCTTACAAAATATATTTTAATATTTTAATTTAAATTAAGATTTGTTATATATATATATATATATATATATATATATATATATATATATATATATATATATATATATATATATATATATATATATAACAAATCTTAATTTAAATTAAAATATTAAAAAAAAAATTTAGGATTATAAAGAGAAAAAAATTGCATTCAACACACGTGCTTTTAGATCATTATTTTCAAAATATACCCAAGAATATATATATATATATATATATATATATATATATATATATATATATATATATATATATATATATATATATATATATTTATGATTATATATAAATATATATATATATATATATATATATATATATATATATATATATATATATATATATATATATATATATATATATATTTATATATATAATCATAAATATATATATATATATATATATATATATATATATATATATTGTAGAACCCTAGAGGGGGGGTGAATAGGGAAATAAAATATAAACTACAACAATTGATGCAATAAAGACAATTGAAAGTAAAGAGTAGAAAGATCAAACGCAAACGCAAGGATGTATCCTGGTATCCTCTTTTGAGGCAATCCAGTCCCGAAACTCTCTCCGGCTTTAATCCACTATTATCCAAATAGTACACACGAGTTTGGATCCGAAGAACTCGCCAACTTCAACACGAGTTTGGATCCGAAGACTCGCCAACTTCTACACATGAGTTTTCTTACGAAGGCTCGCCAACTTCAAACAAAAGAGAATGAAAACTTGTTGATCTTCTAACACGTGAAGATCGAAATGTACAACTCTTTAATACTCTAGCACTTTGGGAGAGGATGACAATGAAAAGCTTTGAAGAGTATTAATGGTGGAGCTCTTGGTTGTTGGAAAATTTATGGAAGAGTAAGTAAGTAAGCTCAAGAGAGAGAGAGCTTCCTTTTATAAGAAAACCAAGAGTAGGTGGCATTTAATGCTCTGAAATGCAGGCAGACCGGCATGCCGTCGGTATGCCGCGGCATACCGGCCAAATAGTAACGGTCATAATTATGACCGTTCAAGAGCATTAAATGCGGCCATTAATGCGTGTCAGACCAAATCGAAAACTAAGTATTCGAAATTCGGTATAACGTCGGTATGCCGGAGCATACCGTCGGTATGCCGGAGCATACCGTCGGTATGCCGATAGAATGTCACAGAAAGTTTAGAGCTGCTAGAAACGGCATGCCGCCGGTATGCCGCAGCATACCGTCGGTATGCCGACAGTTGATCACAGCAACTTTTGTGTTGCTAAAAACGGCATGCCGCCGGTATGCCGCAGCATGCTGTCGGTGTCACGCCCCGCTCCCGTAGGAGCGATCGTCCTCGCTAAGGCGTGATGCCGCACGAGCCTAGATTGCGCTCGTGCAAGGCAATTCCATAACGGTCGATTACATCGGCGGCGACGGGGTCGTCGCACAGAAGTCCCAAGCAGAAATATTGAAACATACAGCGGAATTTAAGAACAAGTAACACAGGAACACAAGTCATTCAAAAGAAGCTCTTTATTGATATTGAATACAAGATTACATTAGTGGGCGTAAGGCCAATTACAAGTCTCTCAGGCTCACTTTTCACTCATGTTACAAGTCACCCTGCTCTCTCTCTTCTCTCGATACAATCCTTGATTCCAGCGGAAGCTTCGGAAGGCGATGTCCATACATTATGTCCTGTATAAGTCTTCGGATCACGCGGCCGCACGCTTCGACTCGCCAAGGAACTCCGTGCCTCGACGCATCCAAGCGAGCCCCGCGCCACGAGCTTCTACCTGTGCCTGCACATAAACACTGTGTGGGTGTCAGTACCACTGTACTGGTGGAGTGAGCTTCTCGCCCACCCATACAAAACCAACACGTTCTTTACTTTGTGCAGCTTAAACCCTTTCGATTGTCTTTCTAGTCTTGCCTTAGGATCAGTTTTAGGACCGGCACCTTAGCGCAATCTTGTGTATCAGAACCATCTCGTGCTTGCAATGTCAACGTTAACTCATACTTTATCTCTAGACCACTTCTTGTGCCAACAACGTTAACCTATCAAGTCGTGTTTGCCTTACGGCCAAAATTAGAGACGTACTACGCAACAGACTCTATTTCCTTTCCTCTAGTCCTTTCTTGGGCTTGTATTGCCGACGCACCGACTTATACTTGTCTTTCGTGCCAAACTCTGGGACATAACGACTCGGTCGTGCCAAGAACTCTATTTGTGGTTCAAAAACTCCGAGGCAGTGCCTTCTTGTCTTAGTCTCGCTTACACTTGTGTTGTGACAACGCGGCCGTGCCTCATATTACGAGGCCGTGCCCAACAACTCAACGTAACTTCACACGACTAGCCCTACGGCCCTTCTCGACTTAACTCGCGATAGCTCAAGCCTAACTCATGCAACTCTATGCCAACAACTTAACACTCGACGCCACAACTCGTGCCAAAGCACGTCGCCTTCGCTGTAGCCAAATCTTAGGCTCCGACATCGTGTCTTTTTAACTTCATATATATTCAACTCAATCCAAAGGCACACACACGGATTTCCGCCCGTGCCGACACATCTATATGAAAGGTCACTGGCATTAACTAGCCATCGTGGACATAAAACTTACCATGTCAGTTGATAATAATTTATATTAAGTGTTTGTTATGGGATTGGCCTAACCAGCCGCCTTGGACGTAGCCTGGCAGTACGGGACCCTTTCAACGCAGGTAGCGAGCCCCGATGAAAGTCCCCGTCTTACCGATCGCCTTACCAGCGTTGCCTATTACCCAGCTCGGCTACAACCAGTTTCTTCCTAGGCCGAGACGGTCCCGTGGCCCCGGAATTCCGCTCGAAGAAACCACCCCTTGTCGACAAGTTGTCCAAGTTCATAAGGGTTTACATGGTGTATTTTAGGATACCGTTGGGGCTTGTTATGTGATCAATTCATTTACTTGGTTGTTTTACTCTTTCCACTTTTTGTACTTCCTTTGCAGAGCCCCTAACCAGGGTTGCCTCGGCGACTAACCATCGCTTAGACTTAACATTCCTTGAACTCAGGGAACGGCTACTGCATAGCCTTCCAACTTAACTTGAACATAACGTGTTTCCTTAAGTATCGACCGACCGTGGCTAACTTTCCACTGAACCAACCGTGGCTCGTGCCTCTAAACCAACTCGTGTTCTATGCAACGCTATCGCCCAAGTCATACTTCATATGACGGGCCTTGGGGTCGTAGGACTATTTATCTTGACAACCGCAGAATGAGCGGGACAGCACTTAGAATGACTTCGGTCGACCGACATAACTATGCCTAACTCACTCAAGCCTACAACATGACCCAAGGGACGAGCAAAGGCTATGCCAAGCCTTGCGGGACAGGACCGTGCATGCTTTAACAAGCATTTGTACGGGCGACGCTTATGACTTAGGCTAACTCTCAGCTTTTGCACCGAAGACCAACTTTCCTTCTCCCAAGCCACGGGACGAAGGACCGAGTGTCATTTTCAAAGTACGCCGTGCACCAACTCTAAGCCGACAGTGGGACGTTTTCCATGTTCTAACTCGATTCAAACCGTCGGGATTATTCCCTTAGCTATGTGGATGCGTAGCTTTTATTATCAAGCCTAACTTGTGCAAGTTGAAAACACGATTTATTATGTGAAGGCAAAGATGAGGAGAGTTCACCGAAACTACCCCACCTGAGCGATGTCTCCGAGCAAGCCGTTGCAAGGCTAAGTCCGAACGCCGTCAGCGTTTCGATTCCTCCGATTGACTTTGCGGGACGGGGCACTACATCATACACCACTCAGAACAAGTCTCGTCCTCGAGACTTTCCTGAAGGCAAGCTATCCTACCCTTTCTGTGGCCAAGACTTAATCGTACACATTTCGCCTACGCGTTCCTTCAATTCCGAGCCACGCTCGCATTATTATCACTCTTTCCTTTAACAAGATTTCAAGATCTCGACACACTCCCATCTTTCAAGCCTTGCTTGAACTCGTCATATCACTTGGCCGGATCATGCACGCATTCCAAGTGTCCCCAAAATACATGCATTCAGTCAAGCCGCATGATAGAAAATTTTGTCATTCTCACTCGAGTCGCATCGTGCACATACCCAAGCGTCCCTGAAATATATGCATGTCAGTCGAGTCTCGTGAGCAGGGTTTCCTATATTCGTGATCCACGCTATCCATCCATGCCAATCCTCAAGATCAATCATTCCGATTGCTAACACTTGAAACAGGGCGTCTCGCCTAACCGCTAGGCTATTTCTTTTCGAGGCTAAGTCAATGTCAGGATTGGAATCATAGTTCCCCAACAATAATGCCAACACTGACCCCAATCCTAGGGTCAAACCAGAGTCGATCATACGAGGTCTTCTACCCAAGCTCGCATCACTCAGATTTCTAAACATCGAGCACGATCACCTAATTCGCATTACGGTACGCGTTGCGTATATTCGAATCCCTTCAATTCACCAATTCTAACTAATTCATGTATTCGATCACGAGGTCGTCTCGCTCGACAATACGTTGTGCCCTAATCTCACGCGAGTCTGATAATCCGCGGTGGTTCATGAATCACCATGCAACGCTCCCGCGGAATAATCATTCTCATCGGGGCGTAACTCTTGTTTGAGTTTAACTCATTCATTCTCGATACGCGGATTGGACCTACTCAATCCTCAAGTTCAATCGACAAGCACACCAATTCAATCTCGAGTCTATCTTCGCGTCAAACCACAAGTCGAAGCACAAATTGTCGTACCGTGCAAGTTCGACCACTCCCGCTGTATGAATCACCATACCAGCGCTCACGCAGAGTGATCGCCCTAATCGGCGTGACGCATGTGCGAGGCTGGAGTAGCACTCGTATAAGACAAGAACATCAACGTTGTGGTTGTCGACGAAGCAAATCCAAACATTCCAGTTTTCATCCAAGCCAAGTTCGATAGTTCGATCGTCATTCGTTCAACTTAGAAAATCCTCAAGCCAAGCCTATCCTTTTCTCGACACATTTTAACATCTCGATTATAACATCCATCGAAACAATGACATCTGCACGATCGTCATTTGTCGAGCCAGAGTACCCCCGAGTTATCGCATATCGATCTTTGATACGCCTCAATACCATCGACGACATGCGTAACCTGACGATCTTCCTTCGCAACCAATTTCGAGTCGTACGACTTGATGCTATTGTCCGACCTGGATATACCACCATTCCTCGATATTCAAGATCAAGTTCGATCGCTATTCCTCAAGCTCGTTTCAAAATCGTTATTCAAAACTCAAGTCACATTTCCTTTGCATCAATCCGATATCGCACGCACGATCCTCTGAGTTTTCTCGATCAAGACCATTCAATTTCATTCATCGTTCCGAAACATTTTCTAACTCGCGTTGCTCGTTCACAAGTTGTCCGAACGAGATGCTCGTTCGGGACATTCGAAGTCACGACCAACTAAGCGTGATGCGTTCTAAGGCTTTGTGCGATCGCATCGCCTCGCCGCCATACTTGTAATCCTCAATATTTACTTGAACAATTTCTAAGACGAACCATACACCACTCGGATTCGAGCTACTCGACTAGTCGTCGACACTCATTCTTATTCTTCTCCGAACCTATCACATACACCACTCGAATTCAAGCCATACGATCTAGTCCTCAATCACATTCGCGTCATTCGCTAAGACTTCCTTCAGATTCGTTCGACGAATCACTAGTGTAGTTGCTCACGTTGTATCGACACACTAAGTCGTTCGCACTATTTCCTCGAAATCCAAATCAATCTTTCGTGTACGCCTAAGTGTTAGTCCGATAGCGTTTCTATCGATATTAACTCTAAGTATATCTCCGTTCCCGGCCGAGCGGTACTTGATATCGCTCGCAACTCGTTTGCACCAAGGGTCGAGGTGCGCGACGCGAAACACAACTTAGCCAAAAGGCCGTGTGCATAGCCATCCTGTGCGGACTATATTCCGAGTTTGCATGCTCAATTGCTAGGGTCGACGTTGGACTAATTAGGCATGTACGCGACTTGCTAAGGTCAACGTAGGACTATTCGGGCACACATGCGACTTTTGCTAACATTAGCACATATTTTCTATCGAGTCAAGTTTGCAACATTCGGCACAAAGGCCCTATCGACGCATTTGGCAACGGCCTACCGATGCGTTAGATTGAACGCTTGTATGAGCTTTCGAAAATATTTAGACTTATTGTATGGACATGCCGATGGACATTTGAGAGAGAGCGCACCAACGATAACAACTTGCGGAAGCAACAGAGTTTTGCGAAAACATCGAAGTTAAAGAATTCAATCGACGGTCCAAGGACGTAAAGCCGTGCTCTGATACCACTATGTCATGCCCCGCTCCCGTAGGAGCGATCGTCCTCGCTAAGGCGTGATGCCGCACGAGCCTAGATTGCGCTCGTGCAAGGCAATTCCATAACGGCCGATTACATCGGCGGCGACGGGGTCGTCGCACAGAAGTCCCAAGCAGAAATATTGAAACATACAGCGGAATTTAAGAACAAGTAACACAGGAACACAAGTCATTCAAAAGAAGCTCTTTATTGATATTGAATACAAGATTACATTAGTGGGCGCAAGGCCAATTACAAGTCTCTCAGGCTCACTTTTCACTCATGTTACAAGTCACCCTGCTCTCTCTCTTCTCTCAATACAATCCTTGATTCCAGCGGAAGCTTCGGAAGGCGATGTCCATATATTATGTCCTGTATAAGTCTTCGGATCACGCGGCCGCACGCTTCGACTCGCCAAGGAACTCCGTGCCTCGACGCATCCAAGCGAGCCCCGCGCCACGAGCTTCTACCTGTGCCTGCACATAAACACTGTGTGGGTGTCAGTACCACTGTACTGGTGGAGTGAGCTTCTCGCCCACCCATACAAAACCAACACGTTCTTTTACTTTGTGCAGCTTAAACCCTTTCGATTGTCTTTCTAGTCTTGCCTTAGGATCAGTTTTAGGACCGGCGTCTTAGCGCAATCTTGTGTATCAGAACCATCCCGTGCTTGCAATGTCAATGTTAACTCATACTTTATCTCTAGACCACTTCTTGTGCCAACAACGTTAACCTATCAAGTCGTGTTTGCCTTACGGCCAAAATCAGAGACGTACTACGCAACAGACTCTATTTCCTTTCCTCTAGTCCTTTCTTGGGCTTGTATTGCCGACGCACCGACTTATACTTGTCTTTCGTGCCAAACTCTGGGACATAACGACTCGGTCGTGCCAAGAACTCTATTTGTGGTTCAAAAACTCCGAGGCAGTGCCTCCTTGTCTTAGTCTCGCTTACACTTGTGTTGTGACAACGCGGCCGTGCCTCATATTACGAGGCCGTGCCCAACAACTCAACGTAACTTCACACGACTAGCCCTACGGCCCTTCTCGACTTAACTCGCGATAGCTCAAGCCTAACTCATGCAACTCTATGCCAATAACTTAACACTCGACGCCACAACTCGTGCCGAAGCACGTCGCCTTCGCTGTAGCCAAATCTTAGGCTCCGACATCGTGTCTTTTTAACTTCATACATATTCAACTCAATCCAAAGGCACACACACGGATTTCCGCCCGTGCCGACACATCTATATGAAAGGTCACTGGCATTAACTAGCCATCGTGGACATAAAACTTACCATGTCAATTGATAATAATTTATATTAAGTGTTTGTTATGGGATTGGCCTAACCAGCCGCCTTGGACGTAGCCTGGCAGTACGGGACCCTTTCAACGCAGGTAGCGAGCCCCGATGAAAGTCCCCGTCTTACCGATCGCCTTACCAGCGTTGCCTATTACCCAGCTCGGCTACAACCAGTTTCTTCCTAGGCCGAGACGGTCCCGTGGCCCCGAAATTCCGCTCGAAGAAACCACCCCTTGTCGACAAGTTGTCCAAGTTCATAAGGGTTTACATGGTGTATTTTAGGATACCGTTGGGGCTTGTTATGTGATCAATTCATTTACTTGGTTGTTTTACTCTTTCCACTTTTTGTACTTCCTTTGCAGAGCCCCTAACCAGGGTTGCCTCGGCGACTAACCATCGCTTAGACTTAACATTCCTTGAACTCAGGGAACGGCTACTGCATAGCCTTCCAACTTAACTTGAACATAACGTGTTTCCTTAAGTATCGACCGACCGTGGCTAACTTTCCACTGAACCAACCGTGGCTCGTGCCTCTAAACCAACTCGTGTTCTATGCAACGCTATCGCCCAAGTCATACTTCATATGACGGGCCTTGGGGTCGTAGGACTATTTATCTTGACAACCGCAGAATGAGCGGGACAGCACTTAGAATGACTTCGGTCGACCGGCATAACTATGCCTAACTCACTCAAGCCTACAACATGACCCAAGGGACGAGCAAAGGCTATGCCAAGCCTTGCGGGACAGGACCGTGCATGCTTTAACAAGCATTTGTACGGGCGACGCCTATGACTTAGGCTAACTCTCAGCTTTTGCACCGAAGACCAACTTTCCTTCTCCCAAGCCACGGGACGAAGGACCGAGTATCATTTTCAAAGCACGCCGTGCACCAACTCTAAGCCGACAGTGGGACGTTTTCCATGTTCTAACTCGATTCAAACCGTCGGGATTATTCCCTTAGCTATGTGGATGCGTAGCTTTTATTATCAAGCCTAACTTGTGCAAGTTGAAAACACGATTTATTATGTGAAGGCAAAGATGAGGAGAGTTCACCGAAACTACCCCACCTGAGCGATGTCTCCGAACAAGCCGTTGCAAGGCTAAGTCCGAACGCCGTCGGCGTTTCGATTCCTCCGATTGACTTTGCGGGACGGGGCACTACATCATACACCACTCAGAACAAGTCTCGTCCTCGAGACTTTCCTGAAGGCAAGCTATCCTACCCTTTCTGTGGCCAAGACTTAATCGTACACATTTCGCCTACGCGTTCCTTCAATTCCGAGCCACGCTCGCATTATTATCACTCTTTCCTTTAACAAGATTTCAAGATCTCGACACACTCCCATCTTTCAAGCCTTGCTTGAACTCGTCATATCACTTGGCTGGATCATGCACGCATTCCAAGCGTCCCCAAAATACATGCATTCAGCCAAGCCGCATGATAGAAAATTTTGTCATTCTCACTCGAGTCGCATCGTGCACATACCCAAGCGTCCCTGAAATATATGCATGTCAGCCGAGTCTCGTGAGCAGGGTTTCCTATATTCGTGATCCACGCTATCCATCCATGCCAATCCTCAAGATCAATCATTCCGATTGCTAACACTTGAAACAGGGCGTCTCGCCTAACCGCTAGGCTATTTCTTTTCGAGGCTAAGTCAATGTCAGGATTGGAATCATAGTTCCCCAACAATAATGCCAACACTGACCCCAATCCTAGGGTCAAACCAGAGTCGATCATACGAGGTCTTCTACCCAAGCTCGTATCACTCAGATTTCTAAACATCGAGCACGATCACCTAATTCGCATTACGGCACGCGTTGCGTATATTCGAATCCCTTCAATTCACCAATTCTAACCAATTCATGTATTCGATCACGAGGTCGTCTCGCTCGACAATACGTTGTGCCCTAATCTCACGCGAGTCTGATAATCCGCGGTGGTTCATGAATCACCATGCAACGCTCCTGCGGAATAATCATTCTCATCGGGGCGTAACTCTTGTTTGAGTTTAACTCATTCATTCTCGATACGCGGATTGGACCTACTCAATCCTCAAGTTCAATCGACAAGCACACCAATTCAATCTCGAGTCTATCTTCGCGTCAAACCACAAGTCGAAGCACAAATTGTCGCACCGTGCAAGTTCGACCACTCCCGCTGTATGAATCACCATACCAGCGCTCACGCAGAGTGATCGCCCTAATCGGCGTGACGCATGTGCGAGGCTGGAGTAGCACTCGCATAAGACAAGAACATCAACGATGTGGTTGTCGACGAAGCAAATCCAAACATTCCAGTTTTCATCCAAGCCAAGTTCGATAGTTCGATCGTCATTCGTTCAACTTAGAAAATCCTCAAGCCAAGCCTATCCTTTTCTCGACACATTTTAACATCTCGATTATAACATCCATCAAAATAATGACATCTGCACGATCGTCATTTGCCGAGCCAGAGTACCCCCGAGTTATCGCATATCGATCTTTGATACGCCTCAATACCATCGACGACATGCGTAACCTGACGATCTTCCTTCGCAACCAATTTCGAGTCGTACGACTTGATGCTATTGTCCGAACTGGATATACCACCATTCCTCGATATTTAAGATCAAGTTCGATCGCTATTCCTCAAGCTCGTTTCAAAATCGTTATTCAAAACTCAAGTCACATTTCCTTTGCATCAATCCGATATCGCACGCACGATCCTCTAAGTTTCCTCGATCAAGACCATTCAATTTCATTCATCGTTCCGAAACATTTTCTAACTCGCGTTGCTCGTTCACAAGTTGTCCGAACGAGATGCTCGTTCGGGACATTCGAAGTCACGACCAACTAAGTGTGACGCGTTCTAAGGCTTTGCGCGATCGCATCGCCTCGCCGCCATACTTGTAATCCTCAATATTTACTTGAACAATTTCTAAGACGAACCATACACCACTCGGATTCGAGCTACTCGACTAGTCGTCGACACTCATTCTTATTCTTCTCCGAACCTATCACATACACCACTCGAATTCAAGCCATACGATCTAGTCCTCAATCACATTCGCGTCATTCGCTAAGACTTCCTTCAGATTCGTTCGACGAATCACTAGTGTAGTTGCTCACGTTGTATCGACACACTAAGTCGTTCGCACTATTTCCTCGAAATCCAAATCAATCTTTCGTGTACGCCTAAGTGTTAGTCCGATAGCGTTTCTATCGATATTAACTCTAAGTATATCTCCGTTCCCGGCCGAGCGGTACTTGATATCGCTCGCAACTCGTTTGCACCAAGGGTCGAGGTGCGCGACGCGAAACACAACTTAGCCAAAAGGCCGTGTGCATAGCCATCCTGTGCGGACTATATTCCGAGTTTGCATGCTCAATTGCTAGGGTCGACGTTGGACTAATTAGGCATGTACGCGACTTGCTAAGGTCAACGTAGGACTATTCGGGCACACATGCGACTTTTGCTAACATTAGCACATATTTTCTATCGAGTCAAGTTTGCAACATTCGGCACAAAGGCCCTATCGACGCATTTGGCAACGGCCTACCGATGCGTTAGATTGAACGCTTGTATGAGCTTTCGAAAATATTTAGACTTATTGTATGGACATGCCGATGGACATTTGAGAGAGAGCGCACCAACGATAACAACTTGCGGAAGCAACAGAGTTTTGCGAAAACATCGAAGTTAAAGAATTCAATCGACGGTCCAAGGACGTAAAGCCGTGCTCTGATACCACTATGTCACGCCCCGCTCCCGTAGGAGCGATCGTCCTCGCTAAGGCGTGATGCCGCACGAGCCTAGATTGCGCTCGTGCAAGGCAATTCCATAACGGCCGATTACATCGGCGGCGACGGGGTCGTCGCACAGAAGTCCCAAGCAGAAATATTGAAACATACAGCGGAATTTAAGAACAAGTAACACAGGAACACAAGTCATTCAAAAGAAGCTCTTTATTGATATTGAATACAAGATTACATTAGTGGGCGCAAGGCCAATTACAAGTCTCTCAGGCTCACTTTTCACTCATGTTACAAGTCACCCTACTCTCTCTCTTCTCTCGATACAATCCTTGATTCCAGCGGAAGCTTCGGAAGGCGATGTCCATATATTATGTCCTGTATAAGTCTTCGGATCACGCGGCCGCACGCTTCGACTCGCCAAGGAACTCCGTGCCTCGACGCATCCAAGTGAGCCCCGTGCCACGAGCTTCTACCTGTGCCTGCACATAAACACTGTATGGGTGTCAGTACCACTGTACTGGTGGAGTGAGCTTCTCGCCCACCCATACAAAACCAACACGTTCTTTTACTTTGTGCAGCTTAAACCCTTTCGATTGTCTTTCTAGTCTTGCCTTAGGATCAGTTTTAGGACCGGCGCCTTAGCGCAATCTTGTGTATCAGAACCATCCCGTGCTTGCAATGTCAACGTTAACTCATACTTTATCTCTAGACCACTTCTTGTGCCAACAACGTTAACCTATCAAGTCGTGTTTGCCTTACGGCCAAAATCAGAGACGTACTACGCAACAGACTCTATTTCCTTTCCTCTAGTCCTTTCTTGGGCTTGTATTGCCGACGCACCGACTTATACTTGTCTTTCGTGCCAAACTCTGGGACATAACGACTCGGTCGTGCCAAGAACTCTATTTGTGGTTCAAAAACTCCGAGGCAGTGCCTCCTTGTCTTAGTCTCGCTTACACTTGTGTTGTGACAACGCGGCCGTGCCTCATATTACGAGGCCGTGCCCAACAACTCAACGTAACTTCACACGACTAGCCCTACGGCCCTTCTCGACTTAACTCGCGATAGCTCAAGCCTAACTCATGCAACTCTATGCCAACAACTTAACACTCGACGCCACAACTCGTGCCGAAGCACGTCGCCTTCGTTGTAGCCAAATCTTAGGCTCCGACATCGTGTCTTTTTAACTTCATACATATTCAACTCAATCCAAAGGCACACACACGGATTTTCGCCCGTGCCGACACATCTATATGAAAGGTCACTGGCATTAACTAGCCATCGTGGACATAAAACTTACCATGTCAGTTGATAATAATTTATATTAAGTGTTTGTTATGGGATTGGCCTAACCAGCCGACTTGGACGTAGCCTGGCAGTACGGGACCCTTTCAACGCAGGTAGCGAGCCCCGATGAAAGTCCCCGTCTTACCGATCGCCTTACCAGCGTTGCCTATTACCCAGCTCGGCTACAACCAGTTTCTTCCTAGGCCGAGACGGTCCCGTGGCCCCGGAATTCCGCTCGAAGAAACCACCCCTTGTCGACAAGTTGTCCAAGTTCATAAGGGTTTACATGGTGTATTTTAGGATACCGTTGGGGCTTGTTATGTGATCAATTCATTTACTTGGTTGTTTTACTCTTTCCACTTTTTGTACTTCCTTTGCAGAGCCCCTAACCAGGGTTGCCTCGGCGACTAACCATCGCTTAGACTTAACATTCCTTGAACTCAGTGAACGGCTACTGCATAGCCTTCCAACTTAACTTGAACATAACGTGTTTCCTTAAGTATCGACCGACCGTGGCTAACTTTCCACTGAACCAACCGTGGCTCGTGCCTCTAAACCAACTCGTGTTCTATGCAACGCTATCGCCCAAGTCATACTTCATATGACGGGCCTTGGGGTCGTAGGACTATTTATCTTGACAACCGCAGAATGAGCGGGACAGCACTTAGAATGACTTCGGTCGACCGGCATAACTATGCCTAACTCACTCAAGCCTACAACATGACCCAAGGGACGAGCAAAGGCTATGCCAAGCCTTGCGGGACAGGACCGTGCATGCTTTAACAAGCATTTGTACGGGCGACGCCTATGACTTAGGCTAACTCTCAGCTTTTGCACCGAAGACCAACTTTCCTTCTCCCAAGCCACGGGACGAAGGACCGAGTGTCATTTTCAAAGCACGCCGTGCACCAACTCTAAGCCGACAGTGGGACGTTTTTCATGTTCTAACTCGATTCAAACCGTCGGGATTATTCCCTTAGCTATGTGGATGCGTAGCTTTTATTATCAAGCCTAACTTGTGCAAGTTAAAAACACGATTTATTATGTGAAGGCAAAGATGAGGAGAGTTCACCGAAACTACCCCACCTGAGCGATGTCTCCGAGCAAGCCGTTGCAAGGCTAAGTCCGAACGCTGTCGGCGTTTCGATTCCTCTGATTGACTTTGCGGGACGGGGCACTACAGTCGGTATGCCGACATTTCGAGACAGCAACTTTCTAGAGTCCAAAAACGGTATATCGCCGGTATGCCGAAGCATACCGTCGGTATGCCGCTTTTTGTCACAGAACCTTTTCTGGACACGAAAACGGTATACCGCCGGTATGCCGAAGCATACCGCCGGTATGCCGCTCTGAATGACATGTTTTTCGATTTGTGCTTTTAGTTATCATCCATCCTTTAGTGTTTACAGATATACCTAGACCAGTACAGACACGAAGACTCTAAGCAGGGAACGCCGGTAACTGCTACAGTCTTCAAAGAAGAAGGAGGAAGCTCTTGAAGTGAAGAACTCCATGTAGTACATCTTCTGAGAATATTTGAATCTGAAGAACAGAAGACTAAACTACGAAGATGCTGTTAATTACTCAAAATAAAATGTGCCAACATATATATATATATATATATATATATATATATATATATATATATATATATATATATATATATATATATATATATATATTTATATTTATATTTATATTTATATTATATATATATATATATATATATATATATATATATATATATATATATATATATATATTTTTTTTTTTTTTTTATATATATATATATATATATATAATCATAAACTATGCACATAATTAAGGATATTTACACAATTATATAAGTCTTACTCGCTTTTCAGTTTTGGACCGAAACTGACACTAAAAACGTAACCGAATAAAGAATTTTAATATTTTCAAAATCGAAACAGAACTACTTTTTTCTTTTCGTTATTCGATTTTCGGTCAAAAAAAAATATAGGCATGATGGGGAGGGATAGGAGAGAAAGAAGAATGAATAGGAGAGAGAGAGAGAGGAGGAGGAGCAGTCCGAAACCAAAATCCAAAACCAAACAATAGAAAATTTTCATAGCCAAAGCCGAACCGAATTGCTTATATGGATTCGTGTCGGTTATCACTTTTAGATCGAGATATGCTCAGCCCTAATTGCAAAGCCTCCATGGGTGTGCATTGGTCGGTTGTCGACCTATTTGGTCACAACCGAAGTCGAACCGAAGTTAATCGGTTTGAAAATAATCACAGCCGAACCAAACCAACCAATTGGTCGGTTCGATTTTGAAACCAACCGACTTTGTTCGATTTGGATCAGTTCGGTTTGGATCGGTTTTGATCAAACAAAAAAATTCAAGTATATAAAAGTGTTTCACAAAGTAAATTCACACAAAAATAAATTCTAACAATCTCCTGTTTGGAAGATGTTTGTATGAGATACCAAACAATAATCTTCTAAGTAAATCATTTGCATAATAAATTTCTTTTACAAACCCAAAATGATTTGAGAAAATAAACCCTAATCATAATAGATCTATGAATTGAAGATGGAAAATAAACAAATCATGAGATAGATAAGTTGGACCGGATATAAATCTAACTTTAGGTTGTTACTAGCTATGTTCGGTTTGGTTCGTTTAAGCGGTTTTTGGAATGATCAAACTGTGAATCGAACCAAATCGACTAATTTTTTAAATGGTCAAGTCGAACCAATCCGACCGGACCATCGGTTCGGTTAAAAATCGACCAATTCGATTTGATTTGTTTCGATTTGGTCCAAATATGCACACCCCTCGTTCCCTACTTCTCTTCCATTGAAATTTATATATCTAGCTTCCTGGATTTGTTATATTTGCACCACCCACTTCTCATAATTCGCAATAATTTTACGCCAAAACAACACTAAACACGTCCAAGATTTGAACCTTCAATGCTTCAATCTCCACAATCAAGCAAAAGAAAGAAAGAAAAGGTTCTATCCAAGTATACCCTACTACTTATGCATTTGTCCCATTTTTACTGAACTAATAAACCAGCCTTTCAAACAGAAACGGTAGCATATGTGATTCATAAACCAACAGAAACAATATGAAGCAACAAAATCAGTAAGTCTGTAAACATGAAAGTTTCCGTTACTAATATGAATACAAATGACAATGCCAAATGATAATGACAGAAATTACAGTACACTTGGCGTCAAGAGTTCGCAATATTTAGCAATATATCTGAATTTTCCATTTGAACCACTCAAGAGTAAACTTCCAGTTGTAATGATTTTAAGTCTTTAGTTGTTGCTACATTTCCCAGATTTCTCACATTTCCGTGCAGAACTGAAATTAGTAAGTGTAGGCACGAAAACATCGATCGATCGACAAATCTTGAGAATCTCATCTCTCAATAGCAAACTCGTCGATAACTGGGCGAACAGAGAGCGGAATCCTCACGGAATGAAGACCATCTTCCCACGACAAGCTACCGAACGAGTATCTTCCCTGCACCCTTAAGCTCGACGACAAGATCACCTTGAATGACAAATTCTTGATGGTAGAATTGAACGCCAGGACCGACGGCTCGACCTTCACCGCCACCCCCGGAGGAGCTACCACCCGAGCGGCGTACACTGACGCAACGGAACCGACATTCGTTACCGCTCTTCTGACGACCGTTCTCTCCCTCAGCTCCGGAATCGTGATGGATGGGAGATTGAGGTCTTTCAGTGATTTACGTCCCCTGTGGCTGCAGCGAGTCGGATGCTGGGTCATTGAGCTCACAGCCGAGTTGTTGTATCCCATGGAACAGAGGAAGCCGATGTAGTCGGATGTCCCCATGTCGTAGATGAGACCGGGGTCTGCGACTCTGTTCGGGTCGACATGGCCGCCCCCGTAGTCGAACGGGTTGGCTTGGCTGTGCGGAGCTCCCTCGGCCACCAAACTCAGGCCGTACTCGTCTCGTATCGAAGCTGTGGACGACATTGCTGGTCTTTAGCTTCAGAAGAACACCACAGTTAGAGGAGGACTAGCGCAGGTTAAGTTTACCTGTCGTTGTGAGTGCCGATTTTATGGCTGCAGGACTCCATTCAGGGTGGACGGACTTGAGCAGCGCGACGACGGCCGACACATGGGGGCAGGACATGGAGGTCCCTGTGTCGATCTTGAAGTTGAGCGGGGACACGTTGGACGACGTAGGGGAGGCCGGGGACCACGAGGCTAGGATGTTCACCCCTGGCGCTGTGATGTCAGGCTGCAAAGAAAATGCTGAACTGTTATGAATGAACAAACATTAATAGGATGACATTTTATCAGGAAATTTTATCAGATTGTATGAAAAGTCCTGCCAATCCGAAAATTTGAACCCAAAAAAAAAACTGCCTGCCACGTGTCAACACGTGATTGGATGAAAAATAAAATAATAATAAAACACTCAGCCCCCGCTAACTCCGGTCAATGGGAAACCGACACGTGGCGTCGGTTCACGCGTCGGTTTCCCTAAGCGGTCCGGGAAGAAGCGCTCTTTTGTTAATTGGGAGAATGAGGGTCAGGGCTTGAAACCTCTTATACCTGCTACCAACTATTCTTATTATTAAATCTCTCTTCTCTCTTCCGTAGACGTATCTGGTAAACCTAAACCGTTATGCCAATCATCTCTAGCTCCAGTGGCTGAGGTGGGAGACATCTGCCCCATCTGTCCGGGTCGAGCCATGGTGGGAGCTTATTATTTCTTCCATTTAATAAATGGTAGGAGTGGGGGCAGTGTGACCAAGAGAGCATTTACCCGGGCAATCAAAAAAAAATCAGGTAAACTGTTACTATTGTTGTTTTATGCATCTTTTTATATTGTTCATTATTAGTACCCTGACGATGATTTGGAACATTTTGGTGATAAAAATAAAATGCACCCACGTATACATCATACATGCAAAGAAAAGGAAAATAATTATAATTATAATAATTCATTAGTGACTGTGTATGGTTTAAAGTATCGGCCGATACCGATCCGATACGGCCGATACCGATACGGTTAGGCATGTCCCGATCCGATACCGACCGATACCCGATACTGACCGATACCGACATTGGGGGTCTTTTTTCCGGTCAATTCGACAAAGAAAATTAAACGAAGAAGACAAATCAACAAGGGTTTAAAGTATAATAAGGTTATAAAAGCATGTAAAAGAAGAAAATCAATCTATTGTATGTAAACCAATCGGTAAGGGTGAGTATTATTTCATTTAATTTCAAAACTACTAAGAAATAACACTGAAAATACTTAAAATTATGCCTAAATATATAAAATATATGTTTTTAAATGTAAATAATTTATTAATAATTATTTGTTTTCCGATACAAAAAAAATCTGATACTCCGATCCGAAACTGCCGATACTACCGATATCGCCGATAACAATACTCATAGGAATAGTCCGATACCGATTCCGATACCGATACCGATACTGTGAACCTTACTTTTAACTTGGTCCTGTTTGAAGCTTGTAGCTTGTATACTTTTGAAGGGCTAATAACTTTGGTTTCATTCATCTGAAAGATAGCTGTAACAGTTGGCTTGAATAACTATAATATATTAATCGTTCCATCCCTTTAATCTTATTACTATCCAGAGCTCTGATAAAAAAAATAAAAAAAAGTATTTCCAATGTTAAAAAAATGACAATCCGGAAATGTCGATAGCTGAAAACCAACGTCCAGATAACGAGTACTAAAACCAAAATTATCAAACATGAGAATCAAAAGATAAAACTATTTATTGATAGAGAAAAAAAAACAATTGAGCTTGTCTCCACTATTTTACAAAGTCTTATTTATAATAAAAATATAACTAAAATCCTAAGAAAAACTACTAAACAAACTAGGAAAAAGAAATACAAACTAGGAAAAAGAAATACCAAAAATAGGCCAAAAGCTACAAAATCCAACTTAAGATAGGGTCACCCACCTTGAAACGGTATTATGGTTTGCCCAATCGGAATACCGATTTTCAAGCACCAAATGTCATAAAAATTGTACTGTTTTCCTGTTACCCTGACCAGTGTAATGCCGGTACGCTGCCCATGTACAAGTCACATACCCAAAAATTGTTGGTGCTTTCTTTGGTGCTTTCTTTACATGAAGAGAGCTTGCTCTCAACATGCCTTATAAATTTTAGTCCCACATCGGAAATGCATCATGAGTTATCTCAACATATATACTTGGGTGTGTTGTTGAGAGATGCACATGGGGTGGTGACCCTAAGGAGGGAATCATGTGGGTGATTTTACTAGGAGGTAAGAATAAGGCTCCAAGGATTAAGCATTAATGCTTTTGTCATTCTCTTGAATTAATTCCACTTGGAGCTAAGCCCCAAAGGGGCTTAGCGACTCGGACTCGGACTCGGGCTCGGGCTCATGAGGCGTAATGTGGCGTTTTGTTGGCGCTCATGCGGCTCATGCGGCCATGCGGCTCATGCGGCTCATTTGTGGGATTTGAATTAATTTCGTTACTATATTTGTGGGATTTGAATTAATTCAGTTCCTATCTTTGTGGGATTAGAATTAATTCATTGCTATCTTTTTATGATTTGATTCAATCTTTCCATAACTGAAGAGGCGGCTAGGGTTTCCCCCCTCTCTCTATAAATACTCTCTTCTGGCCTCCTTTGTGAGCACTACGAAAAATACAAGTCAGAAAAGAGAGAAAGAGAGGGAGTTGCTGCCGCCATTGCAAGTCCATCCGAGGAGTCAGAACAGAGGTGACATCGAGCGTTCCACAAGTTCTTCAAACTTGCTGGTTCCTGGAAGCAGATCGTGTGGGGCGAATCTTGCTTTGAGCAACGGTGTTTTGACACCCCAGCATTGTTCTTCTTCTCATCTCTCTAGATTATTGTAACTTGTTCTGTCCCAATTGCAACACGTTTGCAAGGAAGAACAAGAGATCTTCTCTTTGCTATTTTTCTCCTTCATATTGTAATTTGGCTATTTAGTTTTATTCGTAGATCTTGAGTTTGATCATCACAAAGTTTTGTGTGACATCTCAGATCTCGATTGCATTAGTTTTCATCTTTGATCAAGCCCCCGGGACTAACAATCTCAAAGCAAGATCCGTATAGATGGAAAACATTAATGCTTCGCTCCTCCAATCGGACTTCTGCAAGTTGGAAAAGTTCGATGGAGAGCACTATCAAGTCTGGAAGAGAAAGGTGTACCTAACTCTTCAACTGAAAGACGTTGATCATGTTCTGTTGGAGGAAGAACCCTCTGTTCCAGATACTGGATCAACTGCCGCCATCAACGCGGCTACCAAACTCCAGGCCAAATGGAGAAGGGAAAATAGCATCTGCAGGCTTATCATCCTGAATGCTATGGAGGACTCCCTGGCAGAATCCTACTCGAAGAAGGAACTTGCCAGAGACATATGGGAGTCTGTGGAAAATCTGTATGAAGAAGACAAGAACAGGAGCAAAATGTTTGTGGTTGAAAAATATCACAAATTGCTCTTTGAGGACGAAAAGTCCATGCTGCCACAGGTGAAGGAATTTCTGAAGCTGCGTCAGAAACTGGAAGACGAAGAGATGCCCCTTCCCGACAAGTTTGTCGTCGGAGGGATCGTCTCAAAACTTCCTGCTGGATGGAGTACCTTCTATGCAAGGATGCACAGAAAGAAGCTAGACATTAGCTTGGGAGATCTACTTCAAGAGATCCATGTTGAGGATGAGATGCGTTCTCAACAGAAGATGGACACTCTGTCCAAACAGTTGGCTAAAGCCAATCTTGTGCAGACGAGAGATTCCAAGGGGAAGCAGGCGGCTTCTCATCCCAAGAAGAAGGACTTCACTAATCTGAAAGTGAAGGGTCCTTCATTCAAGCAACAGAAGACTAAGTCCCACGTGACTTGTTACAATTGTGGCAAGAAAGGCCACTACAAGAGTGAATGCAGATCTAAGCCTAAACAATCAGAGAAAGGTGAGCCTAATAAGGTTTCATTGGTTTCTAACATTGTTGCTATGATCGGACAGGTCACAACTGTGGGGGTTGACTCTGACTGGTGGATAGACACTGGTGCGACTTGCCATGTCTGTTCTGACAAGGAATGGTTCGTCACATACCAGCCGACATCTGAGAAAGTTGTCATGGCAAACCAGGCCCAAGCTGAAGTACTGGGGATTGGGACTGTGGAGCTGAAACTCACTTCTGGGAACACTCTGACGCTTCAAGGAGTGAAGCATGTTCCTGCGATTGCCAAGAACCTAATCTCTGGGAGCCTGCTCTGCAACGCAGGCTTGAGGATGGACATCAACGCTGGTCAGATGGTTATGTCCAAGAAAGGAACATACTTCGGGAAGGCTTATCAAACCGAAGGAATGTTTAAAATTCAGCTTGTCAACCAGTTTGATAACATTAATGCAGTTGCATTTTCTGATTATTCTCTTGAGTTGTGGCATAATAGACTAGGACATGTTCATAGTAAAAGGATCAACAAAATGTCTAGTCTAGGACTTATCTCCAAATGTGGGGGTAAGGTGGAGAAGTGTGAAGTGTGTGCTCAGACGAAGATCACAAGGAAACCCTTTCATCGGGTCAATCGAAGCACAGATCTTCTGGAGTTGGTGCACTCCGATATCTGTGACTTCAAACATTTCTCCACGAAGGCCGGGATGAAGTATTTCATAACCTTCATCGACGACTTCTCAAAATACGCGTTCGTCTACTTGCTCAAGTCCAAAGACGAAGCTTTCGAGAAGTTCAGAGAGTTCAGGGCCGAAGCTGAACGGCAGACTGGACAACAACTCAAGAGGCTGAGAAGTGATCGAGGTGGGGAGTACAGGTCTCATGAATTTGCATCATTCTGCAAAGAACATGGAATCATATGCGAGACTACTGCTCCATATTCTCCTCAATCCAACGGAGTAGCAGAGAGGAAGAACCGGACATTAACAGAAATGATGAATTCCATGCTGCTCACTGCAGGTCTTCCAAAATGCTACTGGGGAGAAGCTGCATTAACGGCCACTTTCATTCTGAATAGAGTGCCATATGCAACTTCGGAAGTAACTCCTCATGAACTCTGGTTCAAAGTCAGACCAAACTTGAATGTCATTCGAGTGTGGGGGTGTCTGGCGTATGTGAAGCTTCCTGATCTGAAGATTCAGAAGCTGGGGACAAGGACTACGAAGGCGATCTTCTTGGGGTATGCCGAGAAGAGTGATGCTCGGAGATTTCTTGATATTGAATCAAATCATATCATCGAATCTCGCGATGCTGAATACTTTGAAGACAAGTTTGCTAAAGACAAAAACATTGTTCTTTCGGACATTCCGGAAAATGATGTAGGTGCAAATGAGACTGAAATCTCATACGAGCCAGTAGTCCAAGAAGAAGCTGTTGTTGATGAAACAACTCTTGTACCAGAACTCGCAGAGCCGTCAGCTAAGCGAGCGAGGAGACCGAAAGATTTTGGAGATGACTTTGTCACCTATCATGTGGAAGCAGATCCGCTTACCTATGATGAGGCGATGAAGACCAGAGATGCTATCTTCTGGAAGGAGGCAGTGAATGACGAGTTTGACTCTATCACCTCCAATAACACATGGGTGTTGGTAGATCTACCTGAAGGAGAAAAGCCTATTGGATGTAAATGGATCTTCAAGAAGAAGATGAAGGCAGATGGAACTATTGACAAGTTCAAGGCCAGGCTGGTCGCCAAGGGATTTTCTCAGAAATAGGGGATAGACTACTTCGACACGTACGCTCCAGTAGCTCGGATGACCACCATCAGGATGTTAATCGCTCTAGCAGCTATACATAAGTTGGTGATACATCAGATGGATGTAAAGACAGCGTTCCTGAATGGGGAGCTGACCGAAGAGATTTACATGCAACAGCCAGATGGATTTGTCGTCAAAGGTCTTGAAGACAAAGTCCGCAAGTTGGTGAAATCATTATATGGTTTGAAGCAAGCTCCCAAGATGTGGCATGAAAAGTTTGACAAAGTTATTAGGTCAAACGGCTACAGAGTCAGCGAGACGGACAAATGTGTTTACACAAAGTTCGCTGATGGAAGAGGAGTCATCGTTTGTCTGTACGTGGACGACATGCTAATCCTAGGTACGGATATAGGCTGTGTCACAGAGACAAAGAAGTTCCTCTCTACCAAGTTCAGTATGAAGGACTTGGGGGATGCAGATGTCATCTTGGGCATAAAGATCATCCGGACAGACACTGGAGTAGCGCTGTCACAATCTCACTATATTGAGAAGATGCTCACACGCTATGGGTATAAGGATCTTCCAGGGATCGATACGCCATACAGGTGTGATCAGAAGCTGAAGCCAAACTCGAGGGAAAGCGTCAGGCAGCTGGAGTATGCAAGCGTAATCGGGAGTTTGATGTATGCTACTACTGCCACAAGGCCTGACATAGCTTTCGCCGGGGGAATGCTGAGTCGTTTCACGAGCAATCCAGGAATTGAGCACTGGAAAGCTGTGAAACGGGTCATGAGATATCTCAAGAAGACTCAGACATATGCACTGCACTACAACGGGTATCCGACAGTAGTGGAAGGCTTCAGTGATGCTAGCTGGTGTTCAGAAACGGAAAGCGAGAGATCCACAGGTGGATATGTTTTTTCCTTGGGTGGAGCTGCTATATCGTGGAAGTCGAAGAAGCAGACAATACTCTCTCGTTCCTCCATGGAATCTGAATTCTATGCACTCGAAACTGCAGCAGATGAAGCAGAATGGCTTCGGGAGCTCATGTATGATCTTCCAGTGGTTGGAGCTCAGATACCGGCGATACCGATATACTGTGACAACCAGGCGACTGCGGCGGTGGCATCAAATGACCTCTTCAACGGGAAGAAGAGGACTGTGCGGTTGAAGCACAGGGCAGTACACGATCTTATCAAAAGAGGTGTAATTGCAGTGGTTGATGTTCGGAGTCAGGAGAACCTGGCAGATCTGTTCACAAAGGGCCTCAAGCGCCAGTTGGTCGATGACACAGCTTGTAAAATGGGCTTGAAGGCATTCTGATAGTATGTCTTTGTAATCCTACCATAAAAGTTTTATGCTATTAGTTCAAAGAGAAATCTACTAGACATCTAACTTTTGGTTCAAAGGAGGATCACTGACTGGGAAACTATCAGGTAACGGTGGGTACTTGTTCTATGGAACATGGAAGGGATACGGACCCATAACCACTGTTGTCTACTATGTATTTTTCTGCGGAAAAACAGATCCTGTGGAAGGTTGGCTTAAACGCCTTAATGAGTTCTCAGGCAGAGTGAATGTCTGGTGTGTTTTACAGGAAGCACGGTAGAGCAGCACTACAAGGAGTAAAACTCCATGCTACAGTGGGATGACTCCACCATGAGGTTCCCAGATAGGGGTAATGCCTCGGCTTTGCAAGCCAAGTCATAGCGGCGTAGCACCGCAAATAGGCAGGTAGCCTAATGCTGTATGACGTAATTAAAGAGTTGTAGACAGCACTACAAATGGGAGGATGGCCCCATGTTACAGTGGTACGACACCACGATGAGGTACCCAGGTAGGGGTAAAGCCTCGGCATTGCAAGCCATGTCGTTGCGGCGTAACACCGCAAGGAAGCCTTAGGCTTCATGCTGGGTAGTTTGGCACTACAAAGAGGCTTGTGACCTCATGCTACAGTAGTATGACACTACGATGAGGTTCCCAAGTAGGGGTAATGCCTCGGCTTCAGGCCATGTCATAGCGGCGTAGCACCGCAAGGAAGCGCAAGGCTTCATGCCATATCTCTTTAATAAAGAACTCACCTATAGTGTATGGAAAGAGATATCAAGCCGTCTCTTGAGGGTAAACTTGTAGACGCCCAAAATTATACACTGAAACCAGGCTGGCACAGGGCCTTTAATGTGCAGCCAGAAGCACACGTAACTACACTTTGTGAGTGGGAAAAATTACAATTGTGGTACAGAATTCAAGGCGTAGTCCATTCTTGTATCACATTGTTATTTAACCCATGCGGGAAGATTCAAGTCGTCAGCGACATCTATCCTAATGCAAAATGGACAGTTACTGTGGAGAACGCTCAACCCTGGACACATATATATGTTGTGATATGTGGGGGATTGTTGGTGCTTTCTTTGGTGCTTTCTTTACATGAAGAGAGCTTGCTCTCAACATGCCTTATAAATTTTAGTCCCACATCGGAAATGCACCATGAGTTATCTCAACATATATACTTGGGTGTATTGTTGAGAGATGCACATGGGGTGGTGACCCTAAGGAGGGAACCATGTGGGTGATTTTACTAGGAGGTAAGAATAAGGCTCCAAGGATTAAGCATTAATACTTTTGTCATTCTCTTGAATTAATTCCACTTGGAGCTAAGCCCCAAAGGGGCTTAGCGACTCGGACTCGGACTCGGACTCGGACTCGGGCTCATGGGCTCATGAGGCGTAATGTGGCGTTTTGTTGGCGCACTTTGCACTTAGCACGTCAGCAGTCATGCGGTTTTTATGCGGCTCATATGCGGCCATGCGGTCTTATGCGGCATGCGGCTCATATACGGCCTCATGCGGCTCATGCGGCCATGCAGTTCATGCGGCCATGCGGCTCATGCGGTCCATGCGGTCCATGCGGCTCATGCGGCTCATGCGGTCCATGCGGTCCATGCGGCTCATGCGGTCCATGCGGCTCATGCGGTTCATGCGGTCCATGCGGCTCATGCGGCACATGCGGTCCATGCGGCCCAAGCGGTCCATGCGGCCAGGCTGCTGCTGCTGCTGCCGCATGGAGGGCTACGCTGACTGTGCAGATTTCAAATCGGTTATGGAAAGGGTGAATCAATGCGATTAATTCAGATCCTATCTTTGTGGGATTTGAATTAATTTCGTTACTATATTTGTGGGATTTGAATTAATTCAGTTCCTATCTTTGTGGGATTAGAATTAATTCATTGCTATCTTTTTATGATTTGATTCAATCTTTCCATAACTGAAGAGGCGGCTAGGGTTTCCCCCCTCTCTCTATAAATACTCTCTTCTGGCCTCCTTTGTGAGCACTACGAAAAATACAAGTCAGAAAAGAGAGAAAGAGAGGGAGTTGCTGCCGCCATTGCAAGTCCATCCGAGGAGTCAGAACAGAGGTGACATCGAGCGTTCCACAAGTTCTTCAAACTTGCTGGTTCCTGGAAGCAGATCGTGTGGGGCGAATCTTGCTTTGAGCAACGGTGTTTTGACACCCCAGCATTGTTCTTCTTCTCATCTCTCTAGATTATTGTAATTTGTTCTGTCCCAATTGCAACACGTTTGCAAGGAAGAACAAGAGATCTTCTCTTTGCTATTTTTCTCCTTCATATTGTAATTTGGCTATTTAGTTTTATTCGTAGATCTTGAGTTTGATCATCACAAAGTTTTGTGTGACATCTCAGATCTCGATTGCATTAGTTTTCATCTTTGATCAAGCCCCCGGGACTAACAAAAATTGTGTTTGTGCCTTTAATAACGTCCGCATTAGACCCATCCGCTTATAGAAAATTCAACCCAAGTTCCTTCTTGCTAGCACCTAGATAAAGTGTCGCGTCTACATGATGAGTGTAGTGGTCTGCAATGTTGAATATTGACGAGATTCTCATCGAACCTGGTAAATCTACAACGTAGGCGTTGTCATTGATCTTCTGCAACACTTTGAAAGGTCCATACTTTCTCATTGAAGCTTGCCATATTGCCCAACGGCTATTATCTCTTTCCGAAGATACAACATGACATCATCACAAACATTAAAAAATTTGCACATAGGATGCTTGTGCGTCATTGACTTGTACCCTGTGTTAGCCCTGCAGTCGTATCCGAACCTCCTCATGAACTTCTTAGATTTGATTCACCATATTCTTAGTTGATGTACTCTTTTCCCATCCATTCGGTAAAATATGTAAATCCAGAACATAATCAGGTGATTCGGAATACATAATAGCAAACACAGACTTCCTTGTAGACGAATATTCAGCTTGTGCTAAGGCAAATTCCTACTGTTTCCGCTTCTCTGCATATATGATCCTTATTATTATGTTACCCAACGTCCTATTGATCACTTCGATTTGGCCATTCCGTTTGCAGATGAGTAGTACTACTAAACTCAAATGATGATCCGAACATGCTCAAAAGATGCCGCCAGAACATGCTCAAGAACTTTGTATCTCGGTCGGACTTTATGTTCTTCAACACTCCATGAAAGACATACTACCTTGGAAAAAAAATAATTTTGCCATATGTGTTGCATCTATCGTTCTCTTACGTGATACAAAGTGGCCATCTTAGAAAACCAATCCACCACTACAAACACTGAGTAGGAGCCCTCTCGATCCTCGGTAGCCCAAAGATGCAATCCACATCCAAAGTCAATCCCCTTTTCATCAAAAAACCGTCACGTATGTGGAAGTCTTTGTCGACCTGTTTTTGACAAAGTTCCTCAAATACCTCCACAAAGTCATCGCTTTCTGCGTAAAGCTCCTTAATATACTCCAACCTGACCACCTCTTGCCTGAGAATGGCTAACAATGACTCCTTACTACCAAGTGCATTGGCCACCCGGTGAGAAATTCTAGATATGCGTACGAGCTGGTACGGAAATTTCTGGAGGAACGTACACCTTGCATGTATGTTGCTGCTGATGCACTTCTGTCTACTTAAATACTTAAGAGATCCATGGTCAGATTAAAGTAAAAACTCATTACCAACCAAATAGTACTCCCAATGTTTGAGCACGCACATTACCGCATAGAACTCCTTGTTCACTTCCTTCGAGCATTGTTCAGTTTCTCATTGAAGAATGTTACTGGTTGCTTATCTTGCGAAAGCACCACACCAATGCCAATGTTGTTGGCACCACACTGAACTTAGAAGAGTTTGTCAAATTAGGAAGAGTTAAGACATGTTTGTACAAAGGTTCTGCTTGATCACCGCAAAACTTGTCAATGCTTCTTCTCAACTTTCCATGTTTGAAGCACTCCATAATAGACATAATCATGGTACTAAAATCTCGAATGAACCGCCGATAAAACATCGCCAACATATAGAAACTTCACACCTCTGTTATGGTCTTCGGTGTCGGCCACTCCCAGATTGCACTAACATTCTCTCCTTATCGACATGGACACCACTCGCATCCATGATAAACCCAGAAGAAAAAATAACAACTTTGACGTCTTAAAGTAACACTTTCTCAAATTGACGTTGAGTTGATTTTGCTTCAGCACATCCAAAACCCTCATCAAATGCTCTAATTGTTCGTCACGGTTCTTGTTGTAGATTAGTATGTCATCAATGTAACCATAAAAATCACCAATGAAAGGTCGTAGTGCTTGGTTCATGAGACGCATGAAAGTTCTTGGTGCGTCGGACAATTCGAATGACATGATCATTCATTTGAACAATCCATCTTGCATCTTAAACCTCGTCCTTCGACCGGATGCGTATTAGTAACCACTTCGAAGATCTATCTCGGGGAAGTCTTTGTCTCCACTCAACTGATCTAACATATCATCTAGTAGTGGTATCAGAAACTTGTAGCCAATCGTGATCTTGTTAATCATACTACTGTCCACACACATCCACCAACTATCGTCCTTCTTCGTTGTCAATATTGTTGGAACCACGCACAGACTCATGCACTCCCTAATATGCCCTTTCTGTAACAAATCCTCAACATTCTCCCGAAGAATCTAGTTCTCCTGCAAGCTCATACAATAGGGTGCCACGTTTGGTAAACTCACGATGGTTATGAGATTGATGCAGGATTGGAAGTTGCGCATGGGTGGTAGCCCTCTTGAAAGTTTCTCCAAAAGGATGTCGCATAACTCGTCGAGGACCGATTGTAACTCCATTGGTATCGTTCCTCTCACCATTGACTCTTCGGCCATGGTTTCGTTCACTATTAATACTTTTTACGAGCCTACTTGAATTTTGTTATGCTTCCTTCATTGAGACCGTTAATGAAAGAAAAGTCTTCTTCTCCTTTTGTGAAGATTCGGTTTGGGTACTTTGCTCCATCCTTCTGTCACGCCCCAGAACCAGAATACTGGAGAGCGGGGGGATGACTCAGCCAGCTACGTATTACGGGTAGATGAATACCGTATAATACGATCAATGCTGTCTAACCAGACGAGGGGGTGCATACTACATAAAAGTCCAACTATGGTCACTTCACATCTATTGTCTCAATCATTCAAACAAGGAACAGAAATAGAGAACATGTAAGATAAGCAGTAAGGCGTCCCAAACGCTTTGTCAAAATGTTCTTGACATCTGACTTTACAAAACATAGCCAGATGATGTAGTAAGGTATACACAATTGTTATCAGCTGCAGTCTGACTTTAGTTACAATTATGTAAAAGTAAATACAAGACGATCCGACTAACATGTCGGTGCCAAACGGCAAAGTATAAGGTAAATAACAAAACGAGCGGTGAAGTAAAGAACCCACTCGAGTCCTCCTGCGATCATTCCTCTAGTATTGACCATCTTGGAGGTGGAAGTAAGCTGGATCCTCGGGAACCGGCTCTAAATCTGGCCATGCAAAACCAGAGAGGTTAGACCTCTAATAGCAAGTACCGCAAGGAAGCACGATATGAAGGATAAAACCAGTAAATAAGGGATTATAATAATAGATCTCTGCTTGCTACTGAGATTCACATAACATCACGACACTTCGAACCAACCTCCCAACCAAACAAGGACAGAAGTTGGCCCGTCATGTCCTGACATTCTGATCATCTCAGTTAGGTAACAGAGTAAATACAGTACACAAACAAATCAATTTAAACGGCCATCCAACTCCTACGACTTACTACTGTGAGTCCCAAGTTATCCTGGAATTATGCAATAAAGGATTCCTCAGTTTTTACTATGTGCGAGCAAGGCTAGTCTATCCAATCAATCAATTGCGCCAATCATGTATTAGACGAGTCCCAGCGGGACGCCCGTCGTTAATATACCATGTACAATTTAATAATATAAGCAGATACCGCTCCCTGCCCGTGTGGCAGAACTGCAGTATCTGTGGGAACCAGTCGGCCTGTCGGGCACTTAATAGTGCTTCAAATGGCGCCATCTTGATACTGGCCTGATAACTGTTATTATAGGAGAATTCTATCAGATGCAGATGATCATCCCATGATCCTCTGAAATCTAGGGTGCATGCCCTTAGCATATCTTCTAAGATTTGTATCATCCTTTCTGACTGCCCATCGGTCTATGGATGATATGCTGAACTAAACTTCAGGCGACTGCCAAGACTATCTTGTAAGCTTCTCCAAAACTTGGAGGTGAACCGAGTATTCCTGTCTGATACGATACTTACCGGTACCCCATAGTGACTAACAACTTCCCTCATGTACATATCCGCTAGATGCTCCGTAGATTGTCCAACTCGGAATGGTAGAAATCTTGCGGACTTTGTAAGCCTATCCACTATCACCCAGATGGCATTGTTACCCTTTTGTGTTCTTGGGAGTCCTGATACAAAATCCATGGTAATATGCTCCCACTTCCATTCAGGTACTGGGAGTGGTTGTAGTAGTCCAGCAGTCCGTTGGTGCTCAGCTTTCACTTGTTGGCACACTAAACATTTCGAGACAAATTTAGCTATCTCCCGCTTCATTCCATGCCACCAAAAGTTTTGTCTCAGATCCTGTTACATCTTCGTACTCCCAGGATGAATGGAGTACTGAGAACTATGTGCTTCAGACATCAGTTCAGTCCGGAGTTCTCCAAATGGTACACACAAACGACTTCCAAATCTCAAGGATCCATCAGAATGCTTCATCAATCCAGTTTGTACCCCAGCTTCAGTTTGACTCCACAGTTTCTGCAGCTTCACATCCTTCTTCTGTGCTTCCTTAATTCTCTCCACTAAGGAAGATTGAACTTGTAAACTTCCCCAAAATCCATCTGCAACTGGGCATATCACTTCAATCCCCATTTTCCTGAGATCATCCAATATCTCCTTGGGCGTGTTCATAAAGAAAGCCTCAGGCCTCCTACTAAGAGCATCTGCCACTTTGTTTGCCTTGCCTGGATGATACTGCAACTCCATATCAAAATCCTTAAGCAACTCGAGCCATCTACGTTGCCTCATATTTAACTCCTTTTGGGTGAACACGTATTTTAAACTCTTGTGATCTGTGTAAATCTTGATCTGTTCACCATACAAGTAATGCTTCCATAGTTTCAGTGCAAACACAACAGCTGCTAACTCCAGATCATGTGTTGGGTAGTTTCTTTCATGAACTTTCAACTGGCGCGAGGCATAAGCGATCACCCTTCCGTGCTGCATCAGCACACAGCCCAAACCCTTACCAGAAGCATCACTGTAAATCTCGTAACCTCCTGATCCTGAGGGTAGAGCCAGCATTGGTGCTGTGACAAGTCTTTCCTTTAATTCCTCGAATGCCGCTTGACATTTATCAGTCCAAACAAATTTCTCATTCTTCCGAGTCAATCTAGTAAGCGGCTCAACTATTCTGGAAAAATTTTCCACAAATCTTCTATAGTATCCAGCTAATCCAACGAAACTTCGAACTTCAGCTACATTCTTGGGAGTAGGCCATGATTTAACTGCTTCTATCTTCTTAGGATCTACTGTAATGCCTTCTCCACTAACTATGTGTCCCAAGAAAGGAATTTCTTTTAACCAAAATTCACATTTACTCAGCTTCCCATACAGCTTCTCCTGTCGTAGAGTCTCAAGTACTATCCTCAAGTGTTCTTCGTGCTCCTCCTCGTTCTTTGAGTAGATCAATATGTCATCAATGAACACTATCACAAATTTATCCAGATATTGATAGAATATCCTATTCATCAAATCCATGAATATGGCCGGAGCATTTGTCAATCCAAAAGGCATGACTTGGAACTCATAATGTCCATATCTAGTTCTAAAAGCAGTCTTTGGTATGTCTTCTTTCTTAATCTTCACTTGGTGATAGCCTGATCTGA
The DNA here is from genome assembly GCA_029216955.1 of Iris pallida. Lineage (NCBI taxonomy): Eukaryota > Viridiplantae > Streptophyta > Magnoliopsida > Asparagales > Iridaceae > Iris > Iris pallida. Next base: position 4,214,297 of record JANAVB010037417.1, read on the forward strand.
GATCTATTTTGGAAAATACAGTTGCTCCTCCAAGTTGGTCGAATAATTCATCGATCCTAGGGAGTGGATATTTGTTCTTGATTGTTAGTTCATTCAGTGCTCTATAATCAATTACCAATCTCAGACTCCCATCCTTTTTCTTTACAAAAAGTGCAGGTGCTCCCCATGGAGAACCACTGGGTCTAATGAATTCTTTGGCTAGCAACTCCTTGATTTGTTTATTTAATTCAGCTAATTCCTCCTTATTCATTGGATATATCTTCTTAGCAATAGGGGCTGCTCCAGGAACTAGATCAATGCTAAATTCAACTGCCCTATCCGGTGGCAATCCGGGTAATTCATCAGGGAATACATCCTTAAACTCATCTACAACTCTTGGCCATTCCTCTATTACCTGACCCTGGAGACTCCTTAGTTCAAACTTTTCTAACTCCTCTTTGTCAAACTCCTTCTGGGCTCTAACAAATTCATGCAACTTCCTACTAGGTAAGGAAAACTGAACTTTTCCTTGTCCACAATCAATAATCGCCGAGGTTGCTATTAACCAATCCATGCCAAATACTACATCATAGTTGTCCATGGGAAAGACTAATAGTTTTGTTCGGAAGCTTGCTCCTCCCATTTTAATTGGACAATTTCTACAAATTCGGCTTACTTCTACAATTCCATTGCCCGTAAGGATTTTCAATTTTCTAGCTAGAGGTTGTGTCTCTATTTTATACTCAGATATGAATGATGCAGATATAAAAGAATGAGTAGCTCCAGAATCAAATAGCACTGATGCAGGACTAGATGAAGCAAGTATAGTACCTGTCACCACGTCTCCTGGTATTCCTGTTTCATTGTTATCCATCATAAAGGCTTGGCCGTGATTCTTGTTCTTCTTCTTGTTGTTGTGGTTCTGATTAGCCCTCTGTGCCTGGTGGAATTGATGTGCTTGAGATGGTAAGACTGGCCTCTGCTGATATCCTGTAGTTGCATTAGGCCTGGGCTCATTATTCTGGAAGGCAGGCCTCTGCTGATATCCCTGACTTGTAGCTCTCTGTCCCTGCGCATTATTATGCACTACAGGCCTTCTATTGCTTTGAGGGCATTGGTTCAACTGGTGGTTGGAAGATCCACACTTCAGGCATCTCCCTTGAAGTCTTCTGCAACTATTCTTCGTGTGTCCCGGCCTTCCGCAGTAAGAACAACTTGGTACGGGTCTCATGCTGGGCACCCCTTAGTTGCCCTTGCCCCGAAGTCCTTCCCTGGGCCGAACCAGTTTCCAGACTCCGCTTTTGCCCTGCAGTCTTCGCGTTGTTCTTATCATTTTGCATCCTTTGTTGGTCTCTTGCAGCTTCGACTACTTCAGCATAAGTTTGACATTTGTAAGGGGCCACCTTCATCTTCAATTTATCATCCAGTCCTTCCATGAACCGGACTACCTTCGCCTTCTCTGTAGATACCATGCTTGGAGCATACCGGCTGAGTCTGGTAAATTCCGCCGAATATTCGTCGACAGAGGTCTTGTTCTGCTTCAGATGAAGGAATCTCCTTTCCAGCTCCAACTTGGCACTTGGGGGAAAGAATCTCTCTTCAAATTCTTCCTTAAATTTCTCCCAAGTCACAACTTCCTCAGATTCTTCTGGATGTAATGAGCTCCACCATATGTCAGCCACATCTTTTAATTGAATCCTTACTAATGAAACTATGTCATTTGGCGCGATCTTCGTGCCCTTTAGTAACGCCTCTGTGGTTCTAATCCACTGCGCTGCTTCCATAGGGGTTTCAGTTCCTTTGAATTCTGGGGGCTTGATCGTCCTAAACTCTGAAAGGGTCCCCGTCTTCTGCGTAGGAGTGACATCCAATTTCTCTAGTAGTTTTGTTGAGGTGGCTTGGGAAAGTTGCATTTGTTGGGTATTGGCCTCCAAGACCCTTTGAAAGAATTCAAAGGCATCAGTTGGTCGTGTCCCGGAGGCTTCCACTTGTGAGGTATTGGGGTCCGGTTGAGAAGCCATTTCCTATATATTAAGAATTGGAAATTCTTAAATACAAAATTTAAAGAGGACCTAATTTACTAGAGGAGATTGAAAAGATAATTGCAATATATATATAAAGCCATAACCAAAAGAAGCATATTTCATTCATTTCACAAAACACGATTACAATATGCTTCACTAGGAAGTCCTTACAACTTCTATACTCTAATCCTTATACAAAACTATTTACATCTGTTGTAATACCAAAATGTTGTACAACAGACAAAAAAAAAAATTTCTCTTTTTCTTCCATACATCATATCTATAAGTTATCTGCTGATCCATCAAAATGCTGTGCAGCAGACAAAAACTACCCCAGTCCTAACTGTCATGCGTCACCATCTCAGCTTTATGTAGGTGATCTCGCGGATCCTATCATAAGGATTGGCCTCTACCCATTCCTCAATGGTCCCTTCATATCCATGAGTAAATGGAGATGGACCGTCCTTCGCAAGGAAGAACCTAAGTCGTAGTTCCTTTTCCCAATATACTTCCGCTCCATCTTCCACATCACGGATTCTGGGGCGTAGGCGCTCGAAAAATACACTGTTCACCGGAAGGCCTTCGTCGGGCGACACCCTCCAAGCCTCCAGAGCAAACTGCTCGTATCCGTAATGAGTCCGGTGGCTCCCGTCCCAATAGATGCTCGGCAGGAATTGGGCCATTACCTATATCCGAAAATTTCCTCGAATGAGAACTTTATGACATAAAATGATCACCATAATAAAATCATCAAATTCTAAATAAATTTTGATCAAGATTCATATCCCCAAACCTTAGTAGATTTTTTTTTTTTTTTTTTTTTGTTCAACCTTCAATTGTCATCTATTCCTATCCTAGGGAAGTCCAAGTAAATCCTTAAGATAATATTCGATATCCACCTATACCATCTCCTTAACCTATACACTACCCTTAAAGAGTGGACCTGCGTGGGCCACCAACCAAAAGACGTGTCACGCCCCGCTCCCAGAATACGGCGAGCCGAGTACGTACAACATCCCCAGGCTACGCGACCATACAACATGAACTCAATTGCATCCCGCGATTGTCGCCTGTAAGGTCCTAGATAGGCATAGAGTTAAGGAAATAATACAATTTTCCACAAAAGAGCATACCATTCATTTATCCCAAAATGTTACAACATAACTCAAGTCTCATCATCAAACACATATGTACATTTTTGATTCATTGTTCTTCAAAATACATAACTTACATATTGCATTCATGTTTCTTCAAATACATAAGTCACACAGCTATGAGGTTCCCAGAATAAAGCTACTACCCTCAGTCCTACATCATTCATAAAGTTCTGCCTCAGTGTATGCCTGGCCTTCGTCCTGATCTGCTTCAGTCCCTAGTGAACAAAACTAGGTCGTCAATACGACGAGCAAGCCCTCGGTCAAAGGAGCAAGTTATGAAGGTGGAATGATAAGGCAGGTAAATACAAAATGGAGTAAACTTGATCATTTTAAAGCTCATTCATTTAATACTAGTCAAGAAACGAGTCGTTCTCACATTAATGTCACAAGGACACAAAAACAAACTTTCTAGACCTAAATGCAATTTAGAGAAACTCTCTGGATCACACACCCACGCCTAGCATCTCTACAATAATCCAATTGGCCCGGGATCAGGCTCGCACAAAACGGGTGGTGCTTAGATTCTCCAGCCGTCTGTACTATCACATATTGATGTGATTAAACCAGGATAGCATCATGAGTTAGTTCTGAATCCTCTGGCTCGAATCATCGAATCATGAGCTATAAAAGGAAGTTCGTATGACTTGAACTTTTCCAAGAATATCGAACCCATTCATTAGTAGTCTGAGCTGAAACTCAGGGCATAGATGCCTAATGAATTTAATGCAAATGGGTAATCTGAGCTGAAACTCAGGGCATAGATGCCCCATTGCAAAACACGTGATAGATGCAAATGGGTAATCTGAGCTGAAACTCAGGGCATAGATGCCCCATTGCAAAACAAGAAGGTGAGCTAAGCCTCACCCCGGTGAAGATCGCGCGGCCGCACGAACACCGTAACAGGGACTGATCAGTATGAAAAGTGTAAAATCATATTGCAAAGAAGTCAGCCGGGTGTGATCCAGGTTTCTCTCCCAAACCCCATGCAACCTAATCTAGTCATTCGTGTTCCGTAGGAACCATCCTTTAAACGGGAGTCTTAAAAGTCAAGTCAAATTCAAGTAATAGTTTCGTACTTGTCGAAACTAATATAGTCCAAGAAATATTTGGAGCCAAGGCAATTCCAAGGTGTCTTATTGGACAATGATTTCCAAGAATCCCTCCGATGTCATAGTACCGGAGAATGATGGTTCCAATGATCTAGAACTTTAGTCAAAAAAATTCCTAAAAGTCCGAAAGCTCGGAAAAGACTATCTCCGGAATTTCTCAAAAATTTTGCCAGAGTCTCCTTTTTATTTGCTGACCCGGAAATAAATCCGATACAAGTAAACACAAAAGAATAATATATGGGTACGCCGACCCCCTCGGTGGAGCAAACCTCAACACTGGAACCACGCAGTATATGCGAAATATAAAACAACATAAATACTATGCGAATTAGAGAAACAATGTTTCAACTTAAATCAAATGATGATACATTGGTCTCAACTACAATTTCAATTTAAAAGAGGGTATTCGGTACGTCAATATGTATACCTAAGTTGTAATGTAATCTACTCTCGTATCTAAGGTTGATTACAACCCAAGAGTGCAAAATATTAACCCAAGGTTACATCATCAAGTCACGTATGTGTCCGGGTGTCAAAATGATTGTTTTCTTGATAAATAGAGTGGAAATTACTTTAATTAAGTATGCTTTAATTTCTGGACAGAATTAACATAATATAGATAAATATCAAATAATTTCATAAAACCTTATTTTGAAGATACTTATATGTATTTTCATGAAGGACAACCATAGTAAACCAAGTTCTTCTTGAAATTAGTATGCATGTATGTATATATGGACTTTGTAAGGGAAATGACTTTTTAAAACATATATTTAAACAAGTTAATCATGCTATATAAATATGGACATAATTGAAATGCATGTTAAAATTATAAATTCCTCAATCCTATATGTCCAAGTTAACATATGCAACTACAATCCATGTTAAGGAATGTGGGAACCATATGCATGGTTTATTGCAAATTCAAGAATTGATGTAAAGTGTCCATAATTTATCTTCTACTAAATGTTAGGCTCAACGTCCCTCACATTATTCAAAGGTCAGTTTTTATCCACAATGTTAAAAATTCTAGATTTTTAATTAAAACTAGAATAGCATGAAAATAATCAAGAAGGGTGTAGAGAGCTTGCCTTGCTTTGTAGTGGTTCTTCCTCTTGAAGAATTCCTCCAAAACCCAAAATCAGGATCCTAGGTCATAAAATTGGAATTTGGGTTAAATCTCAAACTCTAGAAATAATGTTAGAAGGAAGTTGAGAGGAGGAAGGAAGATGAAGTAGAGGAAGAGGAGAAGTAAAAGGAGGTGGAGAAGTGGAAGGGGGGTTGGTCGGCCGGCCGGCTGGCCGGCGGCGGCCGGCGGCAGCAGCCGCGGAAGCAGCCGCAGCAGCAGCGCAATGCAGTGGCGGCAGCAGCAGCAGCTTAAGCAGTAGCGACAGCAGCAAATGGGGAGAGGGGAAGAGAAGAAGAAAGTGAGGAGGAAAAGGAAAGAAGAAGAAAGGAGAAGAGGGAGCTCACCTGGACTTGGGAAGGAGAAGGATTAAACTCTCTCTCTTCTCTTTTCCAATAAAAGGATGAATTAAATTGGGATTTACCAATTTGCCCTTTTGGGCTAGTCATGAGGAAGGAATGACATTTGTCCTCCTTGCTATATGCATGATAGCCACAAAATCCTTGGGTAGAAAATGCAAAAGAATGAATTTGCATGAGGACCAAGTAGGTTTCAAATGCAAATATAAAATAATACTTCATGTAATTATTATAAATGATTTTGAAAAAAAGAAAACTTGAATATTTTAAATAAAATATTTATAATTATATGAATAAAATTTTGGGTTATGACACATTCCATTTAATTCAATAAGACGACTAGCCAGTCTCTTAGTTCCATCTAGGAACGCATGATCAATTATAAAGCAAGATAACAATCAATGTTAATTAATGCCAAATTCGGAAAATAAAAATCTATCTCATGAGGTTGGAAAATAAAAGTCTCATGCGGTCGGGAAATGAATAATCCATGCGGCTGAGAAATGAGATTGGGAAATAAATAATCCATGCGGCTGAGAAATGAGATTGGAAAATAAATAATCCATGCGGCTGAGAAATGAGATTGGGAAATAAATAATCCATGCGGCTGAGAAATGAGATTGGGAAATAAATAATCTATGCGGCTGAGAAATGAGATTGGAAAATAAATAATCCATGCGACTGTGAAATGAGATTGGAAAATAAATAATCCATAATAAATATCTCATGCGGTTGAGGAATAAAGATTCCATGCGGCTGTGAAATGAGATTGGGAAATAAATATCTCATGCGGCTGAGAAATGAGATTGGGAAATAAATAATCCATAATAAATATCTCATGCGGTTGAGGAATAAAGATTCCATGCGGCTGTGAAATGAGATTGGAAAATAAATATCTCATGCGGCTAAGAAATGAGATTGGGAAATAAATAATCCCGGTTGAGGAATAAAGATTCCATGCGGCTGTGAAATGAGATTGGGAAATAAATATCTCATGCGGCTGAGAAATGAGATTGAGCTCATGCGGTTGGGAAATAAATCTCATGCGGCTGTGAAGGAACCCATCTTCTCAGAAAACCTGAGAAGGATGGTCATGGAACCCTTGGCTTCCAAGCTCCATAAAACCTTCACCGTAAGTCCAAATTTGGACTTCCATAGGTCAAAATGGGGTAGAACGAAATTCTCTACGACATGGAACCATCAAAACTTGAAGATAATAAAGTTTACTAGATCAAAACCTAAGAAATCCGAAAATGCATTAATCTTAGATCTACAACAAATAAGCCATAGAAATTGAAAATGCTAAGTACTAAAGAGACTTAGAATCAAATAAGGAAGATGATGGAACAATAATAATGGGGATCCATCAAGAATCAAGTTGGCACTTGCCTAGCTCTCTTAGGTCGGTGGAAGAGGAGTTATGAGGAAGAAGAAGATTAATGGTGTCATAACCCAAAATTTTATTCATATAATTATAAATATTTTATTTAAAATATTCAAGTTTTCTTTTTTTTCAAAATCATTTATAATAATTACATGAAGTATTATTTTATATTTGCATTTGAAACCTACTTGGTCCTCATGCAAATTCATTCTTTTGCATTTTCTACCCAAGGATTTTGTGGCTATCATGCATATAGCAAGGAGGACAAATGTCATTCCTTCCTCATGACTAGCCCAAAAGGGCAAATTGGTAAATCCCAATTTAATTCATCCTTTTATTGGAAAAGAGAAGAGAGAGAGTTTAATCCTTCTCCTTCCCAAGTCCAGGTGAGCTCCATCTTCTCCTTTCTTCTTCTTTCCTTTTTCCTCCTCACTTTCTTCTTCTCTTCCCCTCTCCCCATTTGCTGCTGTCGCTACTGCTTAAGCTGCTGCTGCTGCCGCCACTGCATTGCGCTGCTGCTGCGGCTGCTACCGCCGGCCGCCGCCGGCCAGCCGGCCGGCCGACCAACCCCCCTTCCACTTCTCCACCTCCTTTTACTTCTCCTCTTCCTCTACTTCATCTTCCTTCCTCCTCTCAACTTCCTTCTAACATTATTTCTAGAGTTTGAGATTTAACCCAAATTCCAATTTTATGACCTAGGATCCTGATTTTGGGTTTTGGAGGAATTCTTCAAGAGGAAGAACCACTACAAAGCAAGGCAAGCTCTCTACACCCTTCTTGATTATTTTCATGCTATTCTAGTTTTAATTAAAAATCTGGAATTTTTAACATTGTGGATAAAAACTGACCTTTGAATAATGTGAGGGACGTTGAGCCTAACATTTAGTAGAAGATAAATTATGGACACTTTACATCAATTCTTGAATTTGCAATAAACCATGCATATGGTTCCCACATTCCTTAACATGGATTGTAGTTGCATATGTTAACTTGGACATATAGGATTGAGGAATTTATAATTTTAACATGCATTTCAATTATGTCCATATTTATATAGCATGATTAACTTGTTTAAATATATATTTTAAAAAGTCATTTCCCTTACAAAGTCCATATATACATACATGCATACTAATTTCAAGAAGAACTTGGTTTACTATGGTTGTCCTTCATGAAAATACATATAAGTATCTTCAAAATAAGGTTTTATGAAATTATTTGATATTTATCTATATTATGTTAATTCTGTCCAGAAATTAAAGCATACTTAATTAAAGTTATTCCCACTCTATTTATCAAGAAAACAATCATTTTGACACCCGGACACATACGTGACTTGATGATGTAACCTTGGGTTAATATTTTGCACTCTTGGGTTGTAATCAACCTTAGATACGAGAGTAGATTACACTACAACTTAGGTATACATATCGACGTACCGAATACCTCTTTTAAATTGAAATTGTAGTTGAGACCAATGTATCATCATTTGATTTAAGTTGAAACATTGTTTCTCTAATTCACATAGTATTTATGTTGTTTTATATTTCGCATATACTGCGTGGTTCCGGTGTTGAGGGTTGCTCCACCGAAGGGGTCGGCGTACCCGGGTTTCTATATATATATATATTGCGTGCCCATGTGTTTACTCTTTGTGTTTATTTTGTTCTGAAAATAATTTCGGGTAAGCAAATACAAAGGAGACTCTGCCGAAATTTTTAAGAATTTCCAGAGTTAGTCTCTTTTGTGGAAAACCGGGTCCTTTAGGATTTTGACATTAAAGTCTAGTCCCTAAAACCATCCAACTCCGATCTACATCTTCGGAGGGATTCTTGGAAATCATTGTCCATATTGATATTTTGGGACTACCTTGTTCCGACTCTTTCTTGGACTATATTAGTCTTAGAAAAGCCAATTGTAACTCAGATGCGACTTGACTTCTAGGACTCCCGTCTTGGGGATAGTCCTATGGTAATTAAAGACTAGATTAGGTTGCATGGGGTTTGGGAGAGAAACCTGGATCACACCCGGCTGACTTCTTTGCAATATGATTTTACACTTTTCATACTGATCAGTCCCTGTTACGGTGTTCGTGCGGCCGCGCGATCTTCACCGGGATGAGGCTTAGCTCACCTTCTTGTTTTGCAATGGGGCATCTATGTCCTGAGTTTCAGCTCAGATTACCCATTTGCATCTATCACGTGTTTTGCAATGGGGCATTTATGCCCTGAGTTTCAACTCAGATTACCCATTTGTATTAAATTCATTAGGCATCTATGCCCTGAGTTTCAGCTCAGACTACTAATGAATGGGTTCGATAGTCTTGGAAAAGTTCAAGTCATACGAACTTCCTTATATAGCTCATGATTCGATGATTCGAGCCAGATGATTCGGAACTAACTCATGATGCTATCCTGGTTTAATCACATCAATATGTGATAGTACAGACGGCTGGAGAATCTAAGCACCACCCGTTTTGTGCGAGCCTGATCCCGGGCCAATGGGATTATTGTAGAGATGCTAGGCGTGGGTGTGTGATCCAGAGAGTTTCTCTAAATTTGCATTTAGGTTTAGAAAGTTTGTTTTTGTGTCCTTGTGATATTAAGGTGAGAACGACTCGCTTCTTGACTAGTATTATATGTATGAGCTTTAAAATGATCAAGTTTACTCCATTTTGTATTTACCTGCCTTATCATTCCACCTTCATAACTTGCTCCTTTGACCGAGGGCTTGCTCGTCGTATTGACGACCTAGTTTTGTTCACTAGGGACTGAAGCAGATCAGGACGAAGGCCAGGCTTACACTGAGGCAGAACTTTATGAATGATGTAGGACTGAGGGTTGTAGCTTTATTCTGGGAACCTCATAGCTATGTGACTTATGTATTTGAAGAAATATGAATGCAATATGTAAGTTATGTATTTTGAAGAACAATGAATCCAAAATGTATATATGTGTTTGATGATGAGACTTGAATTATGTTGTAACATTTTGGGATAAATGAATGTTATGCTCTTTTGTGGAAAATTGTATTATTTCCTTAACTCTATGCCTATCTAGGACCTTACAGGCGACAATCGCGGGATGCAATTGGGTTCATGTTGTATGGTCGCGTAGCCTGGGGATGTTGTACGTACTCGACTCGCCGTATTCTGGGAGCGGGGCGTGACACGTCTTTTGGTTGGTGGCCCATGCAGGTCCACTCTTTAAGGGTAGTGTATAGGTTAAGGAGATGGTATAGGTAGATATCGAATATTATCTTAAGGATTTACTTGGACTTCCCTAGGATAGGAATAGATGACAATTGAAGGTTGAACACAAAAATCTACTAAGATTTGGGGATATGAATCTTGATCAAAATTTATTTAGAATTTGATGATTTTATTATGGTGATCATTTTATGTCATAGAGTTCTCATTCGAGGAAGTTTTCGGATATAGGTAATGGCCCAATTCCTGCCGAGCATCTATTGGGACGGGAGCCACCGGACTCATTACGGATACGAGCAGTTTGCTCGGGAGGCTTGGAGGGTGTCGCCCGACGAAGACCTTCCGGTGAACAGTGTATTTTTCGAGCGCCTACGCCCCAGAATCCGTGATGTGGAAGATGGAGCGGAAGTATATTGGGAAAAGGAACTACAACTTAGGTTCTTCCTTGCGAAGGACGGTCCATCTCCATTTACTCATGGATATGAAGGGACCATTGAGGAATGGGTAGAGGCCAATCCTTATGATAGGATCCGCGAGATCACCTACATAAAGCTGAGATGGTGACGCATGACAGTTAGGACTGGGGTAGTTTTTGTCTGCTGCACAGCATTTTGATGGATCAGCAGATAACTTATAGATATGATGTATGGAAGAAAAAGGGAAATTTTTTTTGTCTGTTGTACAACATTTTGGAATTACAACAGATGTAAATAGTTTTGTATAAGGATTAGAGTATAGAAGTTGTAAGGACTTCCTAGTGAAGCATATTGTAATCGTGTTTTGTGAAATGAATGAAATATGCTTCCTTTGGTTATGGCTTTATATATATATATTGCAATTATCTTTTCAATCTCCTCTAGTAAATTAAGTTCTCTTTAAATTTTGTATTAAGAATTTCCAATTCTCAATATATATAGGAAATGGCTTCTCAACCGAACCCCAATACCTCACAAGTGGAAGCCTCCGGGACACGAACAACTGATGCCTTTGAATTCTTTCAAAGGGTCTTGGAGGCCAATACCCAACAAATGCAACTTGCCCAAGCCACCTCAACAAAACTACTAGAGAGATTGGATGTCACTCCTACGCAGAAGACGGGGACCCTTTCAGAGTTTAGGACAATCAAGCCCCCAGAATTCAAAGGAACTGAAACCCCTATGGAAGCAGCGCAGTGGATTAGAACCACAGAGGCGTTACTAAAGGGCACGAAGACCCCGCCAAATGACATAGTTTCATTAGTAAGGATTCAATTAAAAGATGTGGCTGACATATGGTGGAGCTCATTACATCCAGAAGAATCTGATGAAGTCGTGACTTGGGAGAAATTTAAGGAAGAATTTGAAAAGATATTCTTTCCCCCAAGTGCCAAGTTGGAGCTGGAAAGGAGATTCCTTCATCTGAAGCAGAACAAGACCTCTGTCGACGAATATTCGGCGGAATTTACCAGACTCAGCCGGTATGCTCCAAGCATGGTATCTACAGAGAAGGCGAAGGTAGTCCGGTTCATGGAAGGACTGGATGATAAATTGAAGATGAAGGTGGCCCCTTACAAATGTCAAACTTATGCTGAAGTGGTCGAAGCTGCAAGAGACCAACAAAGGATGCAAAATGACAAGAACAACGCGAAAACTGCAGGGCAAAAGCGGAGTCTGGAAACTGGTTCGGCCCAGGGAAGGACTTCGGGGCAAGGGCAACTAAGGGGTGCCCAGCATGAGCAGAAAAGACCCGTACCAAGTTGTTCTTACTGCGGAAGGCCGGGACACACGAAGAATAGTTGCAGAAGACTTCAAGGGAGATGCCTGAAGTGTGGATCTTCCAACCACCAGTTGAACCAATGCCCTCAAAGTAATAGAAGGCCTGTAGTGCATAATAATGCGCAGGGACAGAAAGCTACAAGTCAAGGATATCAGCAGAGGCCTGCCTTCCAGAACAATGAGCCCAGGCCTAATGCAACTACAGGATATCAGCAGAGGCCAGTCTTACCATCTCAAGCACATCAATTCTACCAGGCACAGAGGGCTAATCAGAACCACAACAACAAGAAGAAGAACAAGAATCACGGCCAAGCCTTTATGATGGATAACAATGAAGCAGGAATACCAGGAGACGTGGTGACAGGTACTATACTTGCTTCATCTAGTCCTGCATCAGTGCTATTTGATTCTGGGGCTACTCATTCTTTTATATCTGCATCATTCATATCTGAGTATAAAATAGAGACACAATCTCTAGCTAGAAAATTGAAAATCCTTACGGGCAATGGAATTGTAGAAGTAAGCCGAATTTGTAGAAATTGTCCAATTAAAATGGGAGGAGCAAGCTTCCGAACAAAACTATTAGTCTTTCCCATGGACAACTATGATGTAGTATTTGGCATGGATTGGTTAATAGCAACCTCGGCGATTATTGATTGTGGACAAGGAAAAGTTCAGTTTTCCTTACCTAGTAGGAAGTTGCATGAATTTGTTAGAGCCCAGAAGGAGTTTGACAAAGAGGAGTTAGAAAAGTTTGAACTAAGGAGTCTCCAGGGTCAGGTAATAGAGGAATGGCCAAGAGTTGTAGATGAGTTTAAGGATGTATTCCCTGATGAATTACCCGGATTGCCACCGGATAGGACAGTTGAATTTAGCATTGATCTAGTTCCTGGAGCAGCCCCTATTGCTAAGAAGATATATCCAATGAATAAGGAGGAATTAGCTGAATTAAATAAACAAATCAAGGAGTTGCTAGCCAAAGAATTCATTAGACCCAGTGGTTCTCCATGGGGAGCACCTGCACTTTTTGTAAAAAAAAAAGGATGGGAGTCTGAGATTGGTAATTGATTATAGAGCACTGAATGAACTAACAATCAAGAACAAATATCCACTCCCTAGGATCGATGAATTATTCGACCAACTTGAAGGAGCAACTGTATTTTCCAAAATAGATCTCAGATCAGGCTATCACCAAGTGAAGATTAAGAAAGAAGACATACCAAAGACTGCTTTTAGAACTAGATATGGACATTATGAGTTTCAAGTCATGCCTTTTGGATTGACAAATGCTCCGGCCATATTCATGGATTTGATGAATAGGATATTCTATCAATATCTGGATAAATTTGTGATAGTGTTCATTGATGACATATTGATTTACTCGAAGAACGAGGAGGAGCACGAAGAACACTTGAGGATAGTACTTGAGACTCTACGACAGGAGAAGCTGTATGGGAAGCTGAGTAAATGTGAATTTTGGTTAAAAGAAATTCCTTTCTTGGGACACATAGTTAGTGGAGAAGGCATTACAGTAGAAGCTAAGAAGATAGAAGCAGTTAAATCATGGCCTACTCCCAAGAATGTAGCTGAAGTTCGAAGTTTCGTTGGATTAGCTGGATACTATAGAAGATTTGTGGAAAATTTTTCCAGAATAGTTGAGCCGCTTACTAGATTGACTCGGAAGAATGAGAAATTTGTTTGGACTGATAAATGTCAAGCGGCATTCGAGGAATTAAATGAAAGACTTGTCACAGCACCAGTGCTGGCTCTACCCTCAGGATCAGGAGGTTACGAGATTTACAGTGATGCTTCTGGTAAGGGTTTGGGCTGTGTACTGATGCAGCACGGAAGGGTTATCGCTTATGCTTCGCGGCAGTTGAAAGTTCATGAAAGAAACTACCCAACACATGATCTGGAGTTAGCAGCTGTTGTGTTTGCACTGAAACTATGGAGGCATTACTTGTATGGTGAACAGATCAAGATTTACACAGATCATAAAAGTTTGAAATATGTGTTCACCCAAAAGGAGTTAAATATGAGGCAACGTAGATAGCTCGAGTTGCTTAAGGATTTTGATATGGAGTTGCAGTATCATCCAGGCAAGGCAAACAAAGTGGCAGATGCTCTTAGTAGGAGGCCTGAGGCTTTCTTTATGAACACGCCCAAGGAGATATTGGATGATCTCAGGAAAATGGGGATTGAAGTGATATGCCCAGTTGCAGATGGATTTTGGAGAAGTTTACAAGTTCAATCTTCTTTAGTGGAGAGAATTAAGGAGGCACAGAAGAAGGATGTGAAACTGCAAAAATTGTGGAGTCAAACTGAAGCTGGGATACAAACTGGATTGATGAAGCATTCTGATGGATCCATGAGATTCGGAAGTCGTTTGTGTGTACCATTTGGAGAACTCCGGACTGAACTGATGTCTGAAGCACATAGTTCTCAGTACTCCATTCATCCTGGGAGTACGAAGATGTACCAGGATCTGAAGCAAAACTTTTGGTGGCATGGAATGAAGCGGGAGATAGCTAAGTTTGTCTCGAAATGTTTAGTGTGCCAACAAGTGAAAGCTGAGCACCAACGGACTGCTGGACTACTGCAACCACTCCCAGTACCTGAATGGAAGTGGGAGCATATTACCATGGATTTTGTATCAGGACTCCCAAGAACACAAAAGGGTAACAATGCCATCTGGGTGATAGTGGATAGGCTTACAAAGTCCGCAAGATTTCTACCATTCCGAGTTGGACAATCTACGGAGCATCTAGCGGATATGTACATGAGGGAAGTTGTTAGTCACTATGGGGTACCGGTAAGTATCGTATCAGACAGGGATACTCGGTTCACCTCCAAGTTTTGGAGAAGCTTACAAGATAGTCTTGGCAGTCGCCTGAAGTTTAGTTCAGCATATCATCCACAGACCGATGGGCAGTCAGAAAGGATGATACAAATATTAGAAGATATGCTAAGGGCATGCACCCTAGATTTCAGAGGATCATGGGATGATCATCTGCATCTGATAGAATTCTCCTATAATAACAGTTATCAGGCCAGTATCAAGATGGTGCCATTTGAAGCACTATATGGGAGGAAGTGCAGATCACCTATATGTTGGGGTGACGTCGGAGAACGACAGCTTCTAGGGCCAGAATTGGTCACTCAGACTGTGGACATGGTCAAGGCGGTTCGAAGTCATCTTCAAGCTGCGCAGGACAGGCACAAGATGTGGGCAGATAAGCATCGGAGAATTTTAAATTTCAAATCAGGAGATCATGTATTCTTGAAGATCTCGCCAACAAAGGGAACAATCAGGTTTGGAACCAGAGGAAAGTTGAGCCCAAGGTATATAGGCCCATTCGACGTCCTGGATCGAATCGGTGATGTTTCTTACAGATTGGCCTTACCACCATCCCTAGAAGGAGTCCACGATGTTTTTCATGTATCACAACTGCGGAAATATGTACCAGATACTAGTCACATATTGGATCATTCGGAAATCACTGTTGGCCCAACACTCCGCATCGAGCAGAAGCCAGTAGAAATCCTGGATCGGAGACAGAAGATTCTTAAGAACAAGACCATCTCATTGGTTCGAGTATCTTGGAACAAGGACTCACCGGGAGAATCTACTTGGGAAAGGGAAGATGAGATGCGGCGACTGTACCCCTACCTCTTTGATGATTAAGGTACTTAGTAACCTATCCTTCTCTACCTCTCTTATCTTTAAATTCCGAGGACGGAATTTTATTAAGGTGGGTAGAGTGTCATAACCCAAAATTTTATTCATATAATTATAAATATTTTATTTAAAATATTCAAGTTTTCTTTTTTTCAAAATCATTTATAATAATTACATGAAGTATTATTTTATATTTGCATTTGAAACCTACTTGGTCCTCATGCAAATTCATTCTTTTGCATTTTCTACCCAAGGATTTTGTGGCTATCATGCATATAGCAAGGAGGACAAATGTCATTCCTTCCTCATGACTAGCCCAAAAGGGCAAATTGGTAAATCCCAATTTAATTCATCCTTTTATTGGAAAAGAGAAGAGAGAGAGTTTAATCCTTCTCCTTCCCAAGTCCAGGTGAGCTCCCTCTTCTCCTTTCTTCTTCTTTCCTTTTTCCTCCTCACTTTCTTCTTCTCTTCCCCTCTTCCCATTTGCTGCTGTCGCTACTGCTTAAGCTGCTGCTGCTGCCGCCACTGCATTGCGCTGCTGCTGCGGCTGCTTCCGCGGCTGCTGCCGCCGGCCAGCCGGCCGGCCGACCAACCCCCCCTTCCACTTCTCCACCTCCTTTTACTTCTCCTCTTCCTCTACTTCATCTTCCTTCCTCCTCTCAACTTCCTTCTAACATTATTTCTAGAGTTTGAGATTTAACCCAAATTCCAATTTTATGACCTAGGATCCTGATTTTGGGTTTTGGAGGAATTCTTCAAGAGGAAGAACCACTACAAAGCAAGGCAAGCTCTCTACACCCTTCTTGATTATTTTCATGCTATTCTAGTTTTAATTAAAAATCTGTAATTTTTAACATTGTGGATAAAAACTGACCTTTGAATAATGTGAGGGACGTTGAGCCTAACATTTAGTAGAAGATAAATTATGGACACTTTACATCAATTCTTGAATTTGCAATAAACCATGCATATGGTTCCCACATTCCTTAACATGGATTGTAGTTGCATATGTTAACTTGGACATATAGGATTGAGGAATTTATAATTTTAACATGCATTTCAATTATGTCCATATTTATATAGCATGATTAACTTGTTTAAATATATGTTTTAAAAAGTCATTTCCCTTACAAAGTCCATATATACATACATGCATACTAATTTCAAGAAGAACTTGGTTTACTATGGTTGTCCTTCATGAAAATACATATAAGTATCTTCAAAATAAGGTTTTATGAAATTATTTGATATTTATCTATATTATGTTAATTCTGTCCAGAAATTAAAGCATACTTAATTAAAGTAATTCCCACTCTATTTATCAAGAAAACAATCATTTTGACACCCGGACACATACGTGACTTGATGATGTAACCTTGGGTTAATATTTTGCACTCTTGGGTTGTAATCAACCTTAGATACGAGAGTAGATTACACTACAACTTAGGTATACATATCGACGTACCGAATACCTCTTTTAAATTGAAATTGTAGTTGAGACCAATGTATCATCATTTGATTTAAGTTGAAACATTGTTTCTCTAATTCACATAGTATTTATGTTGTTTTATATTTCGCATATACTGCGTGGTTCCGGTGTTGAGGGTTGCTCCACCGAAGGGGTCGGCGTACCCGGGTTTCTATATATATATATATTGCGTGCCCATGTGTTTACTCTTTGTGTTTATTTTGTTCTGAAAATAATTCCGGGTCAGCAAATACAAAGGAGACTCTGCCGAAATTTTTAAGAATTTCCAGAGTTAGTCTCTTTTGTGGAAAACCGGGTCCTTTAGGATTTTGACATTAAAGTCTAGTCCCTAAAACCATCCAACTCCGATCTACATCTTCGGAGGGATTCTTGGAAATCATTGTCCATATTGATATTTTAGGACTACCTTGTTCCGACTCTTTCTTGGACTATATTAGTCTTAGAAAAGCCAATTGTAACTCAGATGCGACTTGACTTCTAGGACTCCCGTCTTGGGGATAGTCCTATGGTAATTAAAGACTAGATTAGATTGCATGGGGTTTGGGAGAGAAACCTGGATCACACCCGACTGACTTCTTTGCAATATGATTTTACACTTTTCATACTGATCAGTCCCTGTTACGGTGTTCGTGCGGCCGCGCGATCTTCACCGGGGTGAGGCTTAGCTCACCTTCTTGTTTTGCAATGGGGCATCTATGCCCTGAGTTTCAGCTCAGATTACCCATTTGCATCTATCACGTGTTTTGCAATGGGGCATCTATGCCCTGAGTTTCAGCTCAGATTACCCATTTGCATTAAATTCATTAGGCATCTATGCCCTGAGTTTCAGCTCAGACTACTAATGAATGGGTTCGATAGTCTTGGAAAAGTTCAAGTCATACGAACTTCCTTATATAGCTCATGATTCGATGATTCGAGCCAGATGATTCGGAACTAACTCATGATGCTATCCTGGTTTAATCACATCAATATGTGATAGTACAGACGGCTGGAGAATCTAAGCACCACCCGTTTTGTGCGAGCCTGATCCCGGGCCAATGGGATTATTGTAGAGATGTTAGGCGTGGGTGTGTGATCCAGAGAGTTTCTCTAAATTTGCATTTTGGTTTAGAAAGTTTGTTTTTGTGTCCTTGTGATATTAAGGTGAGAACGACTCGCTTCTTGACTAGTATTATATGTATGAGCTTTAAAATGATCAAGTTTACTCCATTTTGTATTTACCTGCCTTATCATTCCACCTTCATAACTTGCTCCTTTGACCGAGGGCTTGCTCGTCGTATTGACGACCTAGTTTTGTTCACTAGGGACTGAAGCAGATCAGGACGAAGGCCAGGCTTACACTGAGGCAGAACTTTATGAATGATGTAGGACTGAGGGTTGTAGCTTTATTCTGGGAACCTCATAGCTATGTGACTTATGTATTTGAAGAAACATGAATGCAATATGTAAGTTATGTATTTTGAAGAACAATGAATCCAAAATGTATATATGTGTTTGATGATGAGACTTGAATTATGTTGTAACATTTTGGGATAAATGAATGTTATGCTCTTTTGTGGAAAATTGTATTATTTTCTTAACTCTATGCCTATCTAGGACCTTACAGGCGACAATCGCGGGATGCAATTGGGTTCATGTTGTATGGTCGCGTAGCCTGGGGATGTTGTACGTACTCGACTCGCCGTATTCTGGGAGCGGGGCGTGACAAATGGTAAAGTAATGAAGAGGGAGAAAGGGGGATGGGCTTTAAATGGAAGGGATGGTGGTAGGTGGGGGTCTAATCCGGTTCATGATGAACCCACAAATAAACCAATCTAAGCCGATCCTAAAGCAAGGCTAAAGCAGAGTATAAACGCAGAAATAAAATTGCAGGAAATTAATTAACATAAAATTGAAGAAAATTAAATACAGAGTAGTACATGGTAAATATTAAAATAAATACTTTTAAACAGTGCATGTATTTAAAATACGTATTCTGGGAACGGGGAGTGACATCTTCACCAACCGGTACGTGTTGTTGCGTCCATCGTGCTTCGCCACTACATCGAAATTTCATGGCCTCACAAGCTACAAGTGACATGCGTTAAGCCTGTCAATCACGTCGTAGTAGAACTCATCGCTATAGGCTCCAATGGAGAAGGAAACTCTACATCATTCAGTCACCCTGATGCTTAGCACCTTTTGAACCAATATGATTTAGTACGGTTCTAAGTGCTTCTCCAATGTCAACCATACATCTTCGACCAACTATCGTCTGATGATGTTTTCCTAGCTGTCAATATCGACTACGACTCTAAACCATTTACAATTGATGATACATCGGGTTTGGAAGCGCTTGTTCCGTTGTGAGTAATCTTCGTGTCTAGGTGCCAACATGATCTTCCATACTACACCAAGGGCCACTTCTTCCTCTTCGATGCCACAATTGATATCATCATTCACCTCTTCGTCGGATGTTTTGCAATCAATGTAAGCCACATGTTTTTTCCATGAAAAATCACTTGAATGGTTTGTGCATTTGTTTAGGTGTGTGATTCGTGCACGCAGATGATATCTTCTTGCCATCTTCTGGAATCAAAATTCCGCTCGCTAAGATCAAAGATTTATATGATCCATGACAGATATATGGCCCATTATGTTGTATGTGTGTGAGTCAGCTCGGTGAAAGTGAAGTTGTAAAACGATGAATCAAAATTTCGTGTGTGAGTTGCTATTGCACTTTCCCTTCCAGTCAAGCAGGCGAGTGACTTTGTCACGCCCCAGAACCAGAATACTGGAGAGCGGGGGAATGACTCAGCCAGCTACGTATTACGGGTAGATGAATACCGTATAATACGATCAATGTTGTCTAAAAAACAAGGGGGTGCATACTACATGAAAGTCTTGCTATGGTCACTTCACATCTATTGTCTCAATCATTCAAACAAGAAGCAATAACAGAGAACATTTAAGATAAAGCAATAAGGCGTCCCAAACGCTTAGTCAAAATGTTCTTGAGATCTGGCTTTACAAAATATAGCCAGATGATATAGCAACATATACACAATTGTTATCAGCTGCAGTCTGACTTAATTACAATTATGTAAAAGTAAGTGCAAGACTATCCGACTAACATGTCGGTACCAAGCGGCAAAATGTAAAGTAATTAACAAAACGAGCGGAGAAGTAAGGAACCCACTCGAGTCCTCCGGCGATCATTCCTCTAGTATTGACCATCTTGGAGGTGGAAGTAAGCTGAGTCCTCGGGGACTGGCTCTAAATCTGGCCATGCAAAACCAGAGAGGTTAGACCTCTAATAGCAAGTACCGCAAGGAAGCACGATATGAGGATTTAAACTATTGAATAAGCGAATATAATAATAGATCTCTGCTTGCTACTGAGATTCACGTAACATCACGATACTTCGAACCAACCTCCCAACCAAACAAGGACAGAAGTTAGCCCGTCATGTCCTGATGCTCTGATCATCTCAGTTAGGTAACAGAGTAGGTACAGTACACAAACAAATCAACTTAAACGGCCATCCAACTCCTACGGCTTACTACTATGAGTCCCAAGTTATCCTGGAATTATGCAATAAGGATTTCTCAGTTCTTACTATGGGCAAGCAAGGCTAGTCTATCCAATCAATCAATTGCGCCAATCATGAATTAGACGAGTCCCAGCGGGATGCCCGTCATCAATATACAATATACAATAATATAAGCAGATACCGCTCCCTGCCCGTGTGGCAGAATTGCAGTATCTGTGGGAACCAGCCGGCCTGTTGGGCGCTAATAGTACCAAAGAGGGCTGCCATGTAAGAACTCGGAAATCCATTCTCTCCATACAATCATTATTTTATTTAACTTAGTAGCCTATAAGTTAAGTGAAATCTCATGCCGTAGATCATGGTCATTTCAGAATGAGTACTTCCATACAAAGTACGATATGCTCAACTCTACAACGATACCCGTGCGGTTAGGTTGTAGGTCTTACATAGCGTAATGCAACAATTAAAACTAACCACGAAATAATTATGCCTTGACCATAAAGTACACATGCTGCTTTCGTAAAATAAATAAATAAATTGTAGCTTGCATGTATTTATGTCAATATTCGGGATTGGCCAATCGATTGCAAATATGAACGTGTCTCATTCCATTTAATTCAATAAGACGACTAGCCAGTCTCTTAGTTCCATCTAGGAATGCATGATCAATAATAAATCAAGATAACAATCAATGTCAATTAATGTCAAATTCGGGAAATAAAATTGGGAGATAAACAATGATCGGGAAATAAATAATCTCATGCGCCTGAGGAATGATTCATGCGGCTGTGGGAAATGATTGGGAAATAAATAATCTCATGAGCTGAGGGAAATAATTGGAAAATAATTAATCCATGCGGCTGTGAAATAAGATTGGTAAATAATTAATCCATGCGGCTGAGAAATGAGATTCTCATGCGGCTGTGAAATGAGATTGGGAAATAAATAATCCATACGGCTGAGAAATGAGATTGGGAAATAATAAATTCATGCGGCTGAGAAATGAGATTGGAAAATAATAAATCCATGCGGCTGAGAAATGAGATTCTCATGCGGCTGTGAAATGAGATTGGGAAATAATAAATCCATGCGGCTGTGAAATGAGATTGGGAAATAAATAATTCCATGCGGCTGAGAAATGAGATTGAGAAATAATAAATCCATGCGGCTGAGAAATGAGATTCTCATGCGGCTGTGAAATGAGATTGGGAAATAATAAATCCATGCGGCTGTGAAATGAGATTGGAAAATAAATAATTCCATGCGGCTGAGAAATGAGATTGAGAAATAATAAATCCATGCGGCTGAGAAATGAGATTGAAAAATAATAAATCCATGCGGCTGAGAAATGAGATTCTCATGCGGCTGTGAAATGAGATTGGAAAATAATAAATCCATGCGGCTGAGAAATGAGATTGGAAAATAATAAATCCATGCGGCTGAGAAATGAGATTCTCATGCGGCTGTGAAATGAGATTGGGAAATAATAAATCCATGCGAGAAATGAGATTGGGAAATAATAAATCCATGCGGCTGAGAAATGAGATTCTCATGCGGCTGAGAAATAACCAATCTTCTCAGAAAACCTGAGAAGGATGGTCATGGAACCCTTGGCTTCCAAGCTTCATAAAACCTTCACCGTAAGTCCAAATTTGGACTTCCATAGGTCAAAATAGGGTAGAACGAAATTCTCTACAACATGGAACCATCAAAACTTGGAAATAACAATGTTAAATAGATCAAAACCCAAGAAATCCGAAAATACTATAAACTTAGATCTAAAAGAATTTATCCATAGAAATTGAAAATGCCAAGCACTAAAGTGTCTTAGAATATTGAGAGGAAGACAATGGAACAACAAAAATGGAGATCCATCAAGAAGCAAGTTGGCACTTGCCTATCTCTTCTAGGTTGGTGGGAGAGTTATGAGGAAGAAGAAGAGTAATGGTGAAGTAATGAAGAGAGAGAAAGGGGATGGGCTTTAAATGGAAGGGGTGGTGGTAGGTGGGGGTTTATTTCGGTTCATGATGAACCAACATAATTAAACCAGTCTGAGCCGAACCCATAGCAAAGCTAAAGCAGAGAGTAAAATACAAAAATAAAATTACAGGAAATTAATTAACATGAAATTAAAAGAAGTTAACTACAGAATAATACATGATAAATATTAAATAAATACGTTTAAACAGTACATGCATTCTAGAAATACGTATTCTGGGAATGGGAAGTGACATCTCTACCCTCCTTAGAAAAATTCCGTCCTCGGAATTTCAAATCCAAGCAGGATAGAAATATCAGAGCTGGACTACTCCAGGTATAAGCAATTTAAGTAAGCAATCATTCTACAATGTCAATAGTAAGTAACATATCTATGTTGAACATTCTACGATAGCAAGCAATTCTACTTATAAGGTGGCAAGCACGAGGAGTTTAAAACAATCAAGGTATACAGAGAAGGATATACCTTGTGAGTCAAACAGGTGCGGATACCGTGATCGGATATCATCCTCACGTTCCCACGTTGACTCCCCTAAAGAGTGATGACCCCAAGCAACCCGGACAAGGCTAATTGTTCGGTTCTTGAGTATCTTCTCTCTTCGGTCCAAAATGGACACAGGCTGCTCCTCGTAAGACAGGTTGGTACCAACAACCAGCTCAGAATGATCAAGGATATGGCTTGGGTCCGCTACATACCTTCGCAACTGAGATACATGAAATACGTCATGCACCTCTCTTAACGAAGGTGGAAGGGATAAACGATAAGCAACATCGCCTATCCTATCAAGAATAACAAATGGGCCTACGTACCGCGGACTCAACTTCCCGCGAACGCCAAACCTAATGACCCCACGGGTAGGTGAGATCCGCAAGAATACGTGGTCCCCAACAGAAAACTCTAGCGGCCTACGATGCTGGTCCGCCCAATGACGATGCCGATCCTGTGCAACTCGAAGTCGCTCTCTAATTCCCTTAACCACTTCAACGGTCTGGACAATCATTTCTGGGCCTAGCATCTTCCTCTCCCCGATATCATCCCATGCTAGTGGCGACCTACACTTCTTACCATATAGTGCTTCAAATGGCGCCATCTGGATACTGGCTTGATAACTGTTGTTGTATGAGAACTCAACTAAGTGCAGGTGGCTTTCCCAAGATCCTCCAAAATCCAGAGTGCAAGCTCGCAACATGTCTTCCAAAGTCTGAATTGTTCTTTCTGATTGTCCGTCTGTCTGGGGATGGTAAGCCGTGCTAAATCTTAACTTGGTACCCAGGCTATGATGTAAGCTCTTCCAAAAATGTGATGTAAAACGGGTATCTCTGTCTGACACAATACTGACAGGAACTCCATGCTGCCTGACTATCTGTTGCATATACAATTCTGCAAACCTTTCTGTAGATTGTCCTACTCTGAAAGGAAGAAAGTGCGCCACCTTTGTAAGCCGATCTACTATCACCCAAATAGCATTTTTACCACTTGGTGATCTCGGTAAACCGGTCACAAAGTCCATTGTAATATGTTCCCACTTCCATTCTGGGATAGGAAGTGGTTGCAATAACCCAGCTGGCCTCTGCTGCTCTGCCTTCACTTGCTGACATACCAAGCAACGGAAAACGAATCTAGCTATCTCCCTCTTCATCCCGTTCCACCAGAAGTGTTGCTTGATATCTTGGTACATCTTGGTCCCTCCAGGGTGTATGGAATACTGAGAGCTGTGAGCTTCTGCCATAACCTCCTGTCTGATATCTCCACTAGGCACACATAGACGCGATCCAAACCTAAGTGTACCATCCTCATGGATTTGCATCTCCTTTCTGAGTCCTGACTCACATTCTGCTCTAAGCTTCTGAATCCTTGGGTCTTGTGCCTGAGCTGCCTTGATCCTGTCTACCAAGTCGGATTGAACTTGTAGACTCGCCAGAACTCCTACATCACAAGGAAGTATAACCTCGATGCCCATCTCCTGAAGGTCTTCTAAGATATGTCTCTGTGTTGTTAACATAAATGCGCCGCCTCTCCTGCTGAGAGCATCTGCTACCACATTAGTCTTGCCTGGATGATACTGAAGCTCCACGTCGTAATCCTTGATCAACTCCAACCATCTTCTCTGCCTCATGTTCAGCTCCTTCTGAGTAAAGATGTACTTCAGACTTTTGTGGTCTGTGTACATGTCCACTCGATCACCATATAAGTAATGCCTCCATAGCTTCAAAGCAAATACTACTGCCGCCAACTCCAAATCATGAGTTGGATAATTCTTCCCATGGTCTCGGAGCTGCCTAGATGCGTACGCTATCACCTTTCCATGCTGCATGAGGACACATCCAAGTCCTTTTCCTGACGCATCACAATATACTGTAAAACCTCCGGGTTCAACTGGCAATGTAAGAATAGGCGATGATATCAACTTCTGCTTCAGATTCTCAAATGATGCCTGGCATTCTGCCGACCAGACGAATGGTACATCCTTCCGTGTCAAGCGGGTCATGGGTGCTGAAAGCCTTGCAAAGTCTGATACAAACCTTCTGTAATATCCTGCCAATCCCAAGAAATTCTGCACATCAGCTACGGTCTTGGGTACTGGCCAACTCTCTACTGCTTCTACCTTCTTGGGATCCACTGCTACTCCAGCTCCTGATATGATATGACCCAAAAATGAAATGTGATTCGTCCAGAACTCACACTTGCTGAGCTTGGCATACAACTGGTTCTCTCTCAGAACCTGTAACACCTTCCGGAGGTGATCTTCATGCTCCTCTTCACTAGTTGAATATACAAGAATGTCGTCGAGAAACACAACGACAAATTGATCCAAGTACGGCATAAAGATGCGATTCATCAAATCCATGAATATTGCTGGAGCATTGGTCAAACCAAACGGCATTACCAAGAATTCATAATGCCCATACTTCGACCTGAACGCTGTCTTGGGAATGTCTTCCTTCCGAACCCTCACTTGATGATACCCTGAACGAAGATCTATCTTGGAGAAAACTCTAGCTTTGCTCAACTGATCAAATAAGTCGTCGATCCTGGGTAGTGGGTACTTGTTCTTCACTGTTGCTGCGTTAAGCTTCCTGTAATCGATGCACAATCTGGATGACCCATCCTTCTTCCCCACAAGTACCACTGGTGCTGTCCATGGTGACACGCTAGCTTGGATGAACTTCTTCTCCTTCAGTTCCTCTATGTGCTGGTATACCTTGGCCTGCTCTGAATCCGCCATTCTGTAAACTCGATCTGATATTGGTTTGGTTCCAGGTGCCAATTCTATGATGAACTCAATATCTCTAACTGGTGGCAGACCTGGAAGTTCTTCAGGAAATACGTCCAGAAACTCTTCAACTACCTTCGGAACTTGAACTTCTTCCATTGCCGTCACTACTCCCTGCTCTTGTTGAGTTGCCACTGATCTGACTAAGGTGAACCGCTTCATGCCTGGAATATCAAAAGATACACTCCCTCTACGACAATCTATTGTCGCATGACTGTCTTTCAGCCAGTCCATGCCTAAGATAACGTCGAAATTTCTAACAGGAAATTCTATCAACCGGGCGGGTAAGGAATGCCCGCAAACTACAACGCTACATGCTATAATAACTCTACTAACTCCTACGAGCCCATTACCAGTGAGTATATTTAACCTCCCTGGCAATGCCTCGAATTTCATTCCTAGTCGTGTTGCAAATTGTGCAGATATAAATGAGTGTGATGCTCCCGAATCAAACAATGCTACTGCGGGATATGAGGCGACGAAAATGTTACCTGCCACAACATCTCCTGATGCCAATGCCTCTTCCAAGGACAGAGTGAATGCCTGTCCTCGACCTCCTTGCTGGTTCCCATGTTGCGGCCTAGTCTGGTGCTGCCGCTGGCCCCTGCCTTGGTGATGCTGGGGTGGTCTGTGCTGGCCCTCGCACTGCTACATCGTGAATGCGAATGCCAAGGGATGGTGCTGTTGTTCGGGGCGCTGCTCCCCCTCCTCCTTCAATCTGACTGTGGGATCTCTTCTGACCTTCAGTCCTTGCCGTGATCCTCTGAACGGTGATCTCATGCCTTCGGGTTGCCGTCAATACTTCATCAAAAGTCTGGTAATTGTGCCCCTCTATCAACTGCAAGAGCTCAAGATGAAACCCTTGCTGAAACCTCATAGCCCTCTGGCTCTCTGTGGCTACCATCTCTGGGGCGAACCTACTCAATCTGCAGAACTCTGCTGCATAAGCATCTACCGTCTTGCCGGCATGCTTGAGGTTAATAAACTTCTGTTGTAGCTCAAACTGCGCCACAACCCCATAGTACTTCGTCTTGAATCTTGTGGTAAAATCGTCCCAAGCAACAGGACGTCTGATGCCTACTTCCTCTGATTCCCACCAATCACGTGCGAGATCCTGAAGTAACAACTTCACTTGATCCACACGTTCTTCCGCCGGTACCTTAGCTGCCGTCAGAATAGCCTCAATGTCCTTAAGCCATACATCTGCTGAGATGGCATCCTCCGTGCCCTCGAAACGACGGGGGTTGTACTTGCAAAACCTGGCTGATGCTCCTGAATCTGGCCTCGCCCCTCTTTCCAATGCCGTCTGCAACCCTTGGTTGAGTAGTACGTTCTGCTCCTGCAACTGAGCGTGCATGCGCTGCTGGGCTAACATCTGGTGTTGCTGAGTAGCCATCATTCCTCTCATGATCTCCAGAAGAGCCGGCGTGTCCATTTCCGCAGGGGTAGGTGGAACTGTTGGTGGTGGTAGAACATCCGGATACTGTGATCCAGCTGCCGCTTCCACTATTACTTCTTCTTGGATAGCCTCTTGAGTTAGTACCGGTCCTTGTTGCTGACCAACATGGTCAGGTTGTCCGTGTTGCTCTTGTTGTTGTTGTCCAGTCCTGGCAGATGCGGACGAAGTGCCCCTAAGAAAAGGGACAAAAGAACAATCAAACGATCGGACATGAAAGATCAATGAAGTCAAAGGATACCGGAATGTCAAGCTAGAATTGAGAGTAACGAATCATGAGATCAAGGGGGAACATGTGTGATTGAGACATCCTATAAATTAAAACACCCCACAAGTCTGAAATCAGACTTG
Source organism: Iris pallida (assembly GCA_029216955.1). Lineage (NCBI taxonomy): Eukaryota > Viridiplantae > Streptophyta > Magnoliopsida > Asparagales > Iridaceae > Iris > Iris pallida. Next base: position 4,242,177 of record JANAVB010037417.1, read on the forward strand.
CATGGGCCACCACTAAAACCTTGTCACGCCCCAGAACCAGAATACTGGAGAGCGGGGGAATGACTCAGCCAGCTACGTATTACGGGTAGATGAATACCGTATAATACGATCAATGCTGTCTAAAAGACAAGGGGGTGCATACTACATGAAAGTCTTGCTATGGTCACTTCACATCTATTGTCTCAATCATTCAAACAAGAAGCAATAACAGAGAACATTTAAGATAAAGCAATAAGGCGTCCCAAACGCTTAGTCAAAATGTTCTTGAGATCTGGCTTTACAAAACATAGCCAGATGATATAGCAACATATACACAATTGTTATCAGCTGCAGTCTGACTTAATTACAATTATGTAAAAGTAAGTGCAAGACTATCCGACTAACATGTCGGTGCCAAGCGGCAAAATGTAAAGTAATTAACAAAACGAACGGGGAAGTAAGGAACCCACTCGAGTCCTCCGGCGATCATTCCTCTAGTATTGACCATCTTGGAGGTGGAAGTAAGCTGAGTCCTCGGGGACTGGCTCTAAATCTGGCCATGCAAAACCAGAGAGGTTAGACCTCTAATAGCAAGTACCGCAAGGAAGCACGATATGAGGATTTAAACTAGTGAATAAGCGAATATAATAATAGATCTCTGCTTGCTACTGGGATTCACGTAACATCACGACACTTCGAACCAACCTCCCAACCAAACAAGGACAGAAGTTAGCCCGTCATGTCCTGATGCTCTGATCATCTCAGTTAGGTAACAGAGTAGGTACAGTACACAAACAAATCAACTTAAACGGCCATCCAACTCCTACGGCTTACTACTATGAGTCCCAAGTTATCCTGGAATTATGCAATAAGGATTTCTCAGTTCTTACTATGGGCAAGCAAGGCTAGTCTATCCAATCAATCAATTGCGCCAATCATGAATTAGACGAGTCCCAGCGGGACGCCCGTCATCAATATACAATATACAATAATATAAGCAGATACCGCTCCCTGCCCGTGTGGCAGAATTGCAGTATCTGTGGGAACCAGCCGGCCTGTTGGGCGCTAATAGTACCAAAGAGGGCTGCCATGTAAGAACTCGAAAATCCATTCTCTCCATGCAATCATTATTTTATTTAACTTAGTAGCCTCTATGTTAAGTGAAATCCCATGCCGTGGATCATGGTCATTTCAGAATGAGTACTTCCGTACAAAGTACGATATGCTCAACTCTACAACGATACCCGTACGGTTAGGTTGTAGGTCTTACATAGCGTAATGCAACAATTAAAACTAACCACGGAATAATTATGCCTTGACCATAAAGTACACATGCTGCTTTCGTAAAATAAATAAATAAATTGTAGCTTGCATGTATTTATGTCAATATTCGGGATTGGCCAATCGATTGCAAATATGAACATGTCTTATTCCATTTAATTCAATAAGACGACTAGCCAGTCTTTTAGTTCCATCTAGGAACGCATGATCAATAATAAATCAAGATAACAATCAATGTTAATTAATGTTAAATTCGGGAAATAAAATTGGGAGATAAACAATGATCGGGAAATAAATAATCTTATGCGCCTGAGGAATGATTCATGCGGCTGTGGAAAATGATTGGGAAATAAATAATCTCATGAGCTGAGAAAAATAATTGGGAAATAATTAATCCATGCGGCTGTGAAATAAGATTGGTAAATAATTAATCCATGCGGCTGAAAAATGAGATTCTCATGCGACTGTGAAATGAGATTGGGAAATAAATAATCCATGCGGCTGAGAAATGAGATTGGAAAATAAATAATTCATGCGGCTGAGAAATGAGATTGGAAAATAATAAATTCATGCGGCTGAGAAATGAGATTGGGAAATAATAAATCCATGCGGCTGAGAAATGAGATTCTCATGCGGCTGTGAAATGAGATTGAAAAATAAATAATTCCATGCGGCTGAGAAATGAGATTGAGAAATAATAAATCCATGCGGCTGAGAGAGAAATGAGATTCTCATGCGGCTGTGAAATGAGATTGGGAAATAATAAATCCATGCGGCTGTGAAATGAGATTGGGAAATAAATAATTCCATGCGGCTGAGAAATGAGATTGAAAAATAATAAATCCATGCGGCTGAGAATGCGGCTGAGAAATGAGATTGGAAAATAATAAATCCATGCGGCTGAGAAATGAGATTCTCATGCGGCTGTGAAATGAGATTGGAAAATAATAAATCCATACGGCTGAGAAATGAGATTGGGAAATAATAAATCCATGCGGCTGAGAAATGAGATTCTCATGCGGCTGAGAAATAATCCATCTTCTCAGAAAACCTGAGAAGGATGGTCATGGAACCCTTGGCTTCCAAGCTTCATAAAACCTTCACCGTAAGTCCAAATTTGGACTTCCATAGGTCAAAATGGGGTAGAACTAAATTCTCTACAACATGGAACCATCAAAACTTGAAAATAACAATGTTAAATAGATCAAAACCCAAGAAATCCAAAAATACTATAAACTTAGATCTAAAAGAATTTATCCATAGAAATTGAAAATGCCAAGCACTAAAGTGTCTTAGAATATTGAGAGGAAGACAATGGAACAACAAAAATGGAGATCCATCAAGAAGCAAGTTGGCACTTGCCTATCTCTTCTAGGTTGGTGGGAGAGTTATGAGGAAGAAGAAGAGTAATGGTGAAGTAATGAAGAGAGAGAAAGGGGATGGGCTTTAAATGGAAGGGGTGGTGGTAGGTGGGGGTTTATTTCGGTTCATGATGAACCAACATAATTAAACCAGTCTGAGCCGAACCCATAGCAAAGCTAAAGCAGAGAGTAAAATACAGAAATAAAATTACAGGAAATTAATTAACATGAAATTAAAAGAAGTTAACTACAGAATAATACATGATAAATATTAAATAAATACGTTTAAACAGTACATGCATTCTAGAAATACGTATTCTGGGAATGGGAAGTGACAGACTTTTCCTTCACGAGCTATGACAACATCATCACCAAGCAAATAGACTAGGGCAAATCCACTAAAGTGACTTTTGAATGAGACCCATCGGCTTAGGGGCAGTTGCTACTCTAACCTAGTTGATTGCACTTGAAACACTTGCCAAGGACGATTTTAGCATATGGGTTGTCGGGTCAGATAGTCACTTCTACGAGTTTTTTTTCTTGCTATCTTCTCTGACGCCATATCTTTTATGGATGTTTCATCCATTGCTACGTTCCTAGGCCGATCCATTGTCTCTGGTTGCCACTTCCATCTGCCGCTCGACTGCCATTACACTTGGGGCAACTTCTCGGATTGCAAGACTTGATTTCGAAACTTTGTCGGGTTAGGTATGCACTGATCTTCGACTTGAGCCTATCCATTAAGCGAGACACATGTTGCCCTTTGGTCTCATCGAGATGATTCCCCTCAGCAAGTCGCAAGAACTCCGCAGTATACTCATTGACGCTTAGTTGTCCATGTACAAACCTCTGGTTCTGATGGAAAAGTTGTTGCTTCCAGTCGTCGGGTAGGAACCACACCTTCAGCTTCTTCTGCATCTTACCCCAAAGGTGATGTGTTTCTTCTGTTCTTGTTTATGCTCGTCCTATAGCCTATCCTACCAAACCGATACTCCTGACTTCAATCGACAGGCTACAAACTTTACCTTCTTGTTCGTCAGGATTTTCATATAGTCGAAGAATTGATTCACCTCCTACAACTAATCCACGAACTCCTCGATGTTAAGATCAAATGAAAGATTGGAATATCGACCTTCAACTTAAATTCATCGCCTCCCATACGGACCTTGCATACGACCGCCACGTTGATAAGCATAGTCATCGTCAGACCGATCTCCGCAGTCACAAAAATAGTTCGTCCCATAGTCACAATATCGATCGTGTCCACCGACCCGTCTCGCCGGTCAGACAACATATAACTCGCCACGATCGTCATCACGACCCAACCTGGAGGAGACCATCAAACTTCTTGTTCCAACTAGACGAATCTATTCGAGCCCTCCGTGAGCGACGCTTTCACGCTTATACTTGTCCATCTTTCCGGAGGTCGGGGGTGTTGCTCATCCATAACGTTGTTTCTGGATAATGAACCGATTGCCCCAACTATTCCGGATTGCCTACCGTCTTCTCAACTCGTTGGACATTGGGTCACATCCTGCAGAAAGAGACATTGGGTCACATCCTGCAGAAAGACCTCAATGCTACGGGCCATCGCAAAGAGATCTTCAACCCCTTGTCCATTGTTAGGGTGTTGTTGTTTGCCGTCTCCGTCGTCATGCCTTGCTACAAGTTGAAGCTCTGATATAATCTGACATAGCCCGAAAACACCACTTCGCTGAAAACCAACGAACCAAGATAACAAGGACTAAAACCCTAATTCTCAAACACGAGAATCAAAAGAAAAAACTCTTCATTGACAGATATAACAATACAATTGAACTTGTCTCCACTCTTTACAAATTCCTACTTATACGAAAAATATAACTTAAACCCTAAGAAAGACTCCTAAACAAACTAAGAAAAAGAAATACCAAACATAGACCAAAACCACGTCCAAAATCCAGCCTAAAATAGGTTAAACCGTCTTGAACTGGTATTCCAGTTTCCCAACTGGGATATCTATTTTTCCAGCACCAAATGTTGCAAAAACTGGTTTCACGTTGTTATCAGGTTCCGTTGACCGGTATACTGCTGGTGTACTAGTCAGAGATCCAAAATTGGGTTGGGCCTTTAATAACGTCCGAATCATAGACATGTAAGATACTATGAATAAAGGAAAGGAAAATCGTGCCATTATTCAAGAAACAATAGTATGATGAGTACGAGAAGTACCTTCAAAACATAGGGAGACATGGAACTTGGTCCTCTAGAAGAAAAGTAGGCCACTTCAGGAGAAAGAACCGTGTCAACAATTGTTTTTGTATGACTGAATTTAACAACTGGTCTTCTGCCAAAAAAAATTGGTTTATGGAGAATTAGTAAGGTGCCATGATAGTTCACAACAAGTACTATTACATCAATCATATCGCGAAGACTGAACATATACCTTGCGCTCCCCATGTAAGTCAAGATCGAAGTTCCAGCTTCAAAGTCCACTTGGAGGCAAGGAAAACCATACACTGGAGCAATATCTTTTGTCAAGAACTGGGCAAAGATGAGACCGGCGCCATGAGCTCTTCTTACAGTTGTTGCTGCAACATAGGGTGATCTCTGTCCTCGGGTTTGGAAACAGAGTACCACATTTCCTCTTGCCAAGGTAGAGTTCAGAGACCCTACATCACAACTCCTACAAGGAGATTAACTTCAATAAAAATGAGCTCAACATCCCCCTTTTTTTTGGTAATAAGAACCAATTTAGATATTTGAAAACACGAACTAAGCTAGCACAGTGGTACCTTGCATCATCATCCTCTGCATTACTGGAGGCAATGTCTTCTGCATAAACTATTTTATAGAACCTGTCTACTAGCTTTCCGACATAGAGTGATTGCCCCTGCAATTTTTCGTAAACATATTGCTGTTACTTAAAAATTGGCTTGAACGCACTTTTTAAATTTCAATTCTGTGAAGTCATTCAAAAGCTGGTACATATAGTGAAAGAAGTAGCCTCTAAAGAGAAGGGAACTTACCAGTAAAGTGTGGTTATTTCCAAGAGTGACTACTGTAAGAAAAGTCCGATCAATAGAACTAGCTGCAACAGTTATGACCCAAGGAGCTGTATTTATCACCGTCTGCGAGTAAGGACCCGAATTCCCAGCTGAACAGACTACAGTAATTCCTCTAGCGACTGCATGAAAGGAGCCAATGGCTAAAACGTCTTCGACATAAGTAGCAAGTGGAGGCGACGAGCCCAAAGAAACTGAGAGTGCATCTACGCCATCGTGTATTGCGTCATCAAAAGCCGCAAGGATGTCAGCAGAGCTGCATCCGCCAGTAGCCCAACAAACTTTGTAGACTGCTAACCTAGCACTCGTGGCGCCTCCTCTTGCTAGGCCTTGGGCAAGCCCCATGAAGCTTGCGTTGCCCACAAAAGCACCAGCAGCAGTAGATGATGTGTGTGTGCCGTGTCCAGCTGCATCACGAGGTGACAGATACTCGGTCGTGTCACTTGCGTTCAACTTCCCGAATTCAGCTTCATAGCCTTTGGAGTACCAGCGTGCACCGATTATTTTTCTGCAGAATGAACCCTATCAAGGCACTCTTAGTGACCAAACCATAACCTTCAAAGAAGAAAAGACCAACCAAGAAGAAGAACACAATTTGCGTGGTTCAACCCTCAGGCCTACGAGAGCGCTATTTCAGTATCACAAAGGCAAGTGTAAGAGACTTGCACAAACTGTTCTGAAAGTCCCAATCTCACACTACCAAGCCCAAAGAATTGAAATTTTATCTCAACAAACATCTAAACAGAATGGGTAGGTAAGCTGAATTTGAGTCAGGGGCTCCACTCTGCGGTGATCGAGATCAATCACAGTATCTATGGAATACGCACTAGCTGGTTCTACTGAGGCTATTCTCAAATAAGACATCAATTGATCAAGAGGATAGTTCTCAAGGGATCGATCTCGGTCACCACAGAGTCGACTATCAGTATCTTCAGCTAATCATTTGGTTTCTTATAATTAAGGTTTACCTAGTTACCCGTAGTTGCCTGTTTTATGATATGTTATGCTCATCACAAAGTTAATCCAACTTTTCAGTCACCGTGGCATAGTTTCTGTGACAAGTTTACTAAATGGCGACCATATAATCAGTATTGCAAAGGAATGATTGCTCAAGTTTGGTTATGACATGTTTTCTTGACCTATTGCATGATATATATAGAAAAGAAACAGGAGACCCTACTGGACCTAGTACCCAAACTAGTCAATCTCCAATATCAGTGTGCACATTATCACTATGCACGATATACAACTAAGAGGTAATGATACTTATCTCAAGAAGTAAGCAGCAAAAGGAAAAAAAAACATATGATACATTTATTTCACAGGAAAATGTTTGCATAAACCATACAAGTGCATCAAATCGATAATGTAATCCTCCAAATAATAAAGAAAATGTTGGAGTGGGTGGGATTCCCAACCTACGTGGAGAATACCCTGGGGTGCGACGAGATGAAGCTCGGGAGTGCATCAGTCGCGTATATTGGAACACATATGGTAAGCAAATATATGATTGGATTTCCATCTTTGACTTTGACGATATATTTATGATTTGATCATTCATATATTGACTTTCCATATAATTGGACTTCTAGTTTATGCAAGCCAATTATGATTGGATTTCCATTAAATATATGATTGATATATATTGAACTTTCCATATGTATTGGGCTTCCATAGATTTCTAATATATGGCAACCCTAGTTCATGAAAGGATTTATAAAAGGTTGATGTTTCAGGTAATTTTCTCTCTTCGGAGCGGGCTTTCTTTAGTTGTGGTGATCCATTTTGGATCGGTGATAAGCTTGTAAGCAGTCGGTGTACTTTCGTTCCCAGCAGAAAATTGTAGGCACGAGGAAGATGAAGTGAAATCGGTTTTTGCTTAAATATGAAATATGAAAGTAGCACTCCTGATAATAGGAAGATAAATGATGAAACTAATCATAGGAAGGTAAATGGCTGACCTATTACAATTATAAACATGAAACTCCTCTCCTTCTTGGCATATCCCTTTCCAATGCTTCGGAATTTCTCCCATCCCATGATCGGCAAAGCTAGCGGATTCCGGCCATATTCCTTCAACAAAAACATTTACATTATCCACTACAAGTACACACACACACACACACAAATCATACAATCAATTTCTTCACACCATCCGATTGGAAAAAAAAAAGCCTTACCGGTATCTAGCACGCCAATTATGGACCTATCGCCCCCCTGGCTCCTCGAAAGGAGCCCGTTCGGCGTCCGAGGATCCAGCTGGAGAAAATCCCAACTCCTGGTAGTGTGGAGGCAGAGGATCCGGTTAGGAATAACGCGAACCACCCCGGGAAAATCTGAATGGCCAATGAGAGTGCTCAATTTCTTCATTGGTACTTAAAAACTTTGTCAACAGGAAAGTGAAACTGAACTCATGGAACACACCAGCAATATGGTTAGCCTGAGATTCTGTCAGGACAGCCGCAAACCCAGAAAACCCATGGTTGTAGCTGTACAGCTTTGATGAAGCAGCTGCTTCTTCACTGTGTATAATCAATCACGTGTGACCAAAACTTTAAATAAATAAATAACAGGAGTGTACTTCTTAACCATACAAAGTACTTGCTATTTCAGTTTAAGAAAGAAATAACAGAACAGAACCTTTTGAGCACAGTAGAAAGAATGCCATGATGGAGCTCCTGGAGAGACTGTGCTTCTTCTTGAGCCTTGTCTCCCATGTACACAATGTAGACCTGCAAGAGCAGAAACAAGCTAACCAAACCAATGTAGAGCCAGAGAGTGTCGACTGTGTGAGAATGTGTGTGTGTGTGTGTGTGTGTGTGTGTGTGTGTGTGTGTGTGTGTGAGAGAGAGAGAGAGAGAGAGAGAGAGAGAGCTCACATTGCTTGCAGAAGCAAGGCCAAAGAGCAGTATCAGTGGCAAGATCAGTCGAGGAGCAGCAGCCATGGTTGCTCTCATCATTGGCCAAGAGAAGAGTGAGATGGTTGGTGATGGCAGCAGTAGTAGCAATGGATGCAAACAAAGGAAACATAAACAACTACTAAGTTGGCCAGGATGGAACACACACAAACACACACACAAACAGGCTTGATTTAATTAATGCAAGCAATGGGCAGTGGCTTTGTTTTCTACTCCTGTCGTTGTCTCTTTATTATTTTCCTTCTTGAAACATCTTGACTTGGTTTGAGCAGGGGGGGCACAACTCAAATGGAAAGAGAGTGGAGCTGAGGTTGACAACACACAGTGGCTCTTTCTTTTGAATTTGAAATTAAACTCAATGAAGTAGCAAACAGTAGAAAGTAGCAACACCAAACACTTGAAGCCATTCATTTAATGTGGGCATGGGGAGGGAAAGACTTCCAATAGAGCTGGGTAAACGCCGCAAGTGACTTCCAATGAGGATGGGTAAACGCTGGAAGTGGACCTCCCACTAGGACTAATTTGTCTTTGTTAAGGAACGTCCTAGCGTCCATTGCTGATAGGCCAGTTACTATAGTGGGACTAGGTGTGGGGAATAAAGGGAGGATATACTACTACTAGGGCTCACACGAACCTCCATCATGGGTTAGTGGGGTTAACAGTTTCAGCTGGCAATGGAAACCATAGCAATGCTAAACAGCCCGCGGGTTCGCCCCTGCATGTTTCGGGGCCAACCCCGGAAATCTCAGCCCCCTCCTTTCCAATAGAGGATCGACACGTGGCCGCATGGGCCAAATCGTCGGTCCAAACAGTGGTGTCCTTATTCTAAATTCGATTATATTTTTTGTCAAAAGTCCAGAGCAACACTCACAAGGTTTAGTATAAAAGTATACTATTCATCATCCAGGAAGTATATCCAGGAACCAGTAATAACCAATCTTGTATACAAGGGAGGAGCAACAGTTGGCAGTATGCTAGCCAAAGATATGTTAAAAATTACTTGAGTGCTGCTGTGCAAACCGCATGGGGGACCGCACGTTAGCCCGAGGATGGATTGGCGTGGCGTCCCTCCATTGGAGGGAGGGGAACCGGTGAATACATGGGAGGGGGCGGGGTCCAATAGGAGGGGACACAGCCTCTCGGTTTGGTTTTTGGTCCCCCCGGTTTGTATTTTAACACTTCTTCGTCGGAAGCCTTTAGTTTATGATTATTAATAAAAGTAGAGTTTCCGTGTTTAGATATTAAATATTCTAACTCTCCTTGCAAGGCCCAAGAGAGAGGGGAGTTGCTTAAAAACAGACATCCAAAAGTATGAAGTAAAGAAAAGAAGAAAAGAAATAGTCATAGAGATCAAAACCTTCATAGGGAGATGTGCGTAGATGATTTTCCCAAAGCAAATACAATGAATCCCTCTACCATATCGATATACAGAACAAAATATAATAAACTGTTAACAGTCCCTTCCTTACCATAGAATGCAAGTCTACATTACAACAAGACAGCAATTCTCAATTTTCTTTTCTACAACTTATTTGGAGCACCAAACCTTAATGCACCTAAAGAATTAGTGTAAAAGTTAAATGGCTGTAACAAAACCATATCAAAAATACTTGTCGAACTGAGGCGAGTGGGGGCCGCACTAACATAGCCCTCCCTATTGACTCCACCCTTCCTGCTAGCACCGGTCCCATCTCTCCAATGGAGGGCTGCCATGTCAGCACGGTTCGTAGTGTGGTCCCTCCTTCTCGGAAGGAGCACTGAAACCATATTCTCTTTCACGTGCAGCAGCTTATATATTAGCAGAAGTCCCAACAATTTCAAAAGAATTCAAACCAATTATACTAAGGGCCATGATATACTAAGGGCCATGACTAGACTCTTCAAAAGAAATACATTAACAAAAGTACTTAATTCTTAAAACAAAAGAGAAACAACATAAATTTAAACTATATAAGAACCAAATAAATACAGTACCCGTCTGAAGAAAAAATTGATGAAATAAATCATGTGGACACATGTTATCTTGCAATATTTGCTCCTTAAACTGATACTTTGGGCAGGCAGAAAAGAACTAAAGAGAATTGAACATGGTTACTCTTAATACATTGAACAGACACCACACTGAATGGAACTGGTAATTTCACTGACAACAAACTTCTGTTAGGCAACACCTTCTACAAGGGGAAAAAAAAAAAAAATGCTACATCCTTTCTGTGAGTACCTCTCTTTCATGCGAAAGAATTGAATGTATACTACTTCCCCCGTTTTGCCATTAAAATTGCAGAGGAAGAAGAATTCTTCTGCTTGTGTTTACATGAGGATGCGGATAATAGCAAGACCGACAGCAGATATTGACACAAGAGTACCGATGCAGTACTTTATAACATCATATTTTGCTGCCTCCAGTTGAGCCCTTAATGCATGGATTTCCTGTGGAGCCAAACAAAATTAACCATCAGTACCAACAAATTCTACAAAAATCATCTTCATACACGTGCTTTATTTTTGTTGTTTTACTTACCCTGTCAAGCTTTGTAGTGAGATCAGTAGTTTCTGCATTCTGTTTGGCAAGCTCATCACGGATGCGCCTGCACACATTAATCGGTTCAAGTTTTTTAGCATAGAATCTTAAACTGCAGGTACAACTAATAAAAAAGCTGCAGAAACAAAAAAGTATTTAAGGCACAATTCAATGACTGCATCCAAACCAAACCTTGGTTGGCAGACTATTTGTGGTAACCTATTAAGGTTCAAAAGATGAATATGGGACCGATTAGAACAGCAGTGGCCAGTGGGACATGGGTACGTGAAAATTGGAGTCTGGAGCTATATTCAGCTAAAATGGCCAAATCTAACCAAAAGGACTCCTTAATCAGGTTAATTATGCCTCTAAAGCTATATTTTTATTATTAGGTAAAATCTAGATGTTCTATTAAATTGGCCAGTCGCAATCATAAGCAAATTAAGCAGAAGCATTTACCCACTTTTCTTTACTATTTTCCATTGGGCGACTCAACATATAGCCACACATTAGGCACCCAAACATCAGTGTTCCTTCAATAGAAACTTAAAGTACCATGCTTTTCCATTAAAAAATAACTCTTCAAAGAATAATAAAATATGCATGCCATCACTTACCCTCTTTCAAGATTAAGATCTAGACGTTGCCCAGCAGTAACTTTGTCAATCTCGTACCTGCCTCAGAAAATACAGGTTAGAACAAATAAATACGTTTAGGAACAGGGATACAGCATATATGATAATAAAGGCAGACCAACCTTAGCTCGCTGCGCATCTTCTCAATATCAACCCGGAGCTTTTCAGTCTCCCTTTGCAACAAAGAAAAATGGTGCTCCTGTATCCAATGGACATTAGCTTTAAATATTAAATAAAAAAACTTGGTCTATAAATGGAATACACTCAAAGGTTACGCAAGTTCACATTGCTCCAATATCTATCTGACATAACTAACAGCTTCAAGGGACGCCATATTCTCGATTCCTCGAGAATACTGGTTCTGACAAAGAAAGTAAAATCCTCCATAATCTTTAGTTATACATTTCATCAAACTTAGCAGAAAATCATATATAATAAAGGCACACAGAAATTGGAAATCAGTTCCAAAGTATGAGTGTCCGTGTGAATAAAGTTTAAAAGATAAAAAATGACCCTCTATAGTATAATCTCTTGCAATATAGGTTCTTACAGACGTGTACGACATTATTTGTGTAGATGCAGAAAAAGGGTGCTCGGATCTGTGTATCTGATTAATAGTGCAGGGTGGGTGGCAAAGCAGTGTTTATATCATTAGATGATCGAGGATCCAGCCTCCAAAGAAATCTAGAAAGCTTTTAAAGTAGCTGAAGATACAGAATCCATATGCTTGACTTGTATTGGATTCTTGTAGGTCCAACCTCCCAAAACATCTAAATGGTTTTGAAGCAAGCCCAAACAAAAGAATCCAAGACATGCTCGACTTGCATTCTTTTTCACCCAGGAGTTTTTTTAGGTAAAGGTTCAGAAAATGGATGCTAATCCACTTGCCATCTTGCACATTTACCTTCCATTTTGACTTTGGAACACACACATATATATGGGAGCGGATCTTCGAACACAACTTTCACACTCAAAATGATACACAAATTGGTAGACGTTGGATCGAAACAAAATTGACGGACAAGATTATTAAACCCAAAAAGGAAAAAGGAAATGAAAGATCTATCTTTCATTTCCTTTTTCCTTTTTGGGTTTAATAATCTATCTTTCATTTCCTTTTTCCTTTTTGGGTTTAATAATCTTGTCCGTCAATTTTGTAAAAGTTGTTTTCAATATATATATATATATATATATATATATATATATATATATTTGAAGATGGTAAATATCCATGATCGCTCCCACCGGGATTCAAACAGCGCAAGCATGGTAATGTACCTTCATTTCTTTTAACAGAATCTAAGTGTTCCCTAGAATCTTATTGATCGATTAACAATATACTTTATTCTGTTTGTGCCATCCAATCCTCGATCACATCCTATCAAAATGGTCTTTTAAATGCTCTAAAGCTTTCTTTATCCATTTATTTTAACAGAATCTAGGTGTTCCCTATAATCTTAGAATGTTAATGATAGATCAACAACAATATACTTTACTGTGTTTGTGTCATCCAATCGTCAACCATATCCTGTGAAAATGGTCTTTTAAATGCTCAAAAGCTTTCTTGTATCCGTACCATGTGGTGTGGCTGCGACAATGCTATCTCTGTCGTTTCCACTGAATATTTCACAAATAGTTTTCTTGTATCCAAAGCTTTATAGCTTAATATTTCTAACTTAACGGATTGCATCATTATATTTATACCTACTAGCAGTAAATAATTGTGCCTGGTGAATGAAATCTTGAAATTTTCAAAAGTGATATCCCTGTGCATATCTATTTTCCATTTACACCTCCATCTCTGAATGAATTCACTGCTACTATATTACTTCCATAGATTGCTCTCGCTTGCAAAGCATTTTGAAGCGTGGAGAACAGCATTAGACATATTCAAAATTTTAATGCAAGAAGCTGAAAGCCTATAAAGAGCATAGCAGCAAGAAGATAGGTGAAGGCTTGAGAAACACTGGAAGCAAATGAATGTTCACCTGCTCTATTAAGAGCATGTATTGTTACTCAAACAGGTATGGAAAAGAATACTACTCAATTAGAATTACTTGATGGTAATAGCGTTCAAATATAATGCTTAATAAGAACTCTTGAAGGTGGATAGCATCCAAAGGAACTCCAAAGCTAATAGGCAGTAGGCACCAGTAAAATAGACTGTTGAAAGAGTTAAGACATTGGTCAGTATAAACAAAAAGAGATCATGTCTAACATGACGTTCCAGATAAGTGCTTTGAGAGAATCTTGACAACTCAATAAAACTAAGAAAATACTACAACATTATTCTGATCTTTCCTCATTTTAATCCTAGAAGGGATAAAACTTCCCTCAAAATGCAGCAAAACATATAAGGTGCCAATGACATGAGTATTACAGGAAGCAAATTAACTGGATGTGGGATAAAATAAGTTTTATCCTCTGTTGTGCACATACCCCTCTAGACACTGTATCTGACACATCTCTTACACGACATTTGCCACTTCCTTGACACTCATGTCGGATATGACTCGTCCATGTCTAGGCTCAAAAGAGACCCAAAGCATGGTTGAAAGTGATGTTGCATGGTCGTGATCGAGCTAAAACACATTTGAGAAATGAGAAAAAGAGTAACTTTGTATTGAATACTTACGAAATCGTTCTGGAACCTAGTTACTACCAAATACATGCATAAATATGAACATTATTAAGATCTAATGTATAAAATATATACATAGATATACTTTCATGTGTATATATAGTTATATACCTTATCCATGCCATACCCGGAGACCCGTATCCTAAATTTTATGTAAAAGAAACTATTTTGAATCCATATCGTGTCCGTATCAGTCTATGCAACCTAGATTATACGAGAAGTAGCACCTTTGTATAAAGGATTCAGATGTTTATTAAAGATTCCAACTTCCAATTTATCTGAGAATGGCACACTTTACCACTATTCCCGAATATAGTCAGATTGCAGCTACCATGTGCAACTCTAGTACAGAAAATTCAAGCCACTAATAAAAGCACATGCCCAAGAGTAAGTCAGAAAGCACAGCATGAGATTAACCTCTTTGCAAGTGTTCAGGCTTTTGCTAGTTATGTATAAGCTATCCTAGCAGGACTATATTAACTTCTCACTTTCCAACTTTTTTCAGTGAAAGATGTATATAACAATCACCATGAACTTTTGTTTTCAGCAGCTCAAAACAGAACATTAATACTACTATATCAACGTGAGAACCACCTTCAATCTGATGAGATTCAACCAGATTGATGTCATAAGCATATCCTAGAAGAAACAAAACCACTAAATTAGCTTCAAACAGCTCAAAACAAAGAAACTATATTACCATATCAAAGATTCAAAGTCAAAGAGACTCTCCAAGCTGATAAGATTCTGTCAACCTCATCTTAATGATCTGCTTCAAGCCTTCCATGGACAGTACAGCTTTCCTCAAAGGTTCAAGTAAAACCATAGTATATTGATAATAAGAGAAGTGATATATAGCAGTTAATCTCAGTATGTCTTGCCTTATAAATCCAAATTTGGTGTCTGTACATACTAAAATCTGAATCCGAAACCAGGAAGCAAAGAATTACTTGAAATTTACAAGCCAGGTCAACTTTCTGATGAACCAAATATGAAATTCCCAAGTTCAGTTACCACCATCTTTCAGGAATTTCCCAAAACTTTCTATTACTTCTTAAAGCAGGGTCTAAGGTTTGATGAAAATTCTTGATATGATTGCCTTCTTACTGTTCATTTTGTGGTGTCACTCAAAACAAATCATCTAGGCAGTTTTCTAGCAAAGCAGCTCTGAAATTAGGCCAAGTTGAGATGTCACCATCTTCCAGGCTATCAAACAATTTTCGTTTCAATTAGTTTTCAAATCAAAGGTTCACATTGACTAAAGATTCCTGCTGGGGCTACTGCTGGGGCTATGTTGCTTTCTCTTCATTTTAGGGTCTCTTTAAAACAAAATGACATTGGAGCTTCTTTCCTTCTCTTGCTTTCCATTGTTGCTGTGATCCTGTTACACTGGCAATTTTGATACCTTCAAACCATAAATAGCTATATCTTACAAAGAGGTGCAACTAATCGTGCAACCAGCGACTGCCTAGCACCTAGACCATTGAGGTTCTGGGGATAGACGAGTTGGGGCTTGGGGTGGGGGGTATGGTAATCTTTTGAGTATCAAGATGGCCTGGAACCTCCTTAGGAACGTACCTCCCATGTGGTTTAGAAGGGAAGTCAAGAAAAGGAAAAGAAAGAGACTCTCTCACTTACCTTGTATATCATTTTTTTTCTCCCTCTTATTATATATTTCAATTTAATTTAAGCAAAATTCAGGAGGAGGTTCCATGGTGTATCATGTTTTCTGATTATAATGTGTTGGTTGATGAGAGTAGAGAAGGGTTACATGCTAGAATAGAAGTGTGGAGAGAAACTATGAAATCCAAGGAATTTAGAAGTAGTAGAACAAAAACAGAATATATGAAATGTAATTTTAACCCAAAGTAAAAAAAATGGAGGGGAGGGGGGGGGGGGGGGTCCATATAGATGAACAAGAGATACCTGAGAGTGGTAGCTTTTGGTATTTAGGAACGATCATTCATAATGATGGATAGATCGAGAAGAATGTCATGTATACAACTATAAATTAGGATGGTTGAAATGGATGATTGTTTCTGGAATGCTTTGTGATTGCAAGATACCTCTAAAGTTGAACGAAAATTTCTACAAGACTAGATCGAGTGTTAGGCAATTAAGAAACAACATATCCAGAAAATTAATGTAGTCGAAATAAAAATGTAAAGTATGGATGAGTGACAATACACTAATTGATAGGATAAGAAATGAGTACATCTGCGAGAAGTTAGAAGTGACACCAATTGAGGTCAAGATGAGAAAAAATCGACTTAAGTGGTTTGGACATATGCAACGTAAACCAATAGATACTCATGTAAGGAGGAGTGATAATATAGTGGTTAATAGAGCCGCTATAACTAGAGGGAGGCAGAACCTGATGGAAGAAGAGGATTCAAATAGTCGACCCCAAGAACCGGGGACAAAGGCTTTGTTGTTGTTGTTTTCTAATTTAAGCAAAAGTCAGACACGTGTATAAAGGGTGTATAAAGGATTGAGAAAGCTTCTTCTTCACCATTATTTTGAGTAATAAGATCTCCCTTATCTTTTCCTGTGAACAAAGTCCCAAGTTTCAAGAATACCAAATAATGATTATTGCCCCAAGCTTCAATAATACCAAATAGTGATTATTGATGACTTACCTAACAATGATATTTACATATCATAAACATATAACTTTCATGCATTTCTGTACGACTTATAAGCAAAGAGTTGTAACTCTTTATGTTCTTCGTCCTATAACTTAAAATACATCTAACTCCTCAATGTTAGGCACATCAAGAATTTAAATCAATGTATGGACATATAAAAGAGGGGTCCCACGGAAGGACATGTTGGTATCATTCCAGGATATAGTCCTCGTCATTCATGCATGCTTATATGATATATGAATAATCAAATTATAGTATGTAAAAGTGTTGAATACAATATAATTTATCTGAACCCAAAAAATATTACACAAAAAAAGTTTCCTGATTCCATTTCTTCATGAACAAATAGCTAGACTCCCTGCTTCTCCATAAATCTCAACAAGCCTAAATTACTTTTTCCCAAGATGCAATATAAGGTCTTCAACAAAACTCAAGGTATTAAATAATAATGTGAACCTAATCCACCATATGAGCTATAAAAACTTATAAAGGCACTCATAAAATGATATAATGTACTGCTACTCCACGCTAGAAAGTTTTATCTTCCCAAAATGCAATATAAGGTCATCAACAATACTCAAAGTATCAAGTAATATTGTGAACCTAATAAACCATATGAGCTATAAAAGCTTATGAAGGCACTCATAAATGATAAAATGTACTGGTACTGCCTACAAGAAAGTTTGGATTCATAAAAACAACCATTACAAGTCATCAAGTGTATAAACTAAAATGCACAGTTATCAGTTATTACCGATATGCTCAGAAATGACGATAACAACAGCTTAAAAATGGTGACAATTATACGTATATATTCTCGAAGCTATATTTTATTGCGTCAAGAAATACTTATCCAAGAATATCAACATCAATGACAAACAATCAGTTAAACTTTTGCTACTGCGTATAAGACTGATACGATGAAACGATGAAACGAAAACGTACTTGAGAGCTCTGCACTTCAGACTTGAACTTGGAGAGGTTCGCCTCCTGAATCATTTCGCTCTGCACAAAATCGCCACAACCAGCTAACATCATTCAACTATGTTACGACACACAACATGCAATGGACACAACGAACAACCACCAACCGACCATAACAATTAATTCGATGTACCTTCTGCATGTCTCCAAGGGTGACAAAGGACTGCGCGACGTTCTCGAGGCTGTCGTTAAGCACCTCGGTGATAGCCGATGTGATCGCCTCGGCCTGGTTCGACGGCAGTCCCTGCTTCTCCAATCTCCTGACCTAGAAACACAAAGTCACACAAAATCAAACCCTAAATTAGGGATTCGAGAGGGAAATGGAGAATTCGAGCAAAATTACCAGAGCTAGAGTATCGACGAGGAAGGCCCTCTTGCCATTTGACCTGACGAGCTGGGAGATGTGGAGGACCTGACCTCTCCGATCGCCGCTAGAGAACAGCGATGACGAGGACAGAGAGGAGGAGGAGGAGGAGGCGGCGGCGGGAGAGGACGATTCGGAGAGGAGGCTTGTGACGCTGCGGTTGGCGGCGGCGATGGCGAACGCGGATCGGGACTGGGAGCCGAGCAGCGCTCCTCCCCTCCGGAGGATTCCGGCGGCAGACATTGACAAGATTGACGGAAGAGTTTTGGTGGGTGGAGGAGTTCTTGGAAACCCTAACCCTAATTTGTAGGCGAAGAGGAGGAGGAGAATTGTTTCTTCTTCGACAAGAAAGAAACTGGTTCTATGTTAGATTCCTTTTATCTAGGCTAAATTGGACAAGAGAGGAGGAGAATAAAAAGGGAGAGAAGAGGGTCGTTTGCTATTTATGACTTTGGGCTTCTTGAGCACGAACATTTCTTTTTTCTATTTCAAGAAGAAAAAAAATGGGAGGAGAAAATGAGACACAAGAAAGAAATAGAATGAAAATGATAGGCAATTTATAGGGGCACCTCCACATTTACTAAGGGGCAGCCCTTACTTAGGGGACAGCCCATTTGGTGGAGATTCTACTAGGGGGCAGCCCAACCCCCCAAACTCAAATTTCCTATTCATTTCATCATTTCCTCTCTCTCTCCTCCAAAAGAAAAAGAAGAATAGCTCTCTCTCCCTCTCCCTAAACCCTAGAAAATTCTCCTCCACCACTCTAATCCTAATTCCTCCACCAAATTTCTTTCAAGAACACTCCCACATTCGACGAGATGACACGCAAGTCGAAGAAATCGGATTCTCGGTATATTTTTCCCTAATTTCTTCAACAATTTTCTACATTTTATTCGAAACCCTAGAATAGTTTTAATTGTCTAAAAACTTTTGATAATTTAGGTTTAGAATGTCTTTAGGGTTTATGAATGCCATTTTCGAACACGACAAACCCACAATTTCTCTTAAAACCCTAACCCTAGAAAACGACAAACTAGCGAGTCGTTTGTCTGTTGGCCGAGTACAGTAGGACTGCCAAGCTTGTGGCAGTCCACATGTAAACAAGGACTGCCATAGGCCTGGCAGTCCTCTTTCAATAGAGGACTGCCAGGACTGTGGCAGTCCTTGTTTACAAGTGGACTGCCACATGCTTGGCAGTCCTACTGTACTCAGTTCTGGGGGTGGGGGATAGGGGGTAAGAGTTCTATTTTAGTTTGCATTAGTTATTAATTGTACGGTCGCACAATCCAATGTTCTATAGGGGTAACAGTCCTCCGGACGCACCAAAAAGAATACGCCCCACCGCGTCAAAGCGGAAGGAACGCGCGGAACGTCCTCTTGAGCGTCCGATTACAATTTTCGAACCGGAACGCCAAGGTTGGGCTGGGACACGGAGACCCCCACTGGTTGCACAAGCTCCGTCGAAGCAACGAGCTCGTACTCCTTCTCCTTCTTCCAGTGATGACGACGACGTGCCAATTAGCCAACTCCTACCACCCCGTCAAGCTGGTTCTGCTCCATCTGAGGAGGTCGGTCCTTCTGAGCCGCCTGTCCGCCCGCCAGGTTGCTCAATGTTGGCTTCTTTTGATAACCATATTGCATATGCAATATGGAAGGACCCGGTATGTACATTACTTTTGTAAGCTAGCAGTTTAGTATATGATATCTATATGTATTTCATATGTTTTATGTTTTTATATGTTGTTTGATATACAGAGGACATATCGTATGCTTAGGGCTGTGAGTCACGGGAAGAATACCGTGTCTTGGCCGTTTAGAAGCTTACCGGAGGCCGTCCAGGAGAAAATCGTACCGAGCGGTTTGCATAATTTGGCTGATTATGCCTATAGGACAATGGATAGTGCCCTGATATCCGCCTTTGTGGAGAGATGGCACCCGGAGACCAACACGTTTCATCTCCCATGCGGGGGGATGACCATTACACTTGACGACGTGTACCATATACTGGAGCTACCAGTTACCGGTCGCGTCATGACCAAAGAACATTACAGAGATGAAAAATCGATAAAATGGTACTCGAAGATCGTCAAGTTTGTCTCAAGTAACCTTGGACTTGAGGAAACTAGTTTTACAACTCTCCCGGGCTTCAAGAAATCATATGGAATCCTCTGTCATTTCTGGTAGAGCACTTCACGAATATGGAATTGGATGAGGATGATGATGAGTTGGTCGACGCGATGGCCCGTGCTTACATGCTGTTCGTCCTAGGAACGGTGGGCATTTCGGACAAGTCTGGAACCTCGATACATGCGAGGTACATGCTCAATTTATTGTCCGTGGATGACTTCATCGATATATCGTGGGGTAGCGGTATTCTCGCCTATCTTTACCGCGAGCTCGGCATCGCATCCCGTGTCGGGACTAAGACAATTGCTAGATGCCAGACTCTGCTACATGTAAGAAAACTTTCAACGATTTAATCTCGTATACTTCATTTTGTTGTTTATATTTTGTGACTATTAACTTATAAATTGATTAGGCATGGATATACGAGCACTTTCCGATGCTCAGGCGGGGTGACCAGAACCCAATCTATTTTGAACACCTTCCTAGAGTGGCTCGATGGAGGCCGGCCCAGGTCGACACTAGTACCTTGGTCGCCAACGAGCTTGAGCGCATCGACGACGAGGTTGAGTTCCCATTCATGCGTAATACGGAGTCTCGTTCGAAGGTCCGCCATGATATGTAGTATGATTGTCTGATTGTCTGAAGTTGGGTATTTTGGATGTTGATATTTTTGGGTATCGAACATGTTGTTGGATACTTGTGTTGAAATATTTTTGGATGTTGATATTTTTGGGTGTCGAACATGTTGTTGGATACTTGTGTTGAAATACTTGTGTTGGTTATGTGTTGGATACTTGTGTTGAAATACTTCTGTTGAATATGCCACCCCCCTGGCACAGAGAGTTTCAATTAGGACTGTCACCCCCCTGACAGTCCTATACAAAAGGAGGACTGCCAGGGTGCTGACAGTCCTAATTAAAACTTGCTGTTACAACAAGTTTTAATTAGGACTGCCAGCACTCTGGCAGTCCTTCATAAGCGTAGGACTGCCAGGGGGTGGCAGTCCTATTTGTGAGTCATTAAATTAATATTTGTTTGCGATTCTAAAATTTTGACAAAACTGCTAAAACGGGGGTCCAAACATCATTTTTTTGCGATTCTAAAATTCCGAAAGGCCGTCTAACTATGAAGCTGTTACTTTCAGCCTCCTCGAAGATACGCTCATTTTGGGACAAACGGGACCTCGTTTCAACCTCCCAGTCAAAAGTTATGGCCCTCCAAAGTTTCAACTGACCATAAAATGCAGGAGAAATGACCATTCTCCGTGTAAATTAACACGGAGAATGGACATTCTCCGTCTTAATTTACACGGAGAATGGTCATTCCAGTGTTAAAATGCAGGAGAATGACCATTCTCCGTCTTAATTTACACGGAGAATGGACATTCTCCGTGTAATTTAGTACGGAGAATGGCCATTCTTCGTGTAATTTAGCATGGAGAATGGCCATTCTCCGTATAAATTAAGACGGAAAATGGCCATTCTCCGTATAAATTAAGACGGAGAATGGTCATTCTTCTGCATTTTAACACTGGAATGACCATTCTCCGTGTAAATTAAGACGGAGAATGTCCATTCTCCGTGTTAAAACACAGGAGAATGGCCATTTATATAACAACAAGTTTCAATTAGGACTGCCAGCACCCTGGCAGTCCTAATTTAATGTAGGACTGCCAGGGGGGTGGCAGTCCTAATTCACAGAATATTTCATCTAGGACTGCCACACACAGGGCAGTCCTTCACATGTGTTGGACTGCCCTGTGTGTGGCAGTCCTAGATGAATTATTCTGTGATCAAATCACAGAACATTTTAGCAAGGACTGCCACACACAGGACAGTCCAACACATGTGAAGGACTGCCCTGTGTGTGGCAGTCCTAGATAAATTGTTTTGTGATCAGATCACAGAACATTTTAGCAAGGACTGCCACACACATGGCAGTCCAGCACATGTGAAGGACTGCCCTGGGTGTGGCAGTCCTAGAAAAGACAACACCTGGATAAAAGTAACACACATGTATGACACACATGTATAACACCCAAATAAAACACATGTATAACACCCAGATAAAAGACATATAACACATGGATAAAAGTAAGAAACATATATTGGACTTCATATTTCATAGTTTATGTAATGCCTGTAGTTCGTATTACGTATTTTGGTATACGTGTACGTATTCTTGACTCGTATTGCGTATTTTTCTATATAGTTATTTTGGCATGACATTGGTTGTGGCTTAACTTGGTTCGGCTTAGCTTGGTTTGGTTTGCTTTTGGGTTCATCATGAACCAAAAGAAAACCCCTACCTACCACCACCACTACCCTTTATTAACCCATTCCCTTTTCTCTCTCTTCATTATTCTTCTTCTTTCCTATCATAACTTCTTCAACCACCAGGAGAAAGAGAGAGAGAGCTTAGGCAAGTGCAAACTTGCTTCATGATGGATCTCAAGTTTTATTGTTCCATTCTCTTCCTTACTTGATTCCAAGCCTCTTTAGAACTTGGCATTTTTCATTTTGATGGATATTTTCTTGTAGATCTAAGTTTATATTATTTTCAGATTTCTTGGGTTTTGATCTACCAAACTTCATTATTTTCATATTTTGATTGTTCCATGTTGTAGAGAATTCAATTTCGTGCAGTTTTGGCTTTTATTTCGCTAGATTTCGACTTCGGATGAGAAAGTTATGGCCAAAACAATTTCTGGTCATTTCTATGTTCATCTGCAGCATGAACAGCATGTCGCAGAAGGCGCATGTTGTAATGAAGCGCATGTCGCGGTAGCCGCATATCATATCGCAGTTGGCACATATGATGTCTCTGTTGACGCATGTCGCAGTTGACGAATATGATGTCGCTGTTGGCGCATGTCGCAGTTGGCGCATATGATGTCTCTGTTGACGCATGTCGCAGTTGACGAATATGATGTCGTTGTTGGCGCATGTCGCAGTTGGCGCATATGATGTCTCTGTTGACGCATGTCGCAGTTGACGAATATGATGTCGCTGTTGGCGCATGTCGCAGTTGGCGCATATGATGTCTCTGTTGACGCATGTCGCAGTTGACGAATATGATGTCGCTGTAGGCGCATGTCGCAGTTGGCACATATGATGTCGCTGTTGGCGCATGTCGCAGTTGGCGCATATGATGTCGCTGTAGGCGCATGTCGCAGTTGGCACATATGATATCGCTGTTGGCGCATGTCGCAGTTGGCGCATATGATGTCGCTGTTGAGCCGCATGAGCCGCATGTCGCAGAATAGGCCGCATAGTGCCTGTTTTGGCTATTCTATGTCTTATTTGCATGATTTGTGGTCAGAAATTCTTCCAACTCCCAACGTCATAGTTGTATATCTTTCCCTTGGCTTCAAGAATATGTCACTAGTTGTTTTATGCAAGTTTCTCCCATTTATGATAATGTAAGAATAGAACACGATAGTGGTCCACTGTGGTGCACTCTTGACAAGTAAACTGGCATGATATGTCTCGACATGCTGCTATGACAGCTAGCCTGACATGACAAGTATGAAAGACTTGGACACCGTGGGCGATTGTATTTGTACAAATAAACTAAGTACTGTCTTACATCATGTCTAGGATGGGGATCCCTGAGTACCACGGTCAGGGGTACCTACTGAAATTGACTAAGGCTAATTAACTAGAATGATTCAGTAGTCATGAAGAGATTCCCAGCTACAGGCAATCCCGTTATCTGGGCGCATTCAGCGGACTTGTAGCCTACCGACGAGTAGGGCACTTTTCCAGCATACAGTCATGTGGTGCACCCTTCATAAACGGACATTCGACTCGGATAACCGGATGGTCTGCAGGGCTTATGGCTGTTGGGATAATCTCATTGTATCTTGCTAGTAACTAGGCCTGTGATAACCCTAGTTAGTTAAAAGTATCAAGCCGTACTCTTGATTGGCCGTGATTGATTGGATGAAGTTTATTCCAGCTTAGTCTTATTCTGATCCTGTACAAGATTGTATCAGGACATGATTTTTTGTATCGATAAATGATGGGATACCAAGTTCTGTTCAGATGAAGGGTTACAATCCCGGTCCTTGTTTGGTTTAAGGGTTGTAACTTGGCTATCTGAATAGTTCAATGGTTATCTTATCATATATCGTCCTGCTTATTGTGCCCGCCTTAACAATAAAGATCAGGGGTCCAGTTCTGTTCAGGCGAAGGGTTACAACCCCGGTCCTTGTTTGATTTAAGGGTTGTAACCTGGCTCCCGGAGCAGTTCTGTGTCCTCTCTTCGTTTATTGTCTTATTGTAACCCCCTGTCATGCTCGTCATGTTTTACCTTTACTTCAATACCATGATTATTTATACTGGCCTTAACAATAAAGATCAGGGGTCCAGTTCTGTTCAGGCGAAGGGTTACAACCCCGGTCCTTGTTTGGTTTAAGGGTTGTAACCTGGCTTCCGGAGCAGTTCTGCGTCCTCTCTTCGTTTATTGTCTTGTTACCTTATCAATAGTAATTGAGGCGGGTTTCTATTCAGGCGAAGGATTGCAACCCCGGTCCTTATTTGGTTTAAGGGTTGCAGTCTGGCTACTTGAATGGTTTCTCCGTGTTCAATATATATTTGTTATCTCAGTTATTATCACTATCTTAAATTACCTTTACTATTTATTGTGATATGCTGGTTTTAGTTCCTAAGTGAAGCCTCCTTTGTGGCACTTGCTCTTTCTGGGGTCTGACCCAGCTGGTTTTGTGTGGCCAGATATCGGAGCAGCAACAGAGGATCCACCTGTCTTCCAGCCCGATGGTGACCACCAGGCGTAACCAGGGCAACGAGTGGGTTTCTTTTGTCCTCCCACTATATTTGTAAAATTATTCTTTTGAGGCGTTTAGCCGGCGAGCACGTGTTAGCTCGTATTGCACCTTTATTTACTGTCTGCCTACGGGCTGTAACATGATTGACAAATCCTAGGGTTGATCATGTATTGACTAAAACTCTTGCTAGTCCTGACATTTTGTACGACTAGCTTCATGATCATCCAATATGTAATGTATGGGACGCCTTACTATTGTATATTGATGCTCTAATATCTTGTGACTGTTACTACTTGCTTGTGATTGAGACAATAGGCTTATTCTTGACCATAAGAGACTGATGGATTGTAGTTAAACCCTCATATATCTAGACAGCCGTGACCGTATAGTGACGTGGATTCCATTTCATTATACGTAGCTGGCTATGTCTGCCCCCGCTCTCCAGTATTCTGGATCTGGGGCGTGACATAGTTTTAGTGGTGGCCCATGCAGGTCTTGTAATTCAAGATATGTGAGGGTTTACCGAATAGATGTCTCAATCAGTACTTGCCCTTGATCTCTACTCGTATCCTCTTGATCCCTGAAAATCTTGACCTGATCACATGCTTGTATCGTTGTTCTGTCCTGGTCCTTCCTTATTGTTCCCTATGTCGTCTTCTTCAGCGGCATTGTTCCTGGACCTGTCGATCAGCAAGGCGGAGCACCTCCAGCGGACCAGCAACAACCTGGAGATCAAGCCCAGCATTCAGGAGTAGCCTCCAGAGTTATGCCTACCGAAGGAGAACCACCAGTTCAGCCCGTCCAGCCTGCAGAGCCTGATGATGGCACTTTGGTGGGTCTCATCAGGTCATTATTAGCCTCTCAGGATCGTCAAGGAGATGCCTTGCACCAGGCGGTGGCAGACGCTTTGACCAGAGGAGGTCATCAGGGTAATAGCGCGGCCAACAGCTTCAAGCGCTTGAACCCTCCCTTCTTCGATGGCAGTGAAGATGCGATCGCTGCAGATGCATGGCTTCAGGACACAGAGGTGATTCTAGAAGCAGCCAAGACTCCAGAAGCCGAGAAGGTGGCCGTAGTGCGCCTGCAGTTACTAGATCTTGCCCGCAGCTGGTGGACAGCGCAGGCCGATGGATTAGTGGCCCCTATTTCATGGGCAGTATTCAGGGAGAGATTCCAGACCAAGTATTTTGATGCTGTAGCTCGGTATGATCTACAGACGAGGTTCACTAATCTGAAGCAGATGGGCAGGACGGTCGATGGATATGCGACCGAGTTCTCCAGGCTTAGTCGGTTTGCTCCCACCTTGGTGGCGACCGAGTTCGATAGAGCCCAGCGGTTCCAACAGGGGCTTCACCTGGAGATTCTATTGGCGGTGGAGCAGTTTGAGCATCAGACCTTTGATGCAGTACTACGGGCAGCCCGGAGGCATGAGTACACCTCCCAGAGGATCGTGGATAGGACCGGAGGTCGGAAGCGATCTCACGGCCAGATGAATCAGTCATCAGCACCAGCCCCAGCAGCCAGGGCTTTGACCATTGGAGCTCCGAGGCGGGCGGCCTCAGTGACGTCGGTTCAGCATTCTACCCCGACGCACCCTCAGCAGCAGAAGCAGAAGCAGTCTTCCGCAGTGGGATGTTCACACTGCGGGAAGCCAGGGCATGTGGTGTCAGAATGTCGCAGAGCACAGGGTTTGTGCTTGGTTTGTGGTGCCCCGGACCACAGGGTTGGGAACTGCCCGAATAGGGGGAGTTCGTCGGCCTTCTCTAGTCCTTCAGTTAGAGGACCAGCACCAGTCCAGCAGCAGCTGCAGTACCCGTTCTCGAGGCCATTGCCGACGCAGGCCCAGGCATTCCAGCAGCAGAGGCCGCAGCAGTATGCCCAAGCCCAAGTCCTGATCCAGAGCAGGCAGAGGAATTTTCAGCAGAGGGGACCCGTACCCCGAGGACATGGTCAAGTGCTGGCTTTGACCATGGGAGAAGAAGGAATAGCACCAGGTGAGGTGGTAGCAGGTACTATTCTCGTCAACACCTTTCCAGCTTCAGTATTATTTGATTCTGGTGCCTCGCATTCATTTATGTCTGCACGATTCGCGACACGGGTAGGATTGGAGCCCGAGTCATTATCAGTAAGGCTCAATATACTTACTGGTAACGGACTTGTGGGGGTAGATAGAGTATTTTCCTCGTGTCGGATCGTAGTTAGCGGTAGAGAATTTCCTGCTAGATTGATAGAGTTCCCGATGGCCGATTATGATGTGGTCTTAGGGATGGATTGGTTGAGGGACCAGTATGCTAGGATAGACTGCCACATTGGCAGGGTTATTTTTAGCATTCCAGGCGAGCCGGAGTTTTCCTTCTCCCGAGGCGAAGTTGAACCTTCTCCTTCAGTGTTGCGGATGGCAGTGGCAGCAGTACAGTTACCTCGGATAGTCGAAGAGTTTTCGGATGTTTTCCCCGAAGAGCTTCCAGGGATGCCGCCAGAGCGGGAGATCGAGTTCACCATCGACTTGATTCCCGGAACAGCCCCAGTGTCAGAGAGAGTCTACATGATGGCGCCGTCAGAGCTAGAGATATTGTACAAGATGATTGAAGAACTCCGAACCAAGGAATTCATTCGTGCTAGTGGATCGCCTTGGGGAGCCCCGATGCTTCTTGTGAAAAAGAAGGATGGTACGTCTAGATTGTGTATTGATTATCGTACCTTGAACTCAGTGACAATCAAGAACAGATATCCTCTCCCGAGGATAGATGACTTATTTGATCAACTCAAGGGGGCAGCAGTATTTTCGAAGATCGACTTGCGGTCAGGATACCACCAGATCAGAGTCAGAGAGCAGGACATCCCGAAGACAGCTTTTAGATCTAGGTATGGACATTGGGAGTTCCTTGTGATGCCATTTGGAGCAACCAATGCGCCGGCTGTGTTCATGGACCTCATGAATCGCATCTTCATGCCTTATTTGGATCAGTTCGTGATTGTGTTCCTAGACGACATCCTGGTCTACAGCAAGAGCGAAGCGGAGCATGAGCAACACCTCAGAGTTGTTCTTCAGATTCTCAGAGAGCACCAGTTGTATGCCAAGTTTAGTAAATGCGAGTTCTGGCTCGATCGCATTTCATACTTGGGTCATATCATCACCAGAGGAGGAGTAGAAGTGGATCCCCAGAAGATCGTGGCCATTGAAACATGGCCAGTACCTAGCACAGTGGCAGAAGTCCGTAGTTTTCTTGGCTTGGCCGGCTACTACCGGCGATTTGTTTCAGACTTTGCTCGAATTTCTGCGCCATTGACCCAGTTGATCCGCAAGGATGTGCAGTTTGCTTGGACAGCAGAATGCCAGGATTCTTTTGAGAGGTTGAAGCGAGGCTTGATGACGGCTCCTATTCTCACGCTTCCAGATGGGACCGGAGGATTTTTAGTATACTGTGATGCTTCAGGCAGAGGTTTGGGATGTGTTCTGATGCAGCATGGGAAGGTAATAGCTTATGCGTCATGGCAACTTCGTGATCATGAGAGAAATTACCCAACCCATGACTTGGAGCTAGCAGCAGTAGTGTTTGCACTTAAGTTGTGGAGGCACTACCTATACGGAGATATGGTGGAGATCTTCACCGACCACAAGAGCCTGAAGTATGTTTTCACCCAGAAGGATCTTAACATGCGTTAGAGGAGATGGCTAGAGCTGTTTGTGGATTATGATGTCAACTTGCAGTATCACCCAGGAAAGGCCAACGTTGTTGCAGATGCATTGAGCAGGAGAGCCGGAGTTTATTTCCTAACAGCGCAACCAGAGATGTAAGCCGATCTTCAGAAGATGGGTATAGAAGTTGTCCTTCCTTCCAGTATGGCATTGATGGCCAGCATGCAAGTTCAGTCCACTATAGTCGAGAGGATCCGAATGGCACAGTCAGCAGATTCCAAGCTTCAGCGACTTAGAGCAGAGTGTGAGGCAGGACGAAGACCAGAGTTATGCATCCATGAAGACGGTACACTTCGACATGGCAAGCGTCTTTGTGTACCCAGTGGAGATATCAGACAGGAGATCATGGCAGAGTCCCACAGTTCGCAGTATTCCATTCATCCCGGCGGTACGAAGATGTACCGTGATATCCGCCAGCACTTTTGGTGGAATGGTATGAAGAGGGAGATAGCCCGGTTTGTCTCTCGTTGTTTAGTCTGCCAACAAGTTAAGGCTGAACATCAGAGACCAGCTGGACTACTTCAACCGTTGCCGATTCCAGAGTGGAAATGGGAGCATGTAACCATGGATTTTATGACTGGATTGCCTAGAACCCCGGCGGGCAGAGATGCTATTTGGGTTGTCATAGACAGGCTCACGAAGGTGGCTCACTTTCTCCCGTTCAGAGTTGGTCAGTCGACGGCTCAGCTAGCGGAGATGTATCTCCGACAGATTGTCAGGTTGCACGGTATACCAGTCAGTATCACTTCAGACAGAGATTCAAGATTTACGTCGCACTTTTGGTGTAGCTTACAAGAAAGTTTGGGAACTCACCTCCAGTTCAGTTCAGCTTATCACCCGCAGACAGATGGCCAGTCGGAGCGTACGATCCAGACTCTTGAAGATATGTTGTGATCTTGTACACTCGACTTCGGTGGTTCGTGGGAAGATCACGTACACCTGGTGGAGTTCTCGTACAACAACAGTTTCCAGGCCAGTATCCAGATGGCACCGTTCGAGGCACTGTATGGCAGGAAGTGTCGATCCCCGCTAGCCTGGGATGATGTTGGAGAGAGGCAGATGCTTGGTCCGGAAATGATTGCTCAGACCGTTGAAGTGGTCAGAAAAGTCAGAGATCATCTTCGAGTTGCCCAAGATCGCCAGCGTCATTGGGCCGATTCTCATCGGCGCCCTCTTGAGTTTTCTGTCGGCGACCATGTATTCCTAAGGATTTCGCCTAACCGCGGCGTCATTCGTTTCGGCGTACGAAGAAAGCTTAGTCCTAGGTATATAGGGTCATTCGACATTCTGGAGCGAGTAGGAGATGTATCCTATCGTCTCGCTCTTCCACCATCGCTACGTGAGGTGCATGACGTATTTCATGTATCCCAACTGCGACGGTATATCCCGGACCCGAGCCACATCCTGGATCATTCGGAATTGGTTGTTGGTACCAACCTTTCGTATGAGGAGAGACCCGTGTCTATATTGGACCGAAGAGAGAAGATACTCAAGAACAAGACTATCAAGTTAGTCCGAGTTGCTTGGGGTCATCACTCTTTGGGTGAGTCAACGTGGGAGCGTGAGGATGATATCCGATCACGATATCCCGACCTGTTTGACTCGTAAGGTATAATGTCTTCCTTATGCCTTATGCTTTCAATTCCTTGCTCGGATAAATGACTGCATGATAGACTGCTTGTTATAGCTTACGATTAGTATAGCTTATCCTTGCAATTCTAGCCTCTTGATTAAATTCCGAGGACGGAATTCTTTGAAGGTGGGTAGAGTTGTAATGCCTGTAGTTCGTATTACGTATTTTGGTATACGTGTACGTATTCTTGACTCGTATTGCGTATTTTTCTACATGGTTATTTTGACATGACATTGGTTGTGGCTTAACTTGGTTCGACTTAGCTTGGTTTGGTTTGCTTTTGGGTTTATCATGAACCAAAAGAAAACCCCTACCTACTACCACCACTACCCTTTATTAACCCATTCCCCTTTCTCTCTCTTCATTATTCTTCTTCTTCCCTATCATAACTTCTTCAACCACCAGGAGAAAGAGAGAGAGAGCTTAGGCAAGTGCAAACTTGCTTCATGATGGATCTCAAGTTTTATTGTTCCATTCTCTTCCTTACTTGATTCCAAGCCTCTTTAGAACTTGGCATTTTTCATTTTGATGGATATTTTCTTGTAGATCTAAGTTTATATTATTTTTGGATTTCTTGGATTTTGATCTACCAAACTTCATTATTTTCATATTTTGATTGTTCCATGTTGTAGAGAATTCAATTTCGTGCAGTTTTGGCTTTTGTTTCGCTAGATTTCGACTTCGGATGAGAAAGTTATGGCCAAAACAATTTCTGGTCATTTCTATGTTCATCTGCAGCATGAACAGCATGTCGCAGAAGGCGCATGTCGCAGAAGGCGCATGTTGCAATGAAGCGCATGTCGCGGTAGCCGCATATCATGTCGCAGTTGGCACATATGATGTCTCTGTTGACGCATGTCGCAGTTGACGAATATGATGTCGCTGTTGGCGCATGTCGCAGTTGGCGCATATGATGTCTCTGTTGACGCATGTCGCAGTTGACGAATATGATGTCGCTGTTGGCGCATGTTGTAGTTGGCGCATATGATGTCTCTGTTGACGCATATCGCAGTTGACGAATATGATGTCGCTGTAGGCGCATGTCGCAGTTGGCACATATGATGTCGCTGTTGGCGCATGTCACAGTTGGCGAATATGATGTCGCTGTAGGCGCATGTCGCAGTTGGCACATATGATGTCGCTGTTGGCGCATGTCGCAGTTGGCGCATATGATGTCGCTGTTGAGCCGCATGAGCCGCATGTCGCAGAATAGGCCGCATAGTACCTGTTTTGGCTAATATATGTCTTATTTGCATGATTTGTGGTCAGAAATTCTCCCAACTCCCAACGTCATAGTTGTATATCTTTCCCTTGGCTTCAAGAATATGTCACTAGTTGTTTTATGCAAGTTTCTCCCATTTATGATAATGTGAGAATAGAACACGATAGTGGTCCACTGTGGCGCACTCTTGACAAGTAAACTGGCATGATATGTCTCGACATGCTGCTATGACAGCTAGCCTGACATGACAAGTATGAAAGACTTGGACACCGTGGGCGATTGTGTTTGTACAAATAAACTAAGTACTGTCTTGCATCATGTCTAGGATGGGGATCCCTGAGTACCACGGTCAGGGGTACCTACTGAAATTGACTAAGGCTAATTAACTAGAATGATTCAGTAGTCATGAAGAGATTCCCAGCTACAGGCAATCCCGTTATCTGGGCGCATTCAGCGGACTTGTAGCCTACCGACGAGTAGGGCACTTTTCCAGCACACAGTCATGTGGTGCACCCTTCATAAACGGACATTCGACCCGGATAACCGGATGGTCTGCAGGGCTTGTGGCTGTTGGGATAATCTCATTGCATCTTGCTAGTAACTAGGCCTGTGATAACCCTAGTTAGTTAAAAGTATCAAGCCGTACTCTTGATTGGCCGTGATTGATTGGATGAAGTTTATTCCAGCTTAGTCTTATCCTGATCCTGTACAAGATTGTATCAGGACATGATTTCTTGTATCGATAAATGATGGGATACCAAGTTCTGTTCAGATGAAGGGTTACAATCCCAGTCCTTGTTTGGTTTAAGGGTTGTAACTTGGCTATCTGAATAGTTCCATGGTTATCTTATCATATATCGTCCTGCTTATTGTGCCCGCCTTAACAATAAAGATCAGGGGTCCAGTTCTGTTCAGGCGAAGGGTTACAACCCCGGTCCTTGTTTGGTTTAAGGGTTGTAACCTGGCTCCCGGAGCAGTTCTGTGTCCTCTCTTCGTTTATTGTCTTATTGTAACCCCCTGTCATGCTCGTCATGTTTTACCTTTACTTCAATACCATGATTATTTATACTGGCCTTAACAATAAAGATCAGGGGTCCAGTTCTGTTCAGGCGAAGGGTTACAACCCCGGTCCTTGTTTGGTTTAAGGGTTGTAACCTGGCTTCCGGAGCAGTTCTGCGTCCTCTCTTCGTTTATTGTCTTGTTACTTTATCAATAGTAATTGAGGCGGGTTTCTATTCAGGCGAAGGATTGCAACCCCGGTCCTTGTTTGGTTTAAGGGTTGCAGTCTGGCTACTTGAATGGTTTCTCCGTGTTCAATATATATTTGTTATCTCAGTTATTATCACTATCTTAAATTACCTTTACTATTTATTGTG
The DNA here is from genome assembly GCA_029216955.1 of Iris pallida. Lineage (NCBI taxonomy): Eukaryota > Viridiplantae > Streptophyta > Magnoliopsida > Asparagales > Iridaceae > Iris > Iris pallida. The sequence continues at coordinate 4,275,400 of JANAVB010037417.1, forward strand.
ATATGCTGGTTTTAGTTCCTAAGTGAAGCCTCCTTTGTGGCACTTGCTCTTTCTGGGATCTGACCCAGCTGGTTTTGTGTGGCCAGATATCGGAGCAGCAACAGAGGATCCACCTGTCTTCCAGCCCGATGGTGACCACCAGGCGTAACCAGGGCAACGAGTGGGTTTCTTTTGTCCTCCCACTATATTTGTAAAATTATTCTTTTGAGGCGTTTAGCCGGCGAGCACGTGTTAGCTCCTATTGCACCTTTATTTACTGTCTGCCTACGGGCTGTAACATGATTGACAAATCCTAGGGTTGATCATGTATTGACTAAAACTCTTGCTAGTCCTGACATTTTGTACGACTAGCTTCATGATCATCCAATATGTAATGTATGGGACGCCTTACTATTGTAGATTGATGCTCTAATATCTTGTGACTGTTACTACTTGCTTGTGATTGAGACAATAGGCTTATTCTTGACCATAAGAGACTGATGGATTGTAGTTAAACCCTCATATATCTAGACAACCGTGACCGTATAGTGACGTGGATTCCATTTTATTATACGTAGCTGGCTATGTCTGCCCCCGCTCTCCAGTATTCTGGATCTGGGGCGTGACAGTTTAATGTATACAAAAGTGGTCCTCTATAACCAAAATGCCAAAATATATACAAAAGTGGTCCTCCATATAACACATTGATACTCAGTCGATTTCGACGTCACAGTGGTCAGCAGGTAAGTCTCTTGGCTCCTCAAACTTTAACAACTTCTTACAATGGTCGATTTGATGAGCGAAAGGTGTGGTCCAAGCTCTGGCTTCGACCGGTGCTCTTTTGTACCAAACTGTTGAAGGTGGAGGAATCGGAGAATGACCGATCATCTTTAGTATGACGAAGTGATCACCGATGTGACCTATAGTACATAGGTTAGAATGTCCGTGGTCCGGCGGAGGTGCGCACATCGGAAAGAATGTTTCTCTAATACCCATCGAGAAAATTACGAGAGGTATCATGTACCTATTGGCAAATAAATAGACGGCAGACGGGACTGACATGTAGTGGTCTGTCCCGGTAACACTGTCGGTGCAAGGGACGAAGTCCTAGCCGGCAGACGTGCCGTAATGCTTCACCAAATTCGTCCATGCTAAGACAAAGTGTTCTTTGTGTGGTTCAATCCATGTATCTTTGATGTATGAAATGCATGCCGGCTCCCTCGCCTCCCACTTTTCTTTGAACATGTACCATGCGGCGTCGTAACTGTCAATCGTAGAGGCTCGCCACACACAATTTCAGCTTTCTTTCTTGAAATTTTATTTTGGATAACTGTGACTTTCTTGTGCGATCTGAACACACCACCTCTTTCACAGCCAACCGTCAGACTTTGTCGTCCCGGGCGATTTCGGGCCGATCTGGATATCACTAGAACCAACTTGTTTTCCCGTCCAACTTCTCGACACCATTGTACCTCATCGTCGCTTGATTGAAACGAAAGATCGGTCCAAAATAAATGTCCTACATCGATTGCAATTGGAGCATGTACCGCAACCTCGGAAGATCGCAAGTCCTACAATAGAAGTTAAAAGTCAAAACTAAACAACTACATAAAGCGTATTATTATTTATAGAGGAGTCTGTACTTGGTCACAAGTTGAGACACTTCAAGCGTATCTGTCTGCAACATATAATCCTTAGTTCTCTAAAATTTAGTTATAAATGTAATATAGTTATCCTTAGTTCTCTAAAATTTAGTTATAAATGTAATATAGTTGCTACTTGAAAGTAACATCATAATGCCCAGACACAAACGGTGGTGAACCCATAAATAGTGAAATTCTTGCTTAATTTTGCTTTAACATATATCTGACATAATGAAATTCTTGCTTAATTTTACATTAAGCTTACAAGTTCTCAGTTTCAATTTTAGATATAAAGAAATGTTAACGTGGTATTATATGTTTGGTTCTGTTGCTATGTTTTCACTTTTCAACCTAGTGAGTGCAAAATGAGAATTTAACTTTGAAAGGTTTTCATATTTCCTTGTCATATTTCCTTGGACACAGAGGACTGCCACAAATGTGGCAGTCCCTCACATATATAGGACTGCCACAAATGTGGCAGTCCCTCACATATATAGGACTGCCACATCTGTGGCAGTCCTATATATGTGAGGGACTGCCACATTTGTGGCAGTCCTCTGTGTCAAAGTCCAATTTTTGACCCGAAGTAAATGTTAAGTGTAGTCACCACGAGGGTTTCCGATGCGTCGAAGTGTTCTTCGGAAGTTGTAGGAGGAGAGTATCCAGCATTTGATGGTCCCGGTTGTTCCATTTTCTATTTTTTTCTACATTAAACACAAAATTCAACTTTTATATGTAAAATTTAGGTTAAAACTAAAAATATTACACAAAAATAAATTCGACGACTTACAAATTAATGGGAGAAGTGATTGACACTGTATTCTACCATAAATTTTAGGTTGGGGGACAATTTTACCTAGCTAGGGTTAATTATAGGTTTATATGAGGAGGAGAAAAAAGGAGTGGAGGAAAAGAAGTAGTAGAGGGAGGAAGAAAGAGAGAGATGAAATCTAAAATAAAATTGGCTTATATAGTATTTTTTGGGCTGCCCCCTAGTAAAAAAACACAATGGCAAACTTGTAATTTTTTGGAAAAAATTTTGGGTTGCCCCTTAGTAAATGTGGAGGTGCCCCTATAAATTGCCAAATGATAACATCTGAACTTTGCTTAGGCCGGTACAGGGATAAGATGAGACACAGCCCGTTGTGGGATAAGTTTGATAAAACTTTGGACTTGAATAGGGGTGAGCATCGGTTCGGTTCGGTTGGAACCGAACCAGTTTGAGTAAAATCGATCATGAACCGAATCAAACATTTCCAAATCGAAATCGAACCGTTCAAAATAAAAACCGATCTAAATCGAACCTAATTAAAACGGTTCTGTTTAGGTCGGTTCGGTTTTAGACCGGTTTCTCTATAAGGTTCGATTTTGGTTCGGTTTAACCTATATATAACCGGTTTAATGGGTCGGTTTAACCTATATATTCTCTATAAGGTTCGGTTTAACCTATATATAACCGGTTTAATGGGCCGGTTTAACCTATATAAACCGAACCCTTTATTTCCATATTCGGTTTTCGGTTCGGTTCACAAACCGAAACCAAAAATCGTGAACCGAACCGAAAATTAGGTTTTTTACAAAACAAAAACCGAAAACCGAACCTACTTCAAAAAAAACCGAACCGAACATCAAAATCGGTTCGATTCGGTTTACGGTTTTAAACCGTTTTTTGCTCACCCTAGACTTGAACAATTCATATTTTGGGACTGTTTGGATAGAGATAATTCTTTGAAAGTGTAAAAGTGATACTCACAATATGTTGAGTTTTAATGGAATTGTAGCAAGTGGCATTTTCTAAAATGTGATTGGATAGAGTACTTTTTGTCTCCTGCAAGTGGAAGAAAAATGAATTCATTGTTTGGATGGTTGTTAAAAGTGGAGAAATAAGGAGTTCAAGTTGTTTGGATGGTTATTGAAAGTGGATGGGTTGGATGGTAAACCTAGGTATGCTTACCCCCACCCCAATTCATTTAAACCTAAATATTTCTCATTTAAACTTAAATATTACAATATAAATTATTATAAATTACTATTGTTGTTATTAGAAACATAGTTATAGTTATTATTAGAGAAAATTTGAGCCGCACCCCATTTTATTAGTCATATTTCAAGCTGCATCCCACTGTCTTACCTTAATGCAAGTTATTTTCCACATTTTACGGATTCCGTCCAATACCGACAATCAATGCGTTTGACCAAAAGTTTAGGACAAAAATACCCTTGACCTCGTGGGGAATGACAGAGGAGTGTCGTGGGGGAGCGGGGACAATACCATGGGGAGGAGGGCGGCGCCATGGGGGTGCGGGGGGGGAGGGGCAGCGCCATGGACGAGTGGGGGAGCGGAGGCAGCGGGAGGTAAAGGTGGTGGTGGTAATGGTGGGTGTTGGTGGTGGTGAAGGTGGTGGTGGTGGTGATGGTGAAGGTGGTGGTGGTGAAGGTGGTGGTGGTGTGGTGATAATGGTGGTGTTAGTGGTGGTGATGGCAGAGGGCTAAGCGAGGCGAGGGAGAGGGGGAGGGGGACGAGCACGGAGGGGGGGCAAAAGGTTGTTGTGAAGAAGAAGAGGGTAATTTCGTCCTAAAATTTTGGTCAAACACGTTGACTATCGGTCTTGGACGAAATTCGTGAAATGTGGAGGATAACTTACATAGCAGTGAGGTGCACCTTGAAATATGACCAATAAAGTGGAGTACGACTCAAATTTTTTCTTCTTATTATTATTATTATTATTTATACTCATTACCTCTCTCTGTCTCTTCTCTCTCCTCTCTCTCTCTCTCTCTAACGAGAGGAAAAAAAAAACCCTCTTCTCCGTCGTCTCCTTCTCCCTCTTCCGGCGAGCTCAAGCTCCAGTCTTTGTCCAAGTTCAGGAGAACACGGCGAGCTTAAGCCCCTTCCTCTTCCGGCGAGCTCAAGCCCCTCCCTGGAGCACGAACGTCCTGCCGAGCACGACTTCCACTAGCATACGGACCTCCCTCGCGAAGATGGTGGGAGGGAAGCTCAGTTCCAACCGCCGGCGACGGGCTCCAACCATTGACGCGTCACTATGAAGTAGTTCCTTTAGTTTTTTGGTGACCTCATGTAGGTGACCACAACAACCCTATTTTTTCCCTTTCCTCTGGAGTTCCTTCCAGAGTCCCTTCAGTTTTGGGGTGGAGGTGAAAGTGAAGAGAAATTTGGAGAGAGGGGGGACCGGGGGGGACAAGAACTACACATAGTCAATTCAGAAAGAAATTGTGAAGTTTCAATGGTGTAACCAAGCACCTGAATTTAGGCCACTTTCAAAAAATACCCAAATTCGAATCACTCTCAACCAACCAAACATGCCCTTGCTTAGGACAATTCTGTAGGAACCCTAGAGGGGGGGTGAATAGGGTCAAGCTAACTAATCAAGCACTTAGCACAAGCTAATTGGCAATTTAAAAATATAAGTGCAAGAGAAGAAGCAATAACAATACCGACACCCGATGTATCCTGGTATCCTTCCTAAAGGCAATCCAGTCCCGGAACTCTCTCCGGATTTAATCCACTATTTGAGCAAATAGTTACACACGAGTTTGGATCCGAAGAACTCGCCAACTTCTTATACGAGAGCTTTAATCCGAAGGCCTCTCCGACTTCAACCGAGAGTTTGGATACGAAGACTCTCCAACTTCAACCGAGAGTTTGGATACGAAGACTCTCCAACTTCAACCTTTCACAATAGGTTTTGATCTCCTTATTCAATAAGATGAAGATCTTACTTTTCAACTCAATAACTCTAACACAATTTGTAGATGGCAAATGAAAGCTTTGTAGAGTTGTTTGTGGATAGGCTTTGGTGGTTTAGAAATTTTTAGGCTCAAAGCATCAATCTTGAATGAAGGGGTTCAAGGCTATTTATAACCAAAGGAAAGGAAAGTGCAATAATACAACTTTCTCAAGCTGACGGATCATCCGTCGAATTTCTGCAAAAATCCGTCGGATCATCCGTCTGTATAGTCCAACGGCTATAAATAGAGCCGTTGGGATCAATCATTCGTAAGATCCGACCGTTGGAATACAAACGGTCATATGGCGAAAAATCCGACGGAATTCTGCGGTTTTTCGCCGGATAATCCGAACATTCACAGAAGGTATTCTGTGAGACCATTCGGATCTTCCGTCGGATTTTCGTGGAGATCCGCCGGATTATCCGCCAGGATTCCGAAGATTGTCCTGGGTTATTTTAGCTTTCGATTTTGCCATCTATTTCTTGTGTTTACAATGATTCCTAAGACTCATTACAGACTCCAAATATACTGTAGTAGGAGCAGGCTTCTGCAGAGTCTTGAAATGATGATGGCTTGGCTTGGCTTCTTTTCCTTGATAGATGTTGGCTTTTTTCTTTGGCGGCAGCTGTCCAAAGATATCTAGTTTTTGAAAACTGAATACCTTTCGGGGGCTTCGCCCCCGAACCCCCGACGAGGGGCGCTGCCCCCTCGACCCCCGTCCGCTGACCGGGCAGCGGAACCCCCGAGTGCGTGGCTCCGGAGATGTCGTCGGATGGTTCAGAAAAATCTTGTAGGATCCGTCGTCTTTGGCCCACCATGATTTCTTCATTGCATATGTCCACATTTGATCTTGTTTATTGCTTTTTCTGCAAGTACATGTTAGATGAACAAAGCAATATACAATGTATCAAGTTTAAGGCATATTGGGACAATGCTTACAATAGTGATAGCATAAGTATTAGGGATACCATAATGAAAACTAGTATCACTAATATGTAAAACAATAGGCACATATCACCACACATATAAGTAGAAGTAGAAATGCTATAGTGATGGTATAAAGATTAGTGATAATGAAATGTTAAACTTAACAGATTAACCATATTCAAAAATATGATACAATCATTGAGCCAACAAATCCTTCATATTCAGTGTGATTCTAATAGTGGTCAGGATTGTAGGTGACCCTTCAGGATTGGTATACAATAAGAGTCCAGGGATGACAAAAACTAGCTTCGGATAGGACAACCCAACCTCCTGAGTCAGCTCTTTATCGAAATCATTATAGATTGCAGTTTTGGATTCTGAGCTAGAGTTGGGCAACCCAACGATTCACTGTTTTGGATTCTAGTCCTATATGGTAGAGCTAGGGTTTTGTACAGACTCGTATCATACTCATTTACAGGGCTGGCCCAAGGGTAAGCCAGACAAGCCATCAGGCTTGGACAATCCCCTGGTTAGCACAACCCCCCAGGCCCTTGGTCTCCAGCTTTTCGTCAATAGAGTCTTTGCGGTCCACCCAACTCCTTCTTCTCAATTGAACTAAAAATCTTCCATGTCCATGTTTTGAGTTAACATTGAGAATGTCTCAAGTAGCTCAAGAGTCAGGAGAGGAACTCAGAATTCGAGCTCACTCGTCGCCAATTTCAGGGACAAACACTCCAGAATATGATATCCTCTCTTTTTGGAGTCGAACAAGGGACAATCAAAATTAGCTCCAACTATAACAACCCAACCCTCGGGCCAGCCCCCATAAAATTTAGATCGAATATGAAACCAACATATTTCACCAATCATTCCACCTTCTAGTCCTTTTCGTGCCTCCCATACTTTTTTGTTGGCGCCACCATCCTTCTTCTTCCTCCTTAATTAGTGCCCCATCCCCTCTCTTCCTCAATAACTGTTCTTGCCATAATACAAGTAATGGATAAAGTTGTCCGTACGAGTCTGGCTCGATAAATAGTTCACGGACTGTCAAACTTTTCTGCAATTCAGAGATTGATTGGTTGAACCGGTAGTCGAGCTGAGTGCTTGCCCTTTTCTTTTCTCTCCTTTACGTTCTGATTGAATTAACGAACTGTAATGACCATTTTTCGTGTCACGTATCTCGGTATACGTGTACGTATTTTGATCCGTATTGCATGCTTTCTTGGTTGGTTCGGCCCAACTTGACTTGGTTCGGCTTGGTTTGCATGGTTCGGTTTTATGTGAACCACTCCCACCTACCACCACTTTCATTAAATAATCCCACCTACCACCACCCACTTTTCATTAAAATCCCACTAACATTTCTCTCTCTTCATTACTTCTTCTTCTCCACATTACTTTTTCAACCACCAGAGAGAGAGAGAGAGTGTGGGAGAGCTTAGGCAAGTGCACCTTGCTTCATGGAGGAAGTCCATTTTTATTGTTCCATTGTCTTCCTCATGTGTTTCTAAACCACTTTAGTACTTGTCATTTTTCATTTCCATGGTTAAATTTTGTAGATCTAGCTTTGTGGTATTTTTGGTTTCCAGGACTTTTGATCCATCCCACTTGCATATTTTGCTAAGTTGATGATACCATGATTGCAGAGAAGTTCGTTAGGTCCAATTTGTCCTATGGAATGTTGCTGAGCCGCATGGACATTTTGGCACTCAGCCGCATGAAGCAAAGTTACATTTAATAAATGTAGCCGCATGCCTATTGCTAACGTATTGTATTAATGCATACATGCCAACATTTTAGCTTTAGCCACATGTCAAATCAATACATTAGTGCATTGGCATTAAATGCATTAATAAAGCAATCACGTGCCCTGGGCATTTAATGCCTTAGCACGAGAATGCACCAGCCTGTGCATTGCTTGGAATACCAAGCAGAGCCGCATATGGCCATCCCAGCAAAATGAGCCGCATGCTTAGGCAATCCTGGAATGTATTATAATAATGTATTAATTTTACGCAGCCGCATGCATTCCTCCCACATACTGTAATTAACGCATTAAGTAGTGCATCGTAATGAATGCATCACAGCCGCATAAGGCTTCAGAAGCTTTAAGCATTAAGCACATGCATTTCTTTCTTTTCTTAATACTTAAGCATTTTTGTCCTTTTCCTAATCCCTTAAGCATTTTTGTCCTTTTCTTAATGTCTTAAGCACCATAGCCGCATAGGCTCTCAGGACTAAATGCACTTTTTGCATTTAAATCCTTAGATGTTATGCCTTAAGCATTAAGTCCTTATGATATATTTTATGCCTAAAGCCCTCCTTAGCCGCATAAGAAGGAATCAAGGCTTTAATGCATTTAAGTCAAGGCATTTGACTCCACATCAGCCGCATAAATGGACTAGAATGTATTATATGCATTTAAGTCCCTAGAATGTATTATATGTATTTAAGTCCCTAGAATGTATTATAAGCATTTAACGCATGCAATGCCTAAATCCTTAAGCATGAGAAGCATTCTTGTATGTATACCTTTTCTTACTGCAATTCTTGAGCCAGCCGCATGAGGCTTCCCTCGGCCGCATGTACATTAATGCAATATTTTAATACATGCAAGCATACATTAATATATATATATACATTAATATATATAAATTTATATATATATATATATATATATATATATATATATATATATATATATATTATTTAGCGTAAATATTTTGTATATTAAATATATTAATATAGTGTATTTACGGCATTAATGTATTATTAATGCATTACATTAATACATTATATTAGTGTATTAAATACATTTGTCTGCTAGCATGCATGTTTATATATTTGCTCCAGCCGCATATGGCCCAGTGACTGCTGGCCGCATGAAATTTTTTCGAGCCGCATGAGTCCCCCCCACTGCCTTGCCCCTTCTAATATTTTAAATATGCACTTGTGCTGAATTAATTATTTCTTGACACGATGGTGACCCGTTGCGGTACACTTTTGACATGACATGATCGTGGCCCGACGCGGCGCACTCCTGACAATGCACATGACATGACAAGATTTGGATGGCCTGGACACCGTGGGCGATTGTGTTTGTACAATTAAACCGATAGTGGTTGCATCATGTCTAGGACAGGGATCCCTGAGTACCACGGTCAGGGGTACCCACTGTAAATGGCTAAGGCTAATAACTAGAATAATTCAGTAGTCATGAGAGATTTTCCCAACTACAGGCAATCCCGTTATCCCGGCCACCATTGTGGGACTTGCAGCCTGCCGACGAGTAGGGCACAAGTCTAGATTTACCGATATGTGGAAAAGAATGATGCACTGCTTAATGAACCCAAGTCGCCTGGATAACCTGGATTAGCTGCAGGGCTTGTGGCTGGAGGAATATCTCACTGCATTGTTAGCTAATGTAGAAAGCCGTAGACACCGATTGGCCGGGATCGATTGTATGGTGTGGTTTCAGTATTCGATTATTGCAAGCTTGATCGCATGATTGTCACTCTTAGCAATAAAGATCAGAGGCTAAGTTCGGTTCAGGCGAAGGGTTACAACCCCGGTCATTGTTTGGTTTAAGGATTGTAACCTGGCTCCCGGAACAGTTCTAAGTCCTCTCTTCATTTATTGTATTATTGCACCCCACGACATGCTTGTAATGATTTACCTTACCAACAAGATTGGAGACGGAGTTCTATTCAAGTGAAAGGTTACAACCCCGGTCCTTGTTTGGTTTAAGGGTTGTGACCTGGCTACTTGAATGGTTCCCTCGTACTCCATTATAACTGTTGTTATCTCTTTACCTTCAGTTCTTTTAACTGCTTTAATACATTTTCTGATATGTTGGTTTTAGTTCTTAAGTGAAGCCTCCTTTGTGGCACTTGCTCTTTCTGGGATCTGACCCAGCTGGTTTTGTGTGGCCAGATTTCGGAGCTACCTCAGAGGATCTACCGACCTTCCAGCCCGATGGTGACCATCAGGCATGACCAGGGCAATGAGTGGGTTTATTTTTGCTCTTCCACTCTATTGTAAAAATTACATTTTGAGGCGTTTAGCCGGCGAGCACCTGTTAGCTCGTATTGTATACCTTATTATTGTCTGCCTACGGGCCGTAACATGATTGACAAATTCTAGGGTTGATCATGTATGACTAAACTCTTGCTAGTCCTCACATTTTTGTAATGACTAGCTTCATGATCAGCTAGATATGTAATGTTTGGGACGCCTTATTATTGTATATTTGGTGATCTTACATCTTGTAACTCTACTTGCTTGCTTGAGATTGAGACAATGAGGCTTGTTGTTGACCATAAAAGACTGATGGATTGTAGTTAAACCCTCATGTATCTAGACAGCCGTGACCGTATAGTGGGATGGATTTCATTTCATTATACGTAGCTGGCTATGTATGCCCCCCGCTCTCCAGTATTCTGGTTCTGGGGCGTTACATGGTTTAAGTGGTGGCCCATGCAGGTCTTGTAAGATCAAGATATGTGAGGGTTTATCGAATAGATGTCTCAATCAGCTCTCGTCTTTGATCTCTGCCCATATTTTCTAATCCCTGAGATTCTCGACCTGAACACATGCTTGTATCGTTGAATCTGTCTTGGTCCTTCTTATTGTTCCCTATGTCGTCTTCTTCAGCGGCATTGTTCCTGGACCTGCCGATCAGCAAGGCGAAGCGCTTCCCGTGGACCAGCAGCAACAAGAAGACCAGGCACAGCACTCAGGAGCAGCCTCCCGGGCCATGCCTTCCAGAGATCCAGAACCCCCGGTACAGTCAGCCCAGCCCGCGAGGCAGGATGAAGGAGCCTTAGTTGGGCTTATCAGGGAGTTGCTTGCATCGCAGGACCGTCGAGGAGATGCCTTGCACCAGGCAGTGGCGGATGCTCTGGGCAGAGGTGGATATCATGGGAACAGTGCAGCAAACAGTTTCAAGCGCCTGATGTCACGACCCGTTACCCAAATTATTGGGCCGGGCCGAGCCATGTCCAGCCTACGCTTAAGATAAAGCGCAGTAAGCTGTTCTAGACAGTCAGGTAATAATGATAAATGTGCTAATAATTAAGATAGTTTAAGAATGATCACAACACAGCTTCTATATAGATGAAAAACCACTAAGTTTGATAATAATACAAACCAAAATGTAAGACTGGAGACAAGGTCCAGTTTAAAGGTACAAACAGCAACTGTGATAATAACCAAACACTAAGTCAAACTAAGCAGCTAAGCAGAATTCCCTGCAAGAATATCCTCAACTGGAGCTCCATAGTACGGGTCACAAAGCATTTCTTCCTCGGTCAAAATACCTACAACGTTATCCTGTCAGGACGGGAGCAAGTACAACCTCTACTACTAAAGTACTGAATGTATAATGCAAGAGATGTACAACAGGAACATGGTATGATAAGACTGAAAAATAGACATACTGGAATCAGGGTAAATCATATAAAGCGGAAATCATGGTATATCTTGATTATCATTTTAAGACACTCTTGTCAATTGTGGCATGTGTACATTAAGTATTAAAACTGGAGCAGGTATGAGATCGGTCAATAGGTGCTATGCTAGTTTACTGCAATGTACGTATGTACATTCCACAAGTCCAGAAACTACATTGTTAGTTTACTGCAATGTACGTAAGTACATTCCACAAGTCCAGAAACTACATTCTCAGTTTACTGTAATGTACGTATGTACATTCCACAAGTCCAGAAACCGCACTGCTAGTTTACTGCAATGTACGTATGTACATTCCACAAGTCCAGAAACTACACAATTAGCATACTACAATGTAAGTGAGTACATTCCACGAGTCCAGTAACTATACTATCAACTCTCTCATAACCCAGTAATTATCATGTAAAAGATACGAGAATTAGTGTAAAGCATGGTGGGAACTGGCAATAGTATGAAACATGTTATGATTTGACTTGCTACCCCAAGGATCAGCATTCACATGGGTTGATTAACATTCTTTTATCACATAACAGTGTTTTAACATGTATAATTAACAAAAGACTTGCAGCTGGATTAATGGTAATTCACAAGGTTGTCACATGTACTTAACATTAAAGACAGTAAATGAGTTTGTAGATGTACTTGCCTGGAGCAAAGCAATGCAATGACAATAAAGCTAAGATGTAGAGTGTCCTGGCACTGAAAACATATATATATATACTCAGACTCTAAGTTACAAGACAATATAAATACACTAGTGATGTGAGAAGGCCAAATTGGACATTGGCTAGGTGAACTTAGCCTAGGGGTTCAAAGTGAAGTGATTTGGCATCTAAACTAACACATGGGTCTCCCATATTAAGGTTGGTTAGCAATCCAAATACTAGAAATACACAAAAATCACAAGTCATGACTTAGCCATAATTATTAGTAAAATAAACATTCTGTGCACTGTGTTCTAACAATTTTAGAAAATACTAGAAATCTCCAATAAATACAAAATAATATACTGACAGAAACCTTGTTAATTATAGAAATTTATTATAATTTTTCTGGGATTTATTACCCAACAGAAATATTTTAGAAAAATCAGTTTTCATAAATATACAGAAGGTGAGTTCTGGTTTCATATGCCAAACTAGGGGCAAAACAGTAAATTAAATACAAAAATTATACTAAATTAGCCAACTTAACAAAGTATCTAAAAACTATTTTTCCATAATTTTAGCAATACTCTAAGTATTTTTAGAAAATCAAAAACAGTAATGCACACAATAATTAATTATCTGCATATTTTGTCCATGTACATAATTTGAACCAAAGTTCAAATACAGGACCCAAGGCCATGAATCAAGTCCAATATGACTTGTACAGGCCTTGAATGTGTGAAAACACATTTGAGCCCAAATACCCATGCTAGGCTTGGACATCAAATGGTTGCAGTATTTTAAATACACAAAAATACAAATTGATAAAAGTGCAAAGTAATTATTATTATTTTAATAAGGCAAAATTTTACATAGTAGCTATAAAAGTATGAACATTATTTTATATAAATAATTTACACTAAGCTAAGTAAAATACACATAGGAAATAATATATATATATATAAATATAGGGATATTTATATATATATAGGAAAATGCTTAACTATAATATTATATATATATATATACAAATATATGTATACATACATACATATAAGAAAATACTTAACTATATAATATATATATATATATATATACAAAATTAATGTATACATATACATATAATAGTATGTATATAATAATATATATCTACATAAGGAAATATATATACATAAATATATATGTATACATAATACATATATATATATATATATACATAAAATAATGAAGTATACATATATATATATATATATAAAAACAGCAAATATATATACCTAAATATAGTATGTATAATAATACATATACACATATATACAAATATATGTATACATATATATATATATATAATTATATATAAAAACAAAAGGAAAAGAAAAAAGAAAAGGAAAAGAAAAGAAAAGAAACACAGCAAACGAGCGCAAGGCTCGAACTCGGCCAGCCAGAGGGGGGGGATTTCTAAACTGTGCGGGCTGGCCAGTAGGCCAGTCCGGCCCGATTGTTAGGATAGGGCTTGGGTTTAATTTATTTAGTTTAGAATGGTTTATATATATAAAAAAAATAATAATAATCCTGTGTCCTGACAGTTAGGGACACAGGAGTCCATGTGTCGGGTTGATTTACGACACGCACGACACGTATTTGCCGTGTCCACACTCACCAATAGAGTCTTCGGGTGCTGGCGTGTCATATACGTGAAATCGAGACACAGTAGGACACAGGAGTCAAAGAGACACGTACGTGTCCAAGTCGAGCGTGCTGTCGGGGTGGCGACTGGCGGAGGAGGCGTCGGGGTCGTCGGAGAAAATTTGGGCTGAGTCGCCTTGCTCCGGCGAGTCGATTGGTGGTGGTGGCTCGTCGGGACGTGGCCTAGGGCGGCTGGAATCCTAGATCTAGGGTTCCGGCGGCGTTCGTCGGGGAAGATGGGTGCAGAGCGGTGGCTAGGGCGGCCGTGATGAAGTCTAGGGTTAGGGTCGAGTCGGGGGGCTATTTATAGGGTTTGGGGTCGGTCGGATTAGGGTTTTGATTAGGGTTAGGGTTAGGGTTTAGGCGTTAATCGCCGAGGAAGATGACGGCCGAAGTCGGCGGTCGGGTGGTGGTTTTGCAGAAAACCCCCCCTAAAATATAGATTTACAAAAACACACACCGCCTTAGGGAATGCAATATTTAATTTGCATAAAGCTCCCCCGCTGAGCACTGTGCAATTTTAAATTTGCACAAACATTTGGAATATTGCAGGATGGTTTTAAAACAATTAGAATAATTGCAAAAGTATTTAAAAACATTCTAATAAATTACAAATTGATATACTAACAATTCTAATAATTGTAAATCACTATTAAAATAATTCAAAAAATTACAAAATGCTATTAAAACATTTAAGAAAATTACAAAATGATATTTTTTGTATTTAAAACTCATTTAAAAATCATTTAAAAATTCTAGAAAAATTCATAAAAATCCTAATAATTATTTTAAGGCTAAAATTAACATTAATAATTAATTAACACTAATTTAAAAAAATTTGAAAATCAGGGGCTTACAAGTCTTCCCTCCTTGAAAAATTTCGTCCTCGAAATTTACAAGAACTGAAGACACGCGAGGCAACTAACGTTTTAAAATAATTACAGTGATGACTAAGGCTATCTCCTAATGATGGAATGTCTATGAAACAGGTCTACTGGTCAATGGCTTGTCTTATGAGTGCGGCTACTAAATGATGGTTTGGTAAAAGTCTAATGACAGGTTACTTAATGAGGCACTAGAATCAAACAGTCATATGCAAATAAATCCAACCTGTGGCACCGTCTGTCAAGTATTCTGGCTCTGGCTCTGAGCCCTGCACTGGTACTGCTGCCTGGATGGCTAAAGGGTATGCTCTCCCTGAAGGTCCTCTGGTAAATGGCTTCGCCTTCGGGCACTCCCGAATCATATGGGTGGAAGACCCGCAAGCAAGACACTGGCTCAATTTCTTCCTACAGATGGAGACATCGTGCCCTGGCTTTTTGCAGAAGGCACAAGAGACCCACTTCTGCTGCTGTTGCCCCGGATCTCGGGTAAATGATAACTGATGCTGAGGATGAGCTGGTGGAGAATAGGCCTGCTGGTGCTGGGTAGTCGTCCTCTGCTGGAAAGTCTGGCGCTTGGACGGCCCGTCATGATGTGTGGTAGCTGGCCTCTTGCAAGACAAAAGACGCTCCTCGATACCTCGGGCTCTCTCCAGTAGCTGGTAGTAGTCTGTGATCCCGTTGGCCACTAGTAAGATGCTAATGTCTGGGACAAGACCATGGCAGAATCTGCGAGCCATCTCCTCCGGGTCGGCTACTAAGCTCGGGGCAAAACGACTGAGTCTGCTAAACTCACCTGCGTACTCATCGACTGTACGGCTCCCCTGTTGCAGGTTCTGGAATTGCAATCCCATGGCAACTCTAGCGGTGGTGGAGAAGAACTTCCTCTTGAACTGGATCTTGAATTGCTCCCAGTTTTCTCTGCCGCCAATGAACATCGTCTCATTTCTGAACCAGACCCCTGCCAGGTCTGCTAACAAAAATCCTGCTGCCTCGACCCAAAGGTCGTCAGGTAATCTAGCCCCTATGAGCTTCCTCTCTACGGAATCTAACCAGTCATCAGCTACAACTATGCCTTCCATCCCAAGAAACTCCTTCGGTTTTAGGTTCATAAAACTCTTGATACTACCTAGCCTCAATTGATGTTCTATAGATTGCGAGACGGGGGTATGCTGAGTATTCAGGAGCCCCTGGATCAAAGCCAGTAATTGGGTTCCGTCGAGGGAAACAACAGTCTGGGGAGGTATGATAGGAGGTGGGGGTGGTATACCGTCACCTGAGGTGGCAGAATCGGGAGAGTGTGTAGGATCCATCTATTTATAAAAGACAAAGGAATTATAAGAATAAAGCAAGCAGTCATAAGCAAACAATTTAGTTACACTATCGGTCCTACGCTGTGATGAGTTTTCCTATGTTGCAATCCTAAAATTCCTCTAGGTGTTCTAGATGTCGTTCCTAGTGTTATCTAGTTATCCTTAATTTCTGCAGGCGTGCTTGGTACAGTAACGTAACCAAACAACTTTAGTCAGGACCTTGCATGGGCCGCCAAAAAAACATGTCACGACCCATTACCCAAATTGTTGGGCCGGGCCGAGCCATGTCCAGCCTACGCTTAAGATAAAGCGCAGTAAGCTGTTCTAGACAGTCAGGTAATAATGATAAATGTGCTAATAATTAAGATAGTTTAAGAATGATCACAACACAGCTTCTATATAGATGAAAAACCACTAAGTTTGATAATAATACAAACCAAAATGTAAGACTGGAGACAAGGTCCAGTTTAAAGGTACAAACAGCAACTGTGATAATAACCAAACACTAAGTCAAACTAAGCAGCTAAGCAGAATTCCCTGCAAGAATATCCTCAACTGGAGCTCCATAGTACGGGTCACAAAGCATTTCTTCCTCGGTCAAAATACCTACAACGTTATCCTGTCAGGACGGGAGCAAGTACAACCTCTACTACTAAAGTACTGAATGTATAATGCAAGAGATGTACAACAGGAACATGGTATGATAAGACTGAAAAATAGACATACTGGAATCAGGGTAAATCATATAAAGCGGAAATCATGGTATATCTTGATTATCATTTTAAGACACTCTTGTCAATTGTGGCATGTGTACATTAAGTATTAAAACTGGAGCAGGTATGAGATCGGTCAATAGGTGCTATGCTAGTTTACTGCAATGTACGTATGTACATTCCACAAGTCCAGAAACTACATTGTTAGTTTACTGCAATGTACGTAAGTACATTCCACAAGTCCAGAAACTACATTCTCAGTTTACTGTAATGTACGTATGTACATTCCACAAGTCCAGAAACCGCACTGCTAGTTTACTGCAATGTACGTATGTACATTCCACAAGTCCAGAAACTACACAATTAGCATACTGCAATGTAAGTGAGTACATTCCACGAGTCCAGTAACTATACTATCAACTCTCTCATAACCCAGTAATCATCATGTAAAAGATACGAGAATTAGTGTAAAGCATGGTGGGAACTGGCAATAGTATGAAACATGTTATGATTTGACTTGCTACCCCAAGGATCAGCATTCACATGGGTTGATTAACATTCTTTTATCACATAACAGTGTTTTAACATGTATAATTAACAAAAGACTTGCAGCTGGATTAATGGTAATTCACAAGGTTGTCACATGTACTTAACATTAAAGACAGTAAATGAGTTTGTAGATGTATTTGCCTGGAGCAAAGCAATGCAATGACAATAAAGCTAAGATGTAGAGTGTCCTGGCACTGAAAACATATATATATACTCAGACTCTAAGTTACAAGACAATATAAATACACTAGTGATGTGAGAAGGCCAAATTGGACATTGGCTAGGTGAACTTAGCCTAGGGGTTCAAAGTGAAGTGATTTGGCATCTAAACTAACACATGGGTCTCCCATATTAAGGTTGGTTAGCAATCCAAATACTAGAAATACACAAAAATCACAAGTCATGACTTAGCCATAATTATTAGTAAAATAAACATTCTGTGCACTGTGTTCTAACAATTTTAGAAAATACTAGAAATCTCCAATAAATACAAAATAATATACTGACAGAAACCTTGTTAATTATAGAAATTTATTATAATTTTTCTGGGATTTATTACCCAACAGAAATATTTTAGAAAAATCAGTTTTCATAAATATACAGAAGGTGAGTTCTGGTTTCATATGCCAAACTAGGGGCAAAACAGTAAATTAAATACAAAAATTATACTAAATTAGCCAACTTAACAAAGTATCTAAAAACTATTTTTCCATAATTTTAGCAATACTCTAAGTATTTTTAGAAAATCAAAAACAGTAATGCACACAATAATTAATTATCTGCGTATTTTGTCCATGTACATAATTTGAACCAAAGTTCAAATACAGGACCCAAGACCATGAATCAAGTCCAATATGACTTGTACAGGCCTTGAATGTGTGAAAACACATTTGAGCCCAAATATCCATGCTAGGCTTGGACATCAAATGGTTGCAGTATTTTAAATACACAAAAATACAAATTGATAAAAGTGCAAAGTAATTATTATTATTTTAATAAGGCAAAATTTTACATAGTAGCTATAAAAGTATGAACATTATTTTATATAAATAATTTACACTAAGCTAAGTAAAATACACATAGGAAATAATATATATATATATAAATATAGGGATATTTATATATATATAGGAAAATACTTAACTATAATATTATATATATATATATACAAATATATGTATACATACATACATATAAGAAAATACTTAACTATATAATATATATATATATATATACAAAATTAATGTATACATATACATATAATAGTATGTATATAATAATATATATCTACATAAGGAAATATATATACATAAATATATATGTATACATAATACATATATATATATATATATATATATATATATATATATATATATATATATACATAAAATAATAAAGTATACATATATATATATATATATAAAAAAACAGCAAATATATATACCTAAATATAGTATGTATAATAATACATATACACATATATACAAATATATGTATACATATATATATATATAATTATATATAAAAACAAAAGGAAAAGAAAAAAGAAAAGGAAAAGAAAAGAAAAGAAACACAGCAAACGAGCGCAAGGCTCGAACTCGGCCAGCCAGAGGGGGGGGGGGGGATTTCTAAACTGTGCGGGCTGGCCAGTAGGCCAGTCCGGCCCGATTGTTAGGATAGGGCTTGGGTTTAATTTATTTAGTTTAGAATGGTTTATATATATAAAAAAAAATAATAATCCTGTGTCCTGACAGTTAGGGACACAGGAGTCCATGTGTCGGGTTGATTTACGACACGCACGACACGTATTTGCCGTGTCCACACTCACCAATAGAGTCTTCGGGTGCTGGCGTGTCATATACGTGAAATCGAGACACAGTAGGACACAGGAGTCAAAGAGACACGTACGTGTCCAAGTCGAGCGTGCTGTCGGGGTGGCGACTGGGCGGAGGAGGCGTCGGGGTCGTCGGAGAAAATTTGGGCTGAGTCGCCTTGCTCCGGCGAGTCGATTGGTGGTGGTGGCTCGTCGGGACGTGGCCTAGGGCGGTTGGAATCCTAGATCTAGGGTTCCGGCGGCGTTCGTCGGGGAAGATGGGTGCAGAGCGGTGGCTAGGGCGGCCGTGATGAAGTCTAGGGTTAGGGTCGAGTCGGGGGGCTATTTATAGGGTTTGGGGTCGGTCGGATTAGGGTTTTGATTAGGGTTAGGGTTAGGGTTTAGGCGTTAATCGTCGAGGAAGATGACGGCCGAAGTCGGCGGTCGGGTGGTGGTTTTGCAGAAAATCCCCCCTAAAATATAGATTTACAAAAACACACACCGCCTTAGGGAATGCAATATTTAATTTGCATAAAGCTCCCCCGCTGAGCACTGTGCAATTTTAAATTTGCACAAACATTTAGAATATTGCAGGATGGTTTTAAAACAATTAGAATAATTGCAAAAGTATTTAAAAACATTCTAATAAATTACAAATTGATATACTAACAATTCTAATAATTGCAAATCACTATTAAAATAATTCAGAAAATTACAAAATGCTATTAAAACATTTAAGAAAATTACAAAATGATATTTTTTGTATTTAAAACTCATTTAAAAATCATTTAAAAATTCTAGAAAAATTCATAAAAATCCTAATAATTATTTTAAGGCTAAAATTAACATTAATAATTAATTAACACTAATTTAAAAAAATTTGAAAATCAGGGGCTTACACCTGAACCCTCTATTCTTCGATGGCAGCGAAGATGCTATCGCTGCTGATGCGTGGCTTCAGGACACCGAGGTGATATTGGAAGCAGCGAAGACCCCAGAAGATGAGAAGGTGGCCGTGGTGCGCCTACAGTTATTAGATCTAGCCCGCAGCTGGTGGGCGGCTCAGGCCATTGGATTGGTGGCGCCTATAGCCTGGGCAGTATTTCGAGAGAGGTTCCGGACCAAGTACTTCGATGCGGTAGCTCGGTACGATCTTCAGACCAAGTTCACCAATTTGAAGCAGATGGGCAGGACGGTTGATGGATATGCGGCCGAGTTTTCTAGGCTTAGTCGGTTTGCTCCCACCTTGGTGGCGACCGAGTTCGATAGAGCCCAGCGATTTCAACAAGGACTCCACCTGGAGATTTTGCTGGCGGTGGAGCAGTTCGAGCATCAGACTTTTGATGCGGTATTGAGAGCAGCCAGGAGGCATGAGTATACCTCCCAGAGGATTGTGGACAGGACCGGAGGTCGAAAGCGATCTCACGGCCAGATGAATCAGTTGTCAGCCCCAGCCCCGGCAGCTAGAGCTTTGACCATTGGAGCTCCGAGAAGGGCAGCTTCAGTTACGTCGGTTCAGCATTCAACGCCGACGCACCCTCAGCAGCAGAAGCAGAAGCAGTCTTCCCCCATGGGCTGCTCTTATTGTAGGAAGCCTGGATACGTTGTTTCAGAGTGTCACAAGGCTAGAGGATTGTATTTGCTTTGTGGAGCGCCAGACCACAAGGTAGGGTCCTGCCCGTTCAGGACTGACTCATCACCAGCCCGGACCAGTTCATCAGTGAGGGGACCAGCCCCTGTACCAGTCCAGCAGCAGTTTCCATCTCCGAGGTCGTTGTCGATGCAGACCCAGGCTTTTCATCAGCAAAGGCCTCAGCAGTTTGCACAGGCACAAGCCCAGAATAGGCAGCGAGGATTCCAGCAGAGAGGGCCGGCACCCAGAGGACATGGTCAAGTGTTGGCTTTGACCATGAGAGAAGAAGGAGTGGCCCCAGGTGAGGTAGTGGCAGGTACTATTCTCGTCAACACATTTCCCGCTTCAGTATTATTTGATTCTGGTACATCACATTCATTCATGTCTGCACGATTTGCGACACGGATAGGACTGGAGCCCGAGTCGTTATCAGGAAGGCTCAATATACTTACTGGTAATGGTCTTGTGGGAGTAGATAGAGTGTTTTCCTCGTGTCGAATCGTGGTTAGCGGTAGAGAGTTTCCCGCTAGGCTGATAGAATTCCCGATGGCCGATTATGATGCGGTCTTAGGGATGGATTGGTTGAGAGACCAGTATGCTAGGATAGACTGCCATATTGGCAGAGTTATTTTTAGCATTCCAGGTGAGCCAAAATTTTCCTTTTCTCGAGGCGAAGTGGAACCTTCTCCTCCAGTATTACGGATGGCCGTAGCAGCAGTGCAGTTACCCCGGATAGTCGAGAAATTTCCGGACGTTTTCCCGGAAGAGCTTCCAGGGATGCCACTAGAACGGGAGATCGAGTTCACTATCGACTTGATTCCCGGGACAGCACCAGTGTCAGAGAGAGTCTACAGGATGGCACCGTCAGAATTGGAGGTGTTGTACAAGATGATTGAAGAACTCAGAACCAAGGGATTCATTCGTACAAGTGGATCGCCTTGGGGGGCCCCGATGCTTCTTGTGAAAAAGAAGGATGGTACGTCCAGATTATGTGTTGACTATCGTACCTTGAACTCAGTAACAATCAAGAACAGATATCCCCTCCCAAGGATAGATGACTTGTTTGATCAACTCAAAGGAGCGGCAGTATTCTCGAAGATTGATTTGCGGTCAGGGTACCACCAGATCAGAGTCAGAGAGCAGGACATTCCGAAGACAGCTTTTCGATCTAGATACGGACATTGGGAGTTCCTTGTTATTCCCTTTGGAGCGACCAATGCGTCGGCAGTATTCATGGACCTCATGAATCGTATCTTCATGCCTTATTTGGATCAGTTCGTGATCGTGTTCATAGACGATATCCTGGTCTACAGCAAGAGTGAAGCGGAGCATGAGCAGCATCTCAGAGTTGTCCTCCAGATTCTTCGAGAACACCAGTTGTATGCCAAGTTTAGTAAATGCGAGTTCTGGCTCGATCGCATTTCATACTTGGGTCATATCATCACCAAGGGTGGAGTGGAAGTGGATCCTCAAAAGATAGTGGCTATCGAAACCTGGCCAGTGCCCCGCACAGTTGCAGAAGTTCGCAGTTTTCTTGGATTGGCCGGCTATTACCGGAGATTTGTTTCGGACTTTGCTCGGATTTCAGCACCATTAACGCAGTTGACCCGCAAGGATGTGCAGTTTGCTTGGACAGCAGAGTGTCAGAAATCTTTTGAGAAGCTGAAGCGAGGCTTGATGACGGCACCCGTTCTCACACTTCCAGATGGGACCGAAGGATTTTCAGTGTACTGTGACGCTTCAGGCAAGGGTTTAGGATGTGTTTTGATGCAGCATGGAAAGGTAATAGCTTATACGTCACGTCAACTTCGTGATCATGAGAGGAATTACCCAACCCATGACTTGGAGCTGGCAGCTGTAGTGTTTGCACTTAAGTTGTGGAGACACTACTTGTATGGAGATAGGGTGGAGATATTCACCGACCACAAGAGCCTGAAGTATGTTTTCACCCAGAAGGACCTTAATATGCGTCAGAGAAGATGGCTAGAGCTACTTGTGGATTATGATGTCAACCTACAGTATCACCCTGGGAAGGCCAACATTGTGGCAGATGCATTAAGCAGGAGAGCCGGAGTTTACCTTCTGACAGCGCAACCAGAGTTGTTAGCAGATCTTCAGAAGATGGGTATAGAAGTTGTCCTCCCTACCAATGTGGCATTAATGGCCAGCATGCAAGTACAGTCCAGTATAGTTGAGAGGATCAAGATAGCTCAGTCCTCCGATTCTAAGCTTCAGCAGCTTAGAGCAGAATGTGAAGCAGGAAGACGACCCGAATTATGCATTCATGAAGATGGTACACTTCGACATGGTAAGCGTCTTTGTGTACCCAGTGGAGATATCAGACAGGAGGTGATGGCGGAAGCTCACAGTTCTCAGTATTCGATTCATCCCGGTGGCACGAAGATGTACCGAGATATCCGTCAGCACTTTTGGTGGAATGGCATGAAGAGGGAGATAGCTCGGTTTGTCTCTCGGTGTTTGGTCTGCCAACAAGTCAAGACTGAACACCAGAGGCCAGCGGGACTTCTTCAGCCCTTGCCGATTCCAGAATGGAAGTGGGAACATATAACCATGAATTTCGTGACTGGATTACCTAGATCCCCAGCATGTAGAGATGCTATTTGGGTTATAGTTGACAGGCTCATGAAGGTGGCTCACTTTCTCCCATTCAGAGTGGGTCAGTCGACGGCTCAGCTAGCAGAGATGTATCTTCGACAGATTGTCAGAACCCATGGTGTACCAGTCAGTATCACCTCGGATCGGGATTCGAGATTCACGTCACACTTTTGGCGTAGCTTGCAAGAGAGTTTGGGAACTCGCCTCCAGTTCAGCTCAGCATATCACCCGCAGACCGATGGTCAGTCGGAGCGCACGATCCAGACTCTCGAGGATATGTTGAGATCTTGTACACTCGACTTCAATGGTTCGTGGAAAGATCACCTGCACCTGGTGGAGTTCTCCTACAATAACAGTTTCCAAGCCAGTATCCAGATGGCTCCGTTCGATTATGGAAGAAAGTACAGATCCCCACTAGTATGGGATGATGTGGGAGAGAGGCAGATGCTTGGTCCAGAGATGATCGCTCAAACAGTTGAAGGGGTCAGGAGAGTAAGAGATCATCTTCGAGTTGCTCAAGATCGTCAGCGTCATTGGGCCGATTCTCATCGGCGTTCCCTTGAATTTTTGGTCGATGACCATGTATTCCTAAGGATCTCGCCTAACCGTGGCGTCATTCGCTTCGGCGTGCAGGGAAAGCTTAGTCCTAGGTATATAGGATCGTTCGACATTCTGGAGCGAGTAGGAGACGTGTCCTATCGTCTCGCTCTTCCGCCGTCTCTGAGTGAGGTACATGACGTGTTCCACGTATCTCAGCTACGACGGTATATCCCGGACCCGAGTCACATCCTGGATCATTTGGAGTTCGTTGTGGGTACCAACCTTTCGTATGAGGAGAGGCCCGTATCCATATTGGACCAAAGAGAGAAGATACTCAAGAACAAGACTATCAAGTTAGTCCGTGTTGCTTGGGGTCATCACTCTTTGGGAGAGTCAACGTGGGAGCGTGAGGATGATATCCGATCGCGATATCCTGACCTGTTTGACTCGTGAGGTATAATATCCTTCTTATGCCTCATGTTTTCGATTCCTTGCTTGCATGAATGATTGTTTGATTACTTAACTAGTATAGCTTGTCCTTGCATCTCTAGCCACTTGATTAAATTTCGAGGACGGAATTCTTTTAAGGTGGGTAGAGTTGTAATGACCATTTTTCGTGTCATGTATCTCGGTATACGTGTACGTATTTTGACCCGTATTGCATGCTTTCTTGGTTGGTTCGGCCCAACTTGACTTGGTTCGGCTTGATTTGCATGGTTCGGTTTTATGTGAACCACTCCCACCTACCACCACTTTCATTAAATAATCCCACCTACCACCACCCACTTTTTATTAAATATCCCACTAATATTTCTCTCTCTTCATTACTTCTTCTTTTCCACATTACTTCTTCAACCACCAGAAAGAGAGAGAGAGAGAGTGGGAGAGCTTAGGCAAGTGCACCTTGCTTCATGGAGGAAGTCCATTTTTATTGTTCCATTGTCTTTCTCATGTGTTTCTAAACCACTTTAGTACTTGTCATTTTTCATTTCCATGGTTAAATTTTGTAGATCTAGCTTTGTGGTATTTTTGGTTTCCAGGACTTTTGATCCATCCCACTTGCATATTTTGCTAAGTTGATGATACCATGATTGCAGAGAAGTTCGTTAGGTCCAATTTGTCCTATGGAATGTTGCTGAGCCGCATGGACATTTTGGCACTCAGCCGCATGAAGCAAAGTTACATTTAATAAATGTAGCCGCATGCCTATGGCTAACGTATTGTATTAATGCATGCATGCCAACATTTTAGCTTTAGCCACATGTCAAATCAATGCATTAGTGCATTGGCATTAAATGCATTAATAAAGCAATCACGTGCCCTGGGCATTTAATGCCTTAGCACGAGAATGCACCAGCCTGTGCATTGCTTGGAATACCAAGCAGAGCCTCATATGGCCATTCCAGCAAAATGAGCCGCATGCTTAGGCAATCCTGGAATGTATTATAATAATGTATTAATTTTACGCAGCCGCATGCATTCCTCCCACACACTGTAATTAACGCGTTAAGTAGTGCATCGTAATGAATGCATCACAGACGCATAAGGCTTCAGAAGCTTTAAGCATTAAGCACATGCATTTTTTTCTTTTCTTAATACTTAAGCATTTTTGTCCTTTTCCTAATCCCTTAAGCATTTTTGTCATTTTCTTAATGTCTTAAGCACCATAGCCGCATAGGCTCTCATGACTAAATGTACTTTTTGCATTTAAGTCCTTAGATGTTATGCCTTAAGCATTAAGTCCTTATGATATATTTTATGCCTAAAGCCCTCCTTAGCCGCATAAGAAGGAATCAAGGCTTTAATGCATTTAAGTCAAGGCATTTGACTCCACATCAGCCGCATAAATGGACTAGAATGTATTATATGCATTTAAGTCCCTAGAATGTATTATATGCATTTAAGTCCCTAGAATGTATTATAAGCATTTAACGCATGCAATGCCTAAATCCTTAAGCATGAGAAGCATTCTTGTATGTATACCTTTTCTTACTGTAATTCTTGAGCCAGCCGCATGGGGCTTCCCTCGGCCGCATGTACATTAATGCAATATTTTAATACATGCAAGCATACATTAATATATATATATATATATATATATATATATATATATATATATATATTATTTAGCGTAAATATTTTGTATATTAAATATATTAATATAGTGTATTTACGGCATTAATGTATTATTAATGCATTACATTAATACATTATATTAGTGTATTAAATACATTTGTCTGCTAGCATGCATGTTTATATATTTGCTCCAGCAGCATATGGCCCAGTGACTGCTGGCCGCATGAAATTTTTCCGAGCCGCATGAGTCCCCCCACTGCCTTGTCCCTTCTAATATTTTAAATGTGCACTTGTGCTGAATTAATTATTTCTTGACACGATGGTGACCCGTTGCGGTACACTTTTGACATGACATGATCGTGGCCCGATGCGGCGCACTCCTGACAATGCACATGACATGACAAGATTTGGATGGCCTGGACACCGTGGGCGATTGTGTTTGTACAATTAAACCGATAGTGGTTGCATCATGTCTAGGACAGGGATCCCTGAGTACCACGGTCAAGGGTACCCACTGTAAATGGTTAAGGCTAATAACTAGAATAATTCAGTAGTCATGAGAGATTTTCCCAGCTACAGGCAATCCCGTTATCCCGGCCACCATTGTGGGACTTGCAGCCTGCCGACGAGTAGGGCACAAGTCTAGATTTATCGATATGTGGAAAAGAATGATGCACTGCTTAATGAACCCAAGTCGCCTGGATAACCTGGATTAGCTGCAGGGCTTGTGGCTGGAGGAATATCTCACTGCATTGTTAGCTAATGTAGAAAGCCGTAGACACCGATTGGCCGGGATCGATTGTATGGTGTGGTTTCAGTACTCGATTATTGCAAGCTTGATCACATGATTGTCACTCTTAGCAATAAAGAACAAAGGCTAAGTTCGGTTCAGGCGAAGGATTACAACCCCGGTCCTTGTTTGGTTTAAGGGTTATAACCTGGCTCCCGGAACAGTTCTAAGTCCTCTCTTCGTTTATTGTATTATTGCACCCCACGACATGCTTGTAATGATTTACCTTACCAACAAGATTGGAGACGGAGTTCTATTCAAGTGAAAGGTTACAACCCCGGTCCTTGTTTGGTTTAAGGGTTGTGACCTGGCTACTTGAATGGTTCCCTCGTACTCCATTATAACTGTTGTTATCTCTTTACCTTCAGTTCTTTTAACTGCTTTAATACATTTTCTGATATGTTGGTTTTAGTTCTTAAGTGAAGCCTCCTTTGTGGCACTTGCTCTTTCTGGGATCTGACCCAGCTGGTTTTGTGTGGCCAGATTTCGGAGCTACCTCAGAGGATCTACCGACCTTCCAGCCCGATGGTGACCATCAGGCATGACCAGGGCAATGAGTGGGTTTATTTTTGCTCTTCCACTCTATTGTAAAAATTACATTTTGAGGCGTTTAGCCGGCGAGCACCTGTTAGCTCGTATTGTATACCTTATTATTGTCTGCCTACGGGCCGTAACATGATTGACAAATCCTAGGGTTGATCATGTATGACTAAACTCTTGCTAGTCCTCACATTTTTGTAATGACTAGCTTCATGATCAGCTAGATATGTAATGTTTGGGATGCCTTATTATTGTATATTTGGTGATCTTACATCTTGTAACTCTACTTGCTTGCTTGAGATTGAGACAATGAGGCTTGTTGTTGACCATAAAAGACTGATGGATTGTAGTTAAACCCTCATGTATCTAGACAGCCGTGACCGTATAGTGGAATGGATTTCATTTCATTATACGTAGCTGGCTATGTATGCCCCCCGCTCTCCAGTATTCTGGTTCTGGGGCGTTACATGGTTTAAGTGGTGGCCCATGCAGGTCTTGTAAGATCAAGATATGTGAGGGTTTATCAAATAGATGTCTCAATCAGCTCTCGTCTTTGATCTCTGCCCATATTTTCTAATCCCTGAGATTCTCGACCTGAACACATGCTTGTATCGTTGAATCTGTCTTGGTCCTTCTTATTGTTCCCTATGTCGTCTTCTTCAGCGGCATTGTTCCTGGACCTGCCGATCAGCAAGGCGAAGCGCTTCCCGTGGACCAGCAGCAACAAGAAGACCAGGCACAGCACTCAGGAGCAGCCTCCCGGGCCATGCCTTCCAGAGATCCAGAACCCCCGGTACAGTCAGCCCAGCCCGCGAGGCAGGATGAAGGAGCCTTAGTTGGGCTTATCAGGGAGTTGCTTGCATCGCAGGACCGTCGAGGAGATGCCTTGCACCAGGCAGTGGCGGATGCTCTGGACAGAGGTGGATATCATGGGAACAGTGCAGCAAACAGTTTCAAGCGCCTGATGTCACGACCCGTTACCCAAATTGTTGGGCCGGGCCGAGCCATGTCCAGCCTACGCTTAAGATAAAGCGCAGTAAGCTGTTCTAGACAGTCAGGTAATAATGATAAATGTGCTAATAATTAAGATAGTTTAAGAATGATCACAACACAGCTTCTATATAGATGAAAAACCACTAAGTTTGATAATAATACAAACCAAAATGTAAGACTGGAGACAAGGTCCAGTTTAAAGGTACAAACAGCAACTGTGATAATAACCAAACACTAAGTCAAACTAAGCAGCTAAGCAGAATTCCCTGCAGGAATATCCTCAACTGGAGCTCCATAGTACGGGTCACAAAGCATTTCTTCCTCGGTCAAAATACCTACAACGTTATCCTGTCAGGACGGGAGCAAGTACAACCTCTACTACTAAAGTACTGAATGTATAATGCAAGAGATGTACAACAGGAACATGGTATGATAAGACTGAAAAATAGACATACTGGAATCAGGGTAAATCATATAAAGCGGAAATCATGGTATATCTTGATTATCATTTTAAGACACTCTTGTCAATTGTGGCATGTGTACATTAAGTATTAAAACTGGAGCAGGTATGAGATCGGTCAATAGGTGCTATGCTAGTTTACTGCAATGTACGTATGTACATTCCACAAGTCCAGAAACTACATTGTTAGTTTACTGCAATATACGTAAGTACATTCCACAAGTCCAGAAACTACATTCTCAGTTTACTGCAATGTACGTATGTACATTCCACAAGTCCAGAAACCGCACTGCTAGTTTACTGCAATGTACGTATGTACATTCCACAAGTCCAGAAACTACACAATTAGCATACTGCAATGTAAGTGAGTACATTCCACGAGTCCAGTAACTATACTATCAACTCTCTCATAACCCAGTAATTATCATGTAAAAGATACGAGAATTAGTGTAAAGCATGGTGGGAACTGGCAATAGTATGAAACATGTTATGATTTGACTTGCTACCCCAAGGATCAGCATTCACATGGGTTGATTAACATTCTTTTATCACATAACAGTGTTTTAACATGTATAATTAACAAAAGACTTGCAGCTGGATTAATGGTAATTCACAAGGTTGTCACATGTACTTAACATTAAAGACAGTAAATGAGTTTGTAGATGTACTTGCCTGGAGCAAAGCAATGCAATGATAATAAAGCTAAGATGTAGAGTGTCCTGGCACTGAAAACATATATATATACTCAGACTCTAAGTTACAAGACAATATAAATACACTAGTGATGTGAGAAGGCCAAATTGGACATTGGCTAGGTGAACTTAGCCTAGGGGTTCAAAGTGAAGTGATTTGGCATCTAAACTAACACATGGGTCTCCCATATTAAGGTTGGTTAGCAATCCAAATACTAGAAATACACAAAAATCACAAGTCATGACTTAGCCATAATTATTAGTAAAATAAACATTCTGTGCACTGTGTTCTAACAATTTTAGAAAATACTAGAAATCTCCAATAAATACAAAATAATATACTGACAGAAACCTTGTTAATTATAGAAATTTATTATAATTTTTCTGGGATTTATTACCCAACAGAAATATTTTAGAAAAATCAGTTTTCATAAATATACAGAAGGTGAGTTCTGGTTTCATATGCCAAACTAGGGGCAAAACAGTAAATTAAATACAAAAATTATACTAAATTAGCCAACTTAACAAAGTATCTAAAAACTATTTTTCCATAATTTTAGCAATACTCTAAGTATTTTTAGAAAATCAAAAACAGTAATGCACACAATAATTAATTATCTGCGTATTTTGTCCATGTACATAATTTGAACCAAAGTTCAAATACAGGACCCAAGGCCATAAATCAAGTCCAATATGACTTGTACAGGCCTTGAATGTGTGAAAACATATTTGAGCCCAAATACCCATGCTAGGCTTGGACATCAAATGGTTGCAGTATTTTAAATACACAAAAATACAAATTGATAAAAGTGCAAAGTAATTATTATTATTTTAATAAGGCAAAATTTTACATAGTAGCTATAAAAGTATGAACATTATTTTATATAAATAATTTACACTAAGCTAAGTAAAATACACATAGGAAATAATATATATATATATAAATATAGGGATATTTATATATATATAGGAAAATGCTTAACTATAATATTATATATATATACAAATATATGTATACATACATACATATAAGAAAATACTTAACTATATAATATATATATATATATACAAAATTAATGTATACATATACATATAATAGTATGTATATAATAATATATATCTACATAAGGAAATATATATACATAAATATATATGTATACATAATACATATATATATATATATATATATATATATATACATAAAATAATGAAGTATACATATATATATATATATATATATAAAACAGCAAATATATATACCTAAATATAGTATGTATAATAATACATATACACATATATACAAATATATGTATACATATATATATATATAATTATATATAAAAACAAAAGGAAAAGAAAAAAGAAAAGGAAAAGAAAAGAAAAGAAACACAGCAAACGAGCGCAAGGCTCGAACTCGGCCAGCCAGAGGGGGGGGATTTCTAAACTGTGCGGGCTGGCCAGTAGGCCAGTCCGGCCCGATTGTTAGGATAGGGCTTGGGTTTAATTTATTTAGTTTAGAATGGTTTATATATATAAAAAAAATAATAATAATCCTGTGTCCTGACAGTTAGGGACACAGGAGTCCATGTGTCGGGTTGATTTACGACACGCACGACACGTATTTGCCGTGTCCACACTCACCAATAGAGTCTTCGGGTGCTGGCGTGTCATATACGTGAAATCGAGACACAGTAGGACACAGGAGTCAAAGAGACACGTACGTGTCCAAGTCGAGCGTGCTGTCGGGGTGGCGACTGGGCGGAGGAGGCGTCGGGGTCGTCGGAGAAAATTTGGGCTGAGTCGCCTTGCTCCGGCGAGTCGATTGGTGGTGGTGGCTCGTCGGGACGTGGCCTAGGGCGACTGGAATCCTAGATCTAGGGTTCCGGCGGCGTTCGTCGGGGAAGATGGGTGCAGAGCGGTGGCTAGGGCGGCCGTGATGAAGTCTAGGGTTAGGGTCGAGTCGGGGGGCTATTTATAGGGTTTGGGGTCGGTCGGATTAGGGTTTTGATTAGGGTTAGGGTTAGGGTTTAGGCGTTAATCGCCGAGGAAGATGACGGCCGAAGTCGGCGGTCGGGTGGTGGTTTTGCAGAAAACCCCCCCTAAAATATAGATTTACAAAAACACACACCGCCTTAGGGAATGCAATATTTAATTTGCATAAAGCTCCCCCGCTGAGCACTGTGCAATTTTAAATTTGCACAAACATTTGGAATATTGCAGGATGGTTTTAAAACAATTAGAATAATTGCAAAAGTATTTAAAAACATTCTAATAAATTACAAATTGATATACTAACAATTCTAATAATTGTAAATCACTATTAAAATAATTCAGAAAATTACAAAATGCTATTAAAACATTTAAGAAAATTACAAAATGATATTTTTTGTATTTAAAACTCATTTAAAAATCATTTAAAAATTCTAGAAAAATTCATAAAAATCCTAATAATTATTTTAAGGCTAAAATTAACATTAATAATTAATTAACACTAATTTAAAAAAATTTGAAAATCAGGGGCTTACAAGTCTTCCCTCCTTGAAAAATTTCGTCCTCGAAATTTACAAGAACTGAAGACACGCGAGGCAACTAACGTTTTAAAATAATTACAGTGATGACTAAGGCTATCTCCTAATGATGGAATGTCTATGAAACAGGTCTACTGGTCAATGGCTTGTCTTATGAGTGCGGCTACTAAATGATGGTTTGGTAAAAGTCTAATGACAGGTTACTTAATGAGGCACTAGAATCAAACAGTCATATGCAAATAAATCCAACCTGTGGCACCGTCTGTCAAGTATTCTGGCTCTGGCTCTGAGCCCTGCACTGGTACTGCTGCCTGGATGGCTAAAGGGTATGCTCTCCCTGAAGGTCCTCTGGTAAATGGCTTCGCCTTCGGGCACTCCCGAATCATATGGGTGGAAGACCCGCAAGCAAGACACTGGCTCAATTTCTTCCTACAGATGGAGACATCGTGCCCTGGCTTTTTGCAGAAGGCACAAGAGACCCACTTCTGCTGCTGTTGCCCCGGATCTCGGGTAAATGATA
This sequence comes from Iris pallida, assembly GCA_029216955.1. Taxonomy (NCBI): domain Eukaryota; kingdom Viridiplantae; phylum Streptophyta; class Magnoliopsida; order Asparagales; family Iridaceae; genus Iris; species Iris pallida. The sequence goes on from JANAVB010037417.1 coordinate 4,308,155, forward strand.
ACTGATGCTGAGGATGAGCTGGTGGAGAATAGGCCTGCTGGTGCTGGATAGTCGTCCTCTGCTGGAAAGTCTGGCGCTTGGACGGCCCGTCATGATGTGTGGTAGCTGGCCTCTTGCAAGACAAAAGACGCTCCTCGATACCTCGGGCTCTCTCCAGTAGCTGGTAGTAGTCTGTGATCCCGTTGGCCACTAGTAAGATGCTAATGTCTGGGACAAGACCATGGCAGAATCTGCGAGCCATCTCCTCCGGGTCGGCTACTAAGCTCGGGGCAAAACGACTGAGTCTGCTAAACTCACCTGCGTACTCATCGACTGTACGGCTCCCCTGTTGCAGGTTCTGGAATTGCAATCCCATGGCAACTCTAGCGGTGGTGGAGAAGAACTTCCTCTTGAACTGGATCTTGAATTGCTCCCAGTTTCCTCTGCCGCCAATGAACATCGTCTCATTTCTGAACCAGACCCCTGCCAGGTCTGCTAACAAAAATCCTGCTGCCTCGACCCAAAGGTCGTCAGGTAATCTAGCCCCTATGAGCTTCCTCTCTACGAAATCTAACCAGTCATCAGCTACAACTATGCCTTCCATCCCAAGAAACTCCTTCGGTTTTAGGTTCATAAAACTCTTGATACTACCTAGCCTCAATTGATGTTCTATAGGTTGCGAGACGGGGGTATGCTGAGTATTCAGGAGCCCCTGGATCAAAGCCAGTAATTGGGTTCCGTCGAGGGAAACAACAGTCTGGGGAGGTATGATAGGAGGTGGGGGTGGTATACCGTCACCTGAGGTGGCAGAATCGGGAGAGTGTGTAGGATCCATCTATTTATAAAAGATAAAGGAATTATAAGAATAAAGCAAGCAGTCATAAGCAAACAATTTAGTTACACTATCGGTCCTACGCTGTGATGAGTTTTCCTATGTTGCAATCCTAAAATTCCTCTAGGTGTTCTAGATGTCGTTCCTAGTGTTATCTAGTTATCCTTAATTTCTGCAGGCGTGCTTGGTACAGTAACGTAACCAAACAACTTTAGTCAGGACCTTGCATGGGCCGCCAAAAAAACATGTCACGACCCGTTACCCAAATTGTTGGGCCGGGCCGAGCCATGTCCAGCCTACGCTTAAGATAAAGCGCAGTAAGCTGTTCTAGACAGTCAGGTAATAATGATAAATGTGCTAATAATTAAGATAGTTTAAGAATGATCACAACACAGCTTCTATATAGATGAAAAACCACTAAGTTTGATAATAATACAAACCAAAATGTAAGACTGGAGACAAGGTCCAGTTTAAAGGTACAAACAGCAACTGTGATAATAACCAAACACTAAGTCAAACTAAGCAGCTAAGCAGAATTCCCTGCAAGAATATCCTCAACTGGAGCTCCATAGTACGGGTCACAAAGCATTTCTTCCTCGGTCAAAATACCTACAACGTTATCCTGTCAGGACGGGAGCAAGTACAACCTCTACTACTAAAGTACTGAATGTATAATGCAAGAGATGTACAACAGGAACATGGTATGATAAGACTGAAAAATAGACATACTGGAATCAGGGTAAATCATATAAAGCGGAAATCATGGTATATCTTGATTATCATTTTAAGACACTCTTGTCAATTGTGGCATGTGTACATTAAGTATTAAAACTGGAGCAGGTATGAGATCGGTCAATAGGTGCTATGCTAGTTTACTGCAATATACGTATGTACATTCCACAAGTCCAGAAACTACATTGTTAGTTTACTGCAATGTACGTAAGTACATTCCACAAGTCCAGAAACTACATTCTCAGTTTACTGCAATGTACGTATGTACATTCCACAAGTCCAGAAACCGCACTGCTAGTTTACTGCAATGTACGTATGTACATTCCACAAGTCCAAAAACTACACAATTAGCATACTGCAATGTAAGTGAGTACATTCCACGAGTCCAGTAACTATACTATCAACTCTCTCATAACCCAGTAATCATCATGTAAAAGATACGAGAATTAGTGTAAAGCATGGTGGGAACTGGCAATAGTATGAAACATGTTATGATTTGACTTGCTACCCCAAGGATCAGCATTCACATGGGTTGATTAACATTCTTTTATCACATAACAGTGTTTTAACATGTATAATTAACAAAAGACTTGCAGCTGGATTAATGGTAATTCACAAGGTTGTCACATGTACTTAACATTAAAGACAGTAAATGAGTTTGTAGATGTATTTGCCTGGAGCAAAGCAATGCAATGACAATAAAGCTAAGATGTAGAGTGTCCTGGCACTGAAAACATATATATATACTCAGACTCTAAGTTACAAGACAATATAAATACACTAGTGATGTGAGAAGGCCAAATTGGACATTGGCTAGGTGAACTTAGCCTAGGGGTTCAAAGTGAAGTGATTTGGCATCTAAACTAACACATGGGTCTCCCATATTAAGGTTGGTTAGCAATCCAAATACTAGAAATACACAAAAATCACAAGTCATGACTTAGCCATAATTATTAGTAAAATAAACATTCTGTGCACTGTGTTCTAACAATTTTAGAAAATACTAGAAATCTCCAATAAATACAAAATAATATACTGACAGAAACCTTGTTAATTATAGAAATTTATTATAATTTTTCTGGGATTTATTACCCAACAGAAATATTTTAGAAAAATCAGTTTTCATAAATATACAGAAGGTGAGTTCTGGTTTCATATGCCAAACTAGGGGCAAAACAGTAAATTAAATACAAAAATTATACTAAATTAGCCAACTTAACAAAGTATCTAAAAACTATTTTTCCATAATTTTAGCAATACTCTAAGTATTTTTAGAAAATCAAAAACAGTAATGCACACAATAATTAATTATCTGCGTATTTTGTCCATGTACATAATTTGAACCAAAGTTCAAATACAGGACCCAAGACCATGAATCAAGTCCAATATGACTTGTACAGGCCTTGAATGTGTGAAAACATATTTGAGCCCAAATACCCATGCTAGGCTTGGACATCAAATGGTTGCAGTATTTTAAATACACAAAAATACAAATTGATAAAAGTGCAAAGTAATTATTATTATTTTAATAAGGCAAAATTTTACATAGTAGCTATAAAAGTATGAACATTATTTTATATAAATAATTTACACTAAGCTAAGTAAAATACACATAGGAAATAATATATATATATATAAATATAGGGATATTTATATATATATAGGAAAATGCTTAACTATAATATTATATATATATATACAAATATATGTATACATACATACATATAAGAAAATACTTAACTATATAATATATATATATATATATACAAAATTAATGTATACATATACATATAATAGTATGTATATAATAATATATATCTACATAAGGAAATATATATACATAAATATATATGTATACATAATACATATATATATATATATATATATATATATATATATATATATATATATATATATATATATATACATAAAATAATGAAGTATACATATATATATATATATATAAAAAAACAGCAAATATATATACCTAAATATAGTATGTATAATAATACATATACACATATATACAAATATATGTATACATATATATATATATATTATATATAAAAACAAAAGGAAAAGAAAAAAGAAAAGGAAAAGAAAAGAAAAGAAACACAGCAAACGAGCGCAAGGCTCGAACTCGGCCAGCCAGAGGGGGGGGGGATTTCTAAACTGTGCGGGCTAGCCAGTAGGCCAGTCCGGCCCGATTGTTAGGATAGGGCTTGGGTTTAATTTATTTAGTTTAGAATGGTTTATATATATAAAAAAATAATAATAATCCTGTGTCCTGACAGTTAGGGACACAGGAGTCCATGTGTCGGGTTGATTTACGACACGCACGACACGTATTTGTCGTGTCCACACTCACCAATAGAGTCTTCGGGTGCTGGCGTGTCATATACGTGAAATCGAGACACAGTAGGACACAGGAGTCAAAGAGACACGTACGTGTCCAAGTCGAGCGTGCTGTCGGGGTGGCGACTGGGCGGAGGAGGCGTCGGGGTCGTCGGAGAAAATTTGGGCTGAGTCGCCTTGCTCCGGCGAGTCGATTGGTGGTGGTGGCTCGTCGGGACGTGGCCTAGGGCGGTTGGAATCCTAGATCTAGGGTTCCGGCGGCGTTCGTCGGAGAAGATGGGTGCAGAGCGGTGGCTAGGGCGGCCGTGATGAAGTCTAGGGTTAGGGTCGAGTCGGGGGGCTATTTATAGGGTTTGGGGTCGGTCGGATTAGGGTTTTGATTAGGGTTAGGGTTAGGGTTTAGGCGTTAATCGCCGAGGAAGATGACGGCCGAAGTCGGCGGTCGGGTGGTGGTTTTGCAGAAAACCCCCCCTAAAATATAGATTTACAAAAACACACACCGCCTTAGGGAATGCAATATTTAATTTGCATAAAGCTCCCCCGCTGAGCACTGTGCAATTTTAAATTTGCACAAACATTTAGAATATTGCAGGATGGTTTAAAACAATTAGAATAATTGCAAAAGTATTTAAAAACATTCTAATAAATTACAAATTGATATACTAACAATTCTAATAATTGCAAATCACTATTAAAATAATTCAGAAAATTACAAAATGCTATTAAAACATTTAAGAAAATTACAAAATGATATTTTTTGTATTTAAAACTCATTTAAAAATCATTTAAAAATTCTAGAAAAATTCATAAAAATCCTAATAATTATTTTAAGGCTAAAATTAACATTAATAATTAATTAACACTAATTTAAAAAAATTTGAAAATCAGGGGCTTACACCTGAACCCTCTATTCTTCGATAGCAGCGAAGATGCTATCGCTGCTGATGCGTGGCTTCAGGACACCGAGGTGATATTGGAAGCAGCGAAGACCCCAGAAGATGAGAAGGTGGCCGTGGTGCGCCTACAGTTATTAGATCTAGCCCGCAGCTGGTGGGCGGCTCAGGCCATTGGATTGGTGGCGCCTATAGCCTGGGCAGTATTTCGAGAGAGGTTCCGGACCAAGTACTTCGATGCGGTAGCTCGGTACGATCTTCAGACCAAGTTCACCAATTTGAAGCAGATGGGCAGGACGGTCGATGGATATGCGGCCGAGTTTTCTAGGCTTAGTCGGTTTGCTCCCACCTTGGTGGCGACCGAGTTCGATAGAGCCCAGCGATTTCAACAAGGACTCCACCTGGAGATTTTGCTGGCGGTGGAGCAGTTCGAGCATCAGACTTTTGATGCGGTATTGAGAGCAGCCAGGAGGCATGAGTATACCTCCCAGAGGATTGTGGACAGGACCGGAGGTCGAAAGCGATCTCACGGCCAGATGAATCAGTTGTCAGCCCCAGCCCCGGCAGCTAGAGCTTTGACCATTGGAGCTCCGAGAAGGGCAGCTTCAGTTACGTCGGTTCAGCATTCAACGCCGACGCACCCTCAGCAGCAGAAGCAGAAGCAGTCTTCCCCCATGGGCTGCTCTTATTGTAGGAAGCCTGGATACGTTGTTTCAGAGTGTCACAAGGCTAGAGGATTGTATTTGCTTTGTGGAGCGCCAGACCACAAGGTAGGGTCCTGCCCGTTCAGGACTGACTCATCACCAGCCCGGACCAGTTCATCAGTGAGGGGACCAGCCCCTGTACCAGTCCAGCAGCAGTTTCCATCTCCGAGGTCGTTGTCGACGCAGACCCAGGCTTTTCATCAGCAAAGGCCTCAGCAGTTTGCACAGGCACAAGCCCAGAATAGGCAGCGAGGATTCCAGCAGAGAGGGCCGGCACCCAGAGGACATGGTCAAGTGTTGGCTTTGACCATGAGAGAAGAAGGAGTGGCCCCAGGTGAGGTAGTGGCAGGTACTATTCTCGTCAACACATTTCCCGCTTCAGTATTATTTGATTCTGGTACATCACATTCATTCATGTCTGCACGATTTGCGACACGGATAGGACTGGAGCCCGAGTCGTTATCAGGAAGGCTCAATATACTTACTGGTAATGGTCTTGTGGGAGTAGATAGAGTGTTTTCCTCGTGTCGAATCGTGGTTAGCGGTAGAGAGTTTCCCGCTAGGTTGATAGAATTCCCGATGGCCGATTATGATGCGGTCTTAGGGATGGATTGGTTGAGAGACCAGTATGCTAGGATAGACTGCCATATTGGCAGAGTTATTTTTAGCATTCCAGGTGAGCCGAAATTTTCCTTTTCTCGAGGCGAAGTGGAACCTTCTCCTCCAGTATTACGGATGGCCGTAGCAGCAGTGCAGTTACCCCGGATAGTCGAGAAATTTCCGGACGTTTTCCCGGAAGAGCTTCCAGGGATGCCACTAGAACGGGAGATCGAGTTCACTATCGACTTGATTCCCGGGACAGCACCAGTGTCAGAGAGAGTCTACAGGATGGCACCGTCAGAATTGGAGGTGTTGTACAAGATGATTGAAGAACTCAGAACCAAGGGATTCATTCGTACAAGTGGATCGCCTTGGGGGGCCCCCGATGCTTCTTGTGAAAAGAAGGATGGTACGTCCAGATTATGTGTTGACTATCGTACCTTAAACTCAGTAACAATCAAGAACAGATATCCCCTCCCAAGGATAGATGACTTGTTTGATCAACTCAAAGGAGCGGCAGTATTCTCGAAGATTGATTTGCGGTCAGGGTACCACCAGATCAGAGTCAGAGAGCAGGACATTCCGAAGACAGCTTTCCGATCTAGATACGGACATTGGGAGTTCCTTGTTATGCCCTTTGGAGCGACCAATGCGTCGGCAGTATTCATGGACCTCATGAATCGTATCTTCATGCCTTATTTGGATCAGTTCGTGATCGTGTTCATAGACGATATCCTGGTCTACAGCAAGAGTGAAGCGGAGCATGAGCAGCATCTCAGAGTTGTCCTCCAGATTCTTCGAGAACACCAGTTGTATGCCAAGTTTAGTAAATACGAGTTCTGGCTCGATCGCATTTCATACTTGGGTCATATCATCACCAAGGGTGGAGTGGAAGTGGATCCTCAGAAGATAGTGGCTATCGAAACCTGGCCAGTGCCCCGCACAGTTGCAGAAGTTCGCAGTTTTCTTGGATTGGCCGGCTATTACCGGAGATTTGTTTCGGACTTTGCTCGGATTTCAGCACCATTAACGCAGTTGACCCGCAAGGATGTGCAGTTTGCTTGGACAGCAGAGTGTCAGGAATCTTTTGAGAAGCTGAAGCGAGGCTTGATGACGGCACCCGTTCTCACACTTCCAGATGGGACCGAAGGATTTTCAGTGTACTGTGACGCTTCAGGCAAGGGTTTAGGATGTGTTTTGATGCAGCATGGAAAGGTAATAGCTTATACGTCACGTCAACTTCGTGATCATGAGAGGAATTACCCAACCCATGACTTGGAGCTGGCAGCTGTAGTGTTTGCACTTAAGTTGTGGAGACACTACTTGTATGGAGATAGGGTGGAGATATTCACCGACCACAAGAGCCTGAAGTATGTTTTCACCCAGAAGGACCTTAATATGCGTCAGAGAAGATGGCTAGAGCTACTTGTGGATTATGATGTCAACCTACAGTATCACCCTGGGAAGGCCAACATTGTGGCAGATGCATTAAGCAGGAGAGCCGGAGTTACCTTCTGACAGCGCAACCAGAGTTGTTAGCAGATCTTCAGAAGATGGGTATAGAAGTTGTCCTCCCTACCAATGTGGCATTAATGGCCAGCATGCAAGTACAGTCCAGTATAGTTGAGAGGATCAAGATAGCTCAGTCCTCCGATTCTAAGCTTCAGCAGCTTAGAGCAGAATGTGAAGCAGGAAGACGACCCGAATTATGCATTCATGAAGATGGTACACTTCGACATGGTAAGCGTCTTTGTGTACCCAGTAGAGATATCAGACAGGAGGTGATGGCGGAAGCTCACAGTTCTCAGTATTCGATTCATCCCGGTGGCACGAAGATGTACCGAGATATCCGTCAGCACTTTGGTGGAATGGCATGAAGAGGGAGATAGCTCGGTTTGTCTCTCGGTGTTTGGTCTGCCAACAAGTCAAGACTGAACACCAGAGGCCAGCGGGACTTCTTCAGCCCTTGCCGATTCCAGAATGGAAGTGGGAACATATAACCATGAATTTCGTGACTGGATTACCTAGATCCCCAGCAGGTAGAGATGCTATTTGGGTTATAGTTGACAGGCTCATGAAGGTGGCTCACTTTCTCCCATTCAGAGTGGGTCAGTCGACGGCTCAGCTAGCAGAGATGTATCTTCGACAGATTGTCAGAACCCATAGTGTACCAGTCAGTATCACCTCGGATCGGGATTCGAGATTCACGTCACACTTTTGGCGTAGCTTGCAAGAGAGTTTGGGAACTCGCCTCCAGTTCAGCTCAGCATATCACCCGCAGACCGATGGTCAGTCGGAGCGCACGATCCAGACTCTCGAGGATATGTTGAGATCTTGTACACTCGACTTCAATGGTTCGTGGGAAGATCACCTGCACCTGGTGGAGTTCTCCTACAATAACAGTTTCCAAGCCAGTATCCAGATGGCTCCGTTCGATTATGGAAGAAAGTGCAGATCCCCACTAGTATGGGATGATGTGGGAGAGAGGCAGATGCTTGGTCCAGAGATGATCGCTCAAACAGTTGAAGGGGTCAGGAGAGTAAGAGATCATCTTCGAGTTGCTCAAGATCGTCAGCGTCATTGGGCCGATTCTCATCGGCGTTCCCTTGAATTTTGGTCGACGACCATGTATTCCTAAGGATCTCGCCTAACCGTGGCGTCATTCGCTTCGGCGTGCGGGGAAAGCTTAGTCCTAGGTATATAGGATCGTTCGACATTCTGGAGCGAGTAGGAGACGTGTCCTATCGTCTCGCTCTTCCGCCGTCTCTGAGTGAGGTACATGACGTGTTCCACGTATCTCAGCTACGACGGTATATCCCGGACCCGAGTCACATCCTGGATCATTCGGAGTTCGTTGTGGGTACCAACCTTTCGTATGAGGAGAGGCCCGTATCCATATTGGACCAAAGAGAGAAGATACTCAAGAACAAGACTATCAAGTTAGTCCGTGTTGCTTGGGGTCATCACTCTTTGGGAGAGTCAACGTGGGAGCGTGAGGATGATATCCGATCGCGATATCCTGACCTTTTGACTCGTGAGGTATAATATCCTTCTTATGCCTCATGTTTTCGATTCCTTGCTTGCATGAATGATTGTTTGATTACTTAACTAGTATAGCTTGTCCTTGCATCTCTAGCCACTTGATTAAATTTCGAGGACGGAATTCTTTTAAGGTGGGTAGAGTTGTAATGACCATTTTCGTGTCATGTATCTCGGTATACGTGTACGTATTTTGACCCGTATTGCATGCTTTCTTGGTTGGTTCGGCCCAACTTGACTTGGTTCGGCTTGATTTGCATGGTTCGGTTTTATGTGAACCACTCCCACCTACCACCACTTTCATTAAATAATCCCACCTACCACCACCCACTTTTTATTAAATATCCCACTAATATTTCTCTCTCTTCATTACTTCTTCTTCTCCACATTACTTCTTCAACCACCAGAGAGAGAGAGAGAGTGGGAGAGCTTAGGCAAGTGCACCTTGCTTCATGGAGGAAGTCCATTTTTATTGTTCCATTGTCTTTCTCATGTGTTTCTAAACCACTTTAGTACTTGTCATTTTTCATTTTCATGGTTAAATTTTGTAGATCTAGCTTTGTGGTATTTTTGGTTTCCAGGACTTTTGATCCATCCCACTTGCATATTTTGCTAAGTTGATGATACCATGATTGCAGAGAAGTTCGTTAGGTCTAATTTGTCCTATGGAATGTTGCTGAGCCGCATGGACATTTTGGCACTCAGCCGCATGAAGCAAAGTTACATTTAATAAATGTAGCCGCATGCCTATGGCTAACGTATTGTATTAATGCATGCATGCCAACATTTTAGCTTTAGCCACATGTCAAATCAATGCATTAGTGCATTGGCATTAAATGCATTAATAAAGCAATCACGTGCCCTGGGCATTTAATGCCTTAGCACAGAAGCAGAATGCAGCAGCTTGCAATACCAAGCAGAGCCATTATGGCATTCCAGCAAAATGAGAGCATGCTTAGCAATCCTGGAATGTAATAAATGTATTAAACGCAGCCGCATGCATTCCCCCACACTGAATTAACGCGTTAAGTAGTGCATCGTAATGAATGCATCACAGACGCATAAGGCTTCAGAAGCTTTAAGCATTAAGCACATGCATTTCTTTCTTTTCTTAATACTTAAGCATTTTTGTCCTTTTCCTAATTCCTTAAGCATTTTTGTCATTTTCTTAATGTCTTAAGCACCATAGCCGCATAGGCTCATGACTAAATGCACTTTTTGCATTTAAGTCCTTAGATGTTATGCCTTAAGCATTAAGTCCTTATGATATATTTTATGCCTAAAGCCCTCCTTAGCCGCATAAGAAGGAATCAAGGCTTTAATGCATTTAAGTCAAGGCATTTGACTCCACATCAGCCGCATAAATGGACTAGAATGTATTATATGCATTTAAGTCCCTAGAATGTATTATATGCATTTAAGTCCCTAGAATGTATTATAAGCATTTAACGCATGCAATGCCTAAATCCTTAAGCATGAGAAGCATTCTTGTATGTATACCTTTTCTTACTGTAATTCTTGAGCCAGCCGCATGGGGCTTCCCTCGGCCGCATGTACATTAATGCAATATTTTAATACATGCAAGCATACATAATATATATATATATATATATAATATATATATATATTATATATATAATATATATATATATATATATTATTTAGCGTAAATATTTTGTATATTAAATATATTAATATAGTGTATTTACGGCATTAATGTATTATTAATGCATTACATTAATATATATTAGTGTATTAAATACATTTGTCTGCTAGCATGCATGTTTATATATTTGCTCCAGCAGCATATGGCCCAGTGACTGCTGGCCGCATGAAATTTTTCCGAGCCGCATGAGTCCCCCCACTGCCTTGCCCCTTCTAATATTTTAAATGTGCACTTGTGCTGAATTAATTATTTCTTGACACGATGGTGACCCGTTGCGGTACACTTTTGACATGACATGATCGTGGCCCGATGCGGCGCACTCCTGACAATGCACATGACATGACAAGATTTGGATGGCCTGGACACCGTGGGCGATTGTGTTTGTACAATTAAACCGATAGTGGTTGCATCATGTCTAGGACAGGGATCCCTGAGTACCACGGTCAGGGGTACCCACTGTAAATGGTTAAGGCTAATAACTAGAATAATTCAGTAGTCATGAGAGATTTTCCCAGCTACAGGCAATCCCGTTATCCCGGCCACCATTGTGGGACTTGCAGCCTGCCGACGAGTAGGGCACAAGTCTAGATTTATCGATATGTGGAAAAGAATGATGCACTGCTTAATGAACCCAAGTCGCCTGGATAACCTGGATTAGCTGCAGGGCTTGTGGCTGGAGGAATATCTCACTGCATTGTTAGCTAATGTAGAAAGCCGTAGACACCGATTGGCCGGGATCGATTGTATGGTGTGGTTTCAGTACTCGATTATTGCAAGCTTGATCACATGATTGTCACTCTTAGCAATAAAGAACAAAGGCTAAGTTCGGTTCAGGCGAAGGATTACAACCCCGGTCCTTGTTTGGTTTAAGGGTTATAACCTGGCTCCCGGAACAGTTCTAAGTCCTCTCTTCGTTTATTGTATTATTGCACCCCACGACATGCTTGTAATGATTTACCTTACCAACAAGATTGGAGACGGAGTTCTATTCAAGTGAAAGGTTACAACCCCGGTCCTTGTTTGGTTTAAGGGTTGTGACCTGGCTACTTGAATGGTTCCCTCGTACTCCATTATAACTGTTGTTATCTCTTTACCTTCAGTTCTTTTAACTGCTTTAATACATTTTCTGATATGTTGGTTTTAGTTCTTAAGTGAAGCCTCCTTTGTGGCACTTGCTCTTTCTGGGATCTGACCCAGCTGGTTTTGTGTGGCCAGATTTCGGAGCTACCTCAGAGGATCTACCGACCTTCCAGCCCGATGGTGACCATCAGGCATGACCAGGGCAACGAGTGGGTTTATTTTTGCTCTCCCACTCTATTGTAAAAATTACATTTTGAGGCGTTTAGCCGGCGAGCACCTGTTAGCTCGTATTGTATACCTTATTATTGTCTGCCGACGGGCCGTAACATGATTGACAAATCCTAGGGTTGATCATGTATGACTAAACTCTTGCTAGTCCTCATATTTTTGTAACGACTAGCTTCATGATCAGCTGGATATGTAATGTTTGGGACGCCTTATTATTGTATATTTGGTGATCTTACATCTTGTAACTCTACTTGCTTGCTTGAGATTGAGACAATGAGGCTTGTTGTTGACCATAAGAGACTGATGGATTGTAGTTAAACCCTCATCTATCTAGACAGCCGTGACCGTATAGTGGGATGGATTTCATTTCATTATACGTAGCTGGCTATGTATGCCCCCCGCTCTCCAGTATTCTGGTTCTGGGGCGTTACATGGTTTAAGTGGTGGCCCATACAGGTCTTGTAAGATCAAGATATGTGAGGGTTTACCGAATAGATGTCTCAATCAGCTCTCGCCTTTGATCTCTGCCCATATTTTCTAATCCCTGAGATTCTCGACCTGAACACATGCTTGTATCGTTGAATCTGTCTTGGTCCTTCCTTATTGTTCCCTATGTCATCTTCTTCAGCGGCATTGTTCCTGGACCTGCCAATCAGCAAGGCGAAGCGCTTCCCGTGGACCAGCAGCAACAAGAAGACCAGGCCCAGCACTCAGGAGCAGCCTCCCGGGCCATGCCTTCCAGAGATCCAGAACCCCCGGTACAGTCAGCCCAGCCCGCGAGGCAGGATGAAGGAGCCTTAGTTGGGCTTATCAGGGAGTTGCTTGCATCGCAGGACCGTCGAGGAGATGCCTTGCACCAGGCAGTGGCGGATGCTCTGGACAGAGGTGGACATCATGGGAACAGTGCAGCAAACAGTTTCAAGCGCCTGAACCCTCCATTCTTCGATGGCAGCGAAGATGCTATCGCTGCTGATGCGTGGCTTCAGGACACCGAGGTAATATTGGAAGCAGCGAAGACCCCAGAAGATGAGATGGTGGCCGTGGTGCGCCTGCAGTTATTAGATCTAGCCCGCAGGTGGGCGGCTCAGGCCATTGGATTGGTGGTGCCTATAGCCTGGGCAGTATTTCGAGAGAGGTTCCGGACCAAGTACTTCGATGCGGTGGCTCGGTACGATCTTCAGACCAAGTTCACCAATTTGAAGCAGATGGGCAGGACGGTCGATGGATATGCAGCCGAATTTTCTAGGCTTAGTCGGTTTGCTCCCACCTTGGTGGCGACCGAGTTCGATAGAGCCCAGCGATTTCAACAGGGACTCCACCTGGAGATTTTGCTGGCGGTGGAGCAGTTCGAGCATCAGATTTTTGATGCGATATTGAGGGCAGCTAGGAGGCATGAGTATACCTCCCAGAGGATTGTGGACATGACCGGAGGTCGAAAGCGATCTCACGGCCAGATGAATCAGTCGTCAGCCCCAGCCCCGGCAGCTAGAGCTTTGACCATTGGAGTTCCGAGAAGGGCAGCTTCAGTTACGTCGGTTCAGCATTCAACGCCGATGCACCCTCAGCAGCTAGAGTTTTTTTTTTTTTTTTTTTTTTTTTTTTTGTAAAGTCGAGAATACATCATCAACTGAAATATGGAAAGATGAATATGACAGCTAAAAAGAGTTTGTCAGTTGGACGTTCGGACAAGGTTGCATCCATACGGGATTCCACTCCACGTGCGGTGCGTGCATACCACGCTTCAACCACGAATTAAAAACAGTCTTTTCTTCCTTTAAACACATTACTTCCCTCAGACTCATCCTTTGTGGTGGCTGTATGGTCACAATACGCAGAGCAAAGTTTTGACTTGGACACAACACCCATCAGAGGCACATACATAGTAGAAAGAGGCCTTCAACATAATCAACACTGTAGCCTTAACTATGTATTTCAGATTAGGCTAAATTTTAACTTGATATCCTAAACTTTCAAAATAGGCAACTTAATACCATCAATTATTGATATTTTTATTTTTCATACCCTAAAAAGAAGAAAAAAATAAAAATATCCATGCCCTCCCCCCCCCCCCCCTCTCTCCGACAGGGAGCGGCAAGGCAGCATCGGGCACGTGCGAGCGAGGGCGCAGCAAAAGCGGGGTGGTGCGTGTGGAGTCGCGCGCGCAGCAGCAGCTGGACAGCACATGCAGGCACCGAACGAGCACGGGTGAGATGCACACGCAGGACAACGAGCACGGACGGACGATGCAAACGAGGGGCGGCACGCACGAGCGCGAGGGGGCGTAGATGGATGATGGTATGGACCGGAAAAGAGAGAAAAGGTATTTGAATTTTTTTATTTTTCAGGGTATCAAGTTGGTTATTTTTAAAGTTTAGAATATAAAATTGTCAAACATGAATAGTTAAAGGTATCAATTTAAAATTTAGCTCCGAGAACAATCAGAAGGCTTCAAATTATCAATATTTACACGAAGGCAAAAAACAATATAACCTTGACTATGTATTTCAAGTTAACCGATACTTGCACGAAAGACAAATCCAGAAATGAGAACTATGATGCGTACTCCGAGAACAATCATTCTCGTGGAAGACAACAACTAAGACAGCTTGGCTTGGCGCGGCAATGCATCTCTTTGATATATATATAGTACAGGCTTGCAACACCAAACTCGCAACAACTTTGCACATGAATCACAACGGATATCGCTGAAAACTTGAACTAAACAATTACAATTAGCCCAATGCTTCATTGACCAACCTAACATGCAAGGGCCAACCAATAGCCAAATTTGGTTAATCGAAAAAGGGATCAGATCAGACCCACCCGAATAATCCGACAGCCGAATTCTTACATCAACATTATTTCATACGCATAGTATAGATTTTAACAAATACAAATGGAGATAGGCATACATATCACTGACCCTGGCGGCATTTTCGTCTCCGATGCCCTCTCATATAAGCCTGGTTTCGAGAACGAGCAAGTTTCTTCCTACTTGGGTCGTCTGCCATATGGGTACATGATATCCTCCAGCGTATTTTTCACGTAGTTGCCTACTCTGTACATGTTCCTGGCCACTCCAGACGCCACCAGTCCAGCGTTTCTCGTGAACCTGTAACCTAATGACCATCAGCATTTTCCTGCTCTTTTTTTAACTAACAGCAGTGTGTACCGAGGAAAAATCAATTGAAAACTGAAACAAACATGCTTTCCTGTTAAGCAACTCTTCTCCCGTATACTGCTGCGCCGGCTTGTATTGACGTGGTTGGGAACGAGAAAGCGGTTGAGGACGAACAGCATCATCTGCAAGTGACAGAAGATTGATTTTCAGTTTTGCGAAATTTACATAATGAACCTAATATTTTTCAGAGGGGGTAGAAGAAGAGCTGCAACTGTTCCCATCTAGTAGTATCTGCCCTCAAGCAGGGAACAACACCCAGTTAGTTGGAAATTTAAAGCTCAAATCCTTAT
The DNA here is from genome assembly GCA_029216955.1 of Iris pallida. Taxonomy (NCBI): domain Eukaryota; kingdom Viridiplantae; phylum Streptophyta; class Magnoliopsida; order Asparagales; family Iridaceae; genus Iris; species Iris pallida. Next base: position 4,323,734 of record JANAVB010037417.1, read on the forward strand.
CCTGATAAACTTAACTTTCCTTGAAAAAAGCTAGAAACATGAGAGTAACCGCTCTCTCACTTCAGCTTCGTTTTCCTTCACTTTCTTCGAAGTCTTGGTCACTTGGAACAAAGCATAGCCCAAGTGTGGGAAATTTCCCTAGGAACATATTGGACAAGGAACTGAAGCAATATATATTTTTCACCTTTTGTTACCTAACGGAAGTGAAAGACCGAGTTACCAGGTAAAAGTCTGGTAATTAATACCCAGAGGTCACTGGAAAATTTTCTCGTTGGAGTACAGAATTGTTGAAAGACTAGTATTGCCGTTTTTGTTGCCTAATGGAAGTGAAAAGACAGGTACCCGGTAAAAGTTCTGGTAATTATTACCCTCAAGGTTACTGGGAAAATTTCCAGTTGGAATACAGGATTGTTAAAAGGCAGTATTGCACTCTCTTTGATCTTTCTCAGAATCATATATATGCAACCCGACAGTCCAACGGACCCCGGCAAAAGACCACCATAGAGTTTCTGCTGGAGATTGAGAATGTAAGTGAATAAGGGAGTCGAACTGCATCAATTTAAACTTAATCATGCAAACATTGTTTCACTTCAGTTCTCAACTATAGCTAACCTCTATGTGAAGCTAAAACCCTTGTACACTGAAGATGAAGCTAAATCTAATTTATCTAAACGCAGCCGAAGCTAAAGCTGCCATACCCTAGATGGATCCCAATGTAAGGGGTGGTATCAGAATGTGTGACAAACTTGGTGGATCAAATTCTTTAATCAAGAAAGAACATAAATATTACTTGTTTTCCCAACCTAGTATGTCATTAGTTTTCCTTAATTTGGATTAGTTTGGCATTGTTATCATTACTCTGCAGAGTTTATTTATTATGATTTTCTGATATTCGCTATGAAATCAATTTCAGAAGTTGGGAGTTTTCGAACTAGACTAAAATACAAAGGGACATTTTAGATTGAGTTGGGAGCCTATTTAGCAAACCCTGTTGAGACCAAGGTTCACAGTATCGGCTCATACCAATACGTATCTGCCGTACCTTATCATTTTTAGTGTGCCCAAGCTGATACCATGCCCACAGATACTAGTCGGTGCCGAAATTTTGGCTCTCTTCACGGTCATTTTAGCAAGAAAAAAAGAAAAGAAAAAAAAGTATGGAAAAGACAATGACCACACAACTATCCGATTGTGCCAAGTGCTATTGCAATTTATTGAAATAATTATTCTGTTTGGCATAGTAGCACAACCTTCAAGATTATGTTGTTTGAAGTTAGTAAAACCAGTTAAGAGAAGCTAAAGCATAAACGAAGCCAAGCTGAACTCGATGTCCTACATATAAATTATCAAGATGTGCCTTGTCAACCACTTACAGATAAAAAGTGCAGCATACCCAACTCAACAACTATTTAACATATCATTCACTATTGTCTGTGTGCGCTACTAGAGAAAATGGGCACGTACAATTGCACATGCATCGGAATGAAAAAAAAAAGTATTGATTATACCGCATTTACTATTGTAGCATCCATGCATGTGAAGGTTTGAAATTTAAATTCATGTTCAAAACTGTGGGGCTCCTAAATTTAAATTCCTCTTGTGATGATGGACGATGGCTTCACCAAGTTGACGGCTTCAAATTAGTTGTTGTAGTTAAATATAGTAAATATATGTTAATACCTTCCTTGGCAGCATGTGCAGGAGCATGGCCAGCAGTTGCAGGCCTTCTATCAATCAACAGCTGCAACACATTTTCATAGCTATCAGACAAGTCTGAACTAAAAAATAAAATAAAACAACAGGAATTTTGAAGTTGTAAAACATTTAAACATAGCAGAAAAGTACGGACAAAAGACATATCTAAGAAGAAATTTTCTACTGGAGCGTACACCCATTGTTCTTCATTTCCATCATGGCTTCTGTAGTAGAAGAAAACCTAGTCGGAGAACATCAAAAAGTATACAATAATATGGTCATATCATTCCTTGAAGATATTATGCCGATTTTACTACAACAAGTGATACGGTTTAAACCTACATCAGCCATTAGAGAAACAAGGGGAAAATGCTGACTCAGAGCTTTGTTGATGTACTGTCCAAAAATTCCTCGAAGATATTATATTGATATCTGACTTCTGAAACCCAAAAAAAGGACGTAGATCGAGGATAGAGAAAATGGATGTGAAGAGAAGTTTGGATAGAAGTAGGTGGAAAGTCGATGGAACAAAGAGAGAAGCAGTTCTCTCTTAAGAAGTGACAAGTAGTCCCTAGAGCAATGCTACTCCAGTAACCCTCTTTCTAAGCCCTACTTTGCAGTAAATAGCCTCAAAATGCCTGACTGATAAACAGGCCAGGCTAGGGTGAGCATTCGGACGATTTGGTTCAACCGAAACCAAAATTTATGAAACCAAACTGCAACTGAACCGAAATTTTGTAAAACCAAACCAAACAAAATCAGTTCGGTTTTTCGGTTAATTCGGTTTTTGCATACTATACTGGGCTAAAGGTGAATTTGGTTTTGATATGCTCTTTGCATAATGGGTCGGCTAAGATTTACAGTAACTTTTTCATAACAAAAAAATCAGTCAAATTTTACAACAAAATTTGACAGTCAAAGTAGATAAAGTAACAAAATAGACAAATATAGTAAAGCCAAATAAATATAAGTTTACAAATGTTAAACACAACTACAAGCCTACACCACATATCAAAAATTCAAATTCCATATATATATGTATATATATGAGGTTGAAGGTAAAAAAGTAATTGTCATTCGGTTTTCGGTTCGGTTCGGTTTTCAAAGCCAGAAACCGAAACCCGAACCGAATAATCTAAAATTTCCATAACCGAACCAAAATTGGAAAACCGAACTGAATTGTTTATACCGTTCGAATCGGTTTTCGGTTTTGTCAGCTCTAGGTTGAGCCAGTCAAGACCAATCAGCTTCCCAAACAGTCTAAATACTATATTTTCAGAGCCAAAACAAGTCCAAACAGGTTCAGCTGAGTCAATATACTTGAAAACCAATATCGACTCAAGTTGATGCAGGAGAACCATGTTTGATGCAAAACTGTGTAACGGAACTGATCCTCAAAAACGATACCAGTTTGGGAAGAAATTAGGATCTCTAGGGTTACAAAATGAGACTGCAGGATTTCAAATCTTGGGCTTCTGGCAACTAGGTTTTGTGGAAGGATAAAATAGGTGGCTGATATTGGAAATATCTAGCTTACGCTTTGACTTGGGGGACGAATTTGGGAACCTAGAGTTTAGAACATTCAAGGGTTTTGAAGAGTTTATGAGAAATTGATAATATTTATTGTATGGCTATATGTATCAAGTCGGGATATCTAGGGTTACAAAATGAGACTGCAGGATTTCGAATCTTGGACTTCTGGCAACTAGGTCTTTTGGAAGGATAAAATAGGTGGCTGATATTGGTAATCTAGATTATGCTTTGATTCGGGGAACAAATTTGGGAACTCAAAGAGTTTAGAAGTTAGAACTTTAGAGCATTCAAGGGATTTGAAGAGTCTATGGGAAATCTATAAAATTTGTTGTATGGATATATATGTCAAATCTAAGCCAAGTTCCAGACATCTAGAAGGATCTTAGGGGCCGTTTGGTACGCAGTAATTCGAATGGAAATATGTTATTACCATCCATATTCCTGTGTTTGGCATAAGCCCAACCAAAAAATCATGGAAATAAGGTATTTCCTTGGTATCATATATTCCCACCATATGAGAAAATAATATTCCCATGTTGGGAGGTGGGTATTCTCTAATCCTAAGCAATGGGAATAAGGATACTTACGATATTGTCCGAACTACCCCTCTGCAACACCTGAAACTGACCTAGACCCAAGACGACCAAAACCTAACCATATCTGAATCCAATGAAAACCTGACCTCAACTAACTCGGCCAAAGCTCAACTACAACCCGAACCTGACCAAAACCTGATACGAACGTGATCGGACCCAAACTCGACCCGACTAAACTAGACCCAAACCAGACCTGAACCCTGACCCAACCAAACCCCGAAACGAATTTGACCCGGGCCAAACCCGACCCATATTTGACTCAAAACAAATCTGACTCGATTATTAAATATGGATATTCTTTAAGATGGTAGCTTATGAAAATTAAGTAACAATTGACATTTTTTTGTTAAACCTTATTTTATTGATTAGTTTATAATATGATAGGTAAGAATTATACTTTAACATTACAGCTTGTTGAATATAATGTAAATGGCTTTAAATAATTTAGGTTTACATTTAAAGACTACTTTACAATAATTATAGTTTTGTAATACAGGATAATTTACTAACTTTATACTATGGAATGTCATATTTCTGGTAATTGATTTATGTACCATACACATGAAATTCAATATTCCCGGGATGTATTATACCAAACACATTAATACATAATTCCTAGGAATTTGATGTCTGGGAACAGTATTCCCAGTAATACAACAATCCGCGTAAAAAAAGGTCCCTCATAGTCAACTCATATATAATTCCTAGGTAGTCAATTCAAAAGCCAATCTATATCAGTACAGATTATAAAAGGCTCATAACAGCCTATTGATGCAAGGATAAGAATAAATTTCAATAAAAAGATGCCCAAAGTTCAAGTTTGGTATCTCTTGGAGAGGGTCTTAAGAGCGCATCATAGATCAATAACGAAGCATCTAAAATTTATGCTCATAACAAGCCAGTAAAATGCAATTACCGCCAATAAAATTGACAACCTGGGTTATGGGAACTGGGAAGTAGGAGGCAGACAACTCTAGTTCTACCATAGTGAAAATGAAATACAGCAGAAGTTCAAACATGTTGAAGTAAGAAAGTCACTCAATGGATCTAGTAACAAACAGTCTAGTACTTGCATTCTGAACTACTTGCCAGGATGAAAGGTGGGAAAAGGAAGTCTAGTGGCAACATAAACAGGCATTGTTATTTTATTTTTTTATTACTATATATATTTTTCGAGACGAGGCCAATTGTTAAACACCGTCCTTGTCCTCGGCTACTAGCACCAAGACCCCCTTACATTTAATTATTGTTCGGGGTGTGATTCAAACCAATGCCCACTCCTCTCCCTTACTAGTATTACCAGTAGACCACCCCATTTGTAGCATAAATATGCAAAATGAGAAGGTTTAAGAAAAACTAGAGGATTCCATCATTCCCAAGGAATCCTAAGTGCAGTCACGAAGATAATACACATTGGCCAACAAGAAGTGCCTACAAACCTATGTTATATGGACACGCCACTTTAAGGCAAAGCATCCGTGTCGACCCGACATGACACGGGTATGGGTACGGAACGGATCGGATCCAAGCAGACACTGCATATGAAGAAGAAGAAATTAGGGGGAGCTCTATACTTACCTAATTTTTATATTGCTGCACAAATTAGAAGAAGAAGAAGAAGAAGGTAAGTTTATTTTTCAATTTGTTGCTACACAGATTAGAAGAAGAAGAAGAAGGTAAATTTATAATTTGTTGTTGATGTTGTTGCACATAAAGGACTCTAATTCAAGGGAGCTGAAGGGACAATAGCTGAATTAAATGCAGCTTTTATTTAATACTTAGGGAGCTAAAGGATTCTTATTCAAGAGGAGCTTTTATTATTAATTATTGTGTATAATTTATTTTCAAGGGAGCTAAATGGACTCTTATTCAACTTTGTATGCATCTTTTATTTAAATGCAACTTTTGTTTAATACCTAGGGATCCAAAACTTGTATTTAATTTACATTTATTCAAGACAAATATTTCCTTCAGCTCATAAATGTAAAAAGTCTCTTCAGCTCTCTTCAAGTTTATATGCATCTTCAATTATGAATTGAATAAATATACTTATTCAAAATTTCTTAAGGGAGCTGAAGTATTATTTTAGTCGAGTCCGCGTGTCGTTCAATTAACAATTTGAAGGGCCCAACTCTTGGATATGTACGCGTACCCGACACCCGTATCCGAGTCTAGGTAACATAGCTACAAACAAGCAGCCTTGTTGGACCATTACAACTGTAAGGTTAAGCTACCAAGGTCATGTTCGACAAATAGAAACTTTTGAAAACTAAGAAACTTTGGTTCTTTTAATTTCTAAAAACTACAAGAAACCTAGGAAAACTAAGTTCCAAATTAGAAATTTTGTTTGTTTGATAGAAGCTAAAAGAAACTTGTAATTAATTGTGACATACAACAAAAAAAAGTCTTTATCCCAAAATTTTGGGTCGGTTGTTTCAAACATTTTCTTCATTTTCTTCCATTCAGCTTTGAAGGATCATATCATCTATAACACTAAAAAATCATATCCATCTTATCCTTCTTTAAAACCCCAATCAATATGCATTTACGTCTACCTCTAGTCATAACATCTCCTTTAGCTAATATCTTATTGTTTCCTTACTGGAGCATCTATTGGTCTACGTTGCACATGTCCAAACCACCTAAAAAGATTTTCTCTCATCTTGGCCTTGGTTGGTGCCAGCTCTAACTTCTCTCGTATATGCCCCATTTCTTATTCTATCTTTCAATGTTTTGCACTTATCTTAGTATTCTCATTTATGATACAATAAATTTTTTAAACTTCCCAAACACTCTGATCCATAAAGCACGGCTGATCTATCTTATAGAACTTTACTTCCAATATCAACGATTATTCTGATTACAAAGTACTCCAGAAACACTCCTCCATTTCAACCATGTTGTTTTAGTTCTATGGACGACTTCCTTCTCAATATCTTCGTTATTATAAATGATTGATCATAAATACCGAAAACTATTACTCCCAAGTTCTCTTGTAATTGTTACATTATAATAATAAAATAAAATGGAGTGTTGAGTGGTGGGTATTTAGTTGTCAAATGTAAACAACAATAATATATGTCATAATGGCTCTCCATGAGTTTCTACCACTTTCTACCTATTTGGATGGAAAAAACTAGAATGTGGAGTAGTTTCCACTTTGGTGTTTAGTCCTACTAGTTTCCTAACTTAATTTTTAGCTATCAAACGACCAACAAATTAGGAAGTAGCCATAATTTCCACCACTCTCCTAATTACCCTCCCACTTTCCATTTGCCAAACAGACCCCAAAGTGAAGAAGTTTCTAATAATAATTGATAACCACTTTGGTGTTCTGGTTTTTTTGGGTTATTTAGTATTAGGGTCTCACATAATAGTGGATATTAGAATTTGGGTCTCGAAATTGTCCAATGTTAGGATTTTTGGTCTCGAAATCACTGTCCATTAGCCTACGTTAACAGTGATTTCAAGACCCAAACCCTAATATCCACTATTATGTGAGACTCTAATACTAAATATCCCTTTTTTCTATAAGCTAGTGCTTTGGGGCAACTTCTGAAAGCAAGGGAGAGATTGCATTCAAAAACTGCTTCGTCTTTTGGTTTCAGAAAAGCAGCAGCAATACCAAACCAGACCTTATAAGAGAGGCCATCCAAAGAAGTGGGACCAACATTTTTAAAAATAACCGTATAGTACTCGTTTCGGTCTTTGGGGAACATTTCGAGGTGGGGGACATCCAAAGAAGTGTTGGAACTTGTTTAAGTGAACAGGAGGCCTATGAGGCATACATTTTTCTATTTGGGGCGTATGTTTTTGTTACATGAAGGGTATGTTTTAATGCCCCAAGTGAAGAACTTAGTTATTCCAAATAGGAGTTTTTGTCTATTTCCTTTTTGTTGTGCTTTATAAAACATCAAAGAGATAATTTATCCACTTACATATTCGAGACATAAAACTAAATCGCAGCAAAATCATCTTCTCCCCCTCTGCACGTGCAAACATCAAACCACCTTCTTCCCCCTCTCTCCATTCAAGGCACCAACGTTCCCTATGGCCGTGCTAGATCCATGAATCACCACCTCCAGCAGGTCACTACTGCCTCGAGATCCCTAATCGCAGCAACATGCCAGCATCCTAAATCGAAGTTTTTTTTTCCAACTATTTCTCTCTTTATTTCCGTTTTCTTATCATTTGTGTTCTTACATATTTACTTTCTTGTAGATGAACGACACTTGGAGTATGACTGACCTATATTATTTTGATGTTTTGGAGTCGATATTAAGCAACTAGTTGTACTTTCTTCATTGCCAAAATGTTTTAACCTGAACTCTTAAGACTCTTAAAGAATGATATAATGAATAGTATGCAATTTGTTTGACGATTGCCATCTAGAATTTAGATTATATTCTTAGCTGAAACATTGATCATTTTCACTCATTTTTTAGTATTTTAAATATAAAGTTTCAGCACCCAAAAGGCTTGTGTCCCACGCCTGAGGACTTACCCTGCTCCCCAAAGGGGCCTAAATGCGACGACTTGCATCTTCACCTTCTAAAACATTGAGTGGCACCCCTCTCCTTAGACTCCTATCGTATTCAGAAGTCTTATTTCCTATTTTTACTAAAGAGAAGAAAGTCATTTGACTCTTACAAAAGGAATTCCACCGGCAGCTAAGGCACTGACTGCCCTTCTGTATCCTTAATTGAATACAAATTTGTGTAGGTTATTCTATTACGGGTCCAAATACCAAACACATCATTATTTAAGTTATTTTTTCTAGGTCAAACATATTTTTTACTTGATAAGTTACACATGAATTCTAGAATTTGTTGTTGTATTTGATAACTAGATTATGTCTCTTTAATGTTACAAACTTGTCATCAACAAAATGATTCTTTTATATATAAATGATAAGGAGGCTAGCCTAGATGGCTCTAATGGCATGATAACAGGAAGGAGGAAGAACTTTACTAGGACAAGAACTTAAAATATACACACATGATTCTGGAATTCCAGCCACTTACACACACACACACACACACACACACACACACACACACACACAAACACAAAATTTAAAAGTCGAAAGACGGGAATCAGCTCTTTTCATGCAATGGGAAAACAAAGATTCATAAACGAAACCCAAATTGATGGAAAAGGTTGATGGACATGGTTAGAGCTGAATACATAAAACTTGATTATTTTTCCCCCTCTAGAACATGTAGTAGCTTTTGTGGAGATTGGGGATTAATGGCTTCATGAGGAAAGTGGCAATAATCAGGTTTCGAATCACCACCTTTATGGTGTTTGTTAAAGAGCATCTCCTACATGAAATTATTAAAATCTACTCAATTGATCTAACAAGCGGTAGGTGATTGATAGCTGTTAGGAAATCATAAATAATATTGTCACATGGCCATATATGAATTAAAGACAGTTGGAAGAATTAGATACAAGCATGACAAAAAGTTTCATTTGGAGATAAGCCAGCCAAACAAGTATATGATTACTATAGAAGGAAGCAAAGATGCAGTTAACAAAGTTACAGCTGAACATAATTAGAACCTCAATGCCAACACAATGTGGTAACTCTGCTCGACTTTCCCCCTTGCCACTAGGTTTTTCTTTGTTATCCAAAAATGCTGAGTAACCAACGCAAACATACTTGAAGTCTGACAGGCTACGACCTTCTTTAGTAGTTTCCATCTCAGATTCTCCAACGGTGTGACCAGGTACTGGTAAAAAAAAGATAAAATTTCAGAACATCTTGCACCGGCATTATTTTCCTATTGCAAATATGGATAGTACACGCGAAGAATAAAAAAATAATATCATGTTGGTGTGCATGTCGTCGTGGTGGTGGTGGTAGTGGTGGTGGTAATGGGTGGCTGGCTAAGAAAAACATAGGTTGCCTCTAGAGCAGACTTCTGTAAAGAGCCATCTCTATGGCGTACTTGCTGGACAGGATTATCTTTAGACACTCCACAGATAACTATTGGCAATTAATTTTTTTAGACTAATCGAAGCTATTGGCACTTATTATGTTCTTTACATGGTTGGCATTCCTTTGTTATGATCTTCAGTGCATTAAAAATCAACAGATACAGATTCCTTTCTAGAAATGCTACATGGTGATCAATTTTATAGAATTAATAGCATATGCAAAGATAAATTCTTCTTGTGTTGTGATTAGTGTCCTATATTTTCATTGTCGGCCCCAAGCTAGAATAAAAGAGGATTGCTTTAGGTGGCTGATAGCAAACGTAACACATACAACAAAAACAAAGCCTTTATCCCATATTTTTTGGGCCAATTGTTTGGATCCTTTTCTTCGATTAAACTTTAGCTTTTGTTATGACTTATGAGCCATGTCCTCTTTAACACTAACTAAAATCATATACTTTTTTAAAACTTCAAGCCATGTTCGTTTAAGTCATGGAGGTTCCTTTAGCAAATATCTTATCGCTCTTCCTTACTGGAACATCTATTTCTCTTTTGTCCTCAATTGGAACCTGTGTTCTAAAAATTGGTCTAGGCGGCCACTTGCTGCACCGAAAACTCCCAAATTGGTCCTCCTAGGCGTCTGTTCAGCCCTAGACAGGCCTGTTCGGCGCCTAGGCGGGCATGTTCAGCCAAGTCGGCCGCTGTTTGGCCTGTTCGGCCAAGGCGAAAAATTCAAAAAAAAATCAAAATTTAAAATTTCAGAAATTTTAAATTTGAAATTTAATATTTGAAAATTAAAAAAATCAAAAAAAAATCAAAAAAAAATCAGATTTAAAAAATTTTCAAAAAAAATTCAATAAAAAATTAAAAAAATTCAAAATCAAATTTCAAAAATTTTCAAAATTTAAAATCCAAAATTTCAAAAAAAAAAAAAAATGTTCGACCGCCTAAGCGGCCTAGGCACTAGCGCCCCTTTGGCGCACCGAATCCGCCTACCGAAATTTATATCACTGATTGGAACAACTTCTAAGTTTCCACAAATAGGCTCATTTCTTATCCTATCTTCTAATGTATTACCACCCATCTTAGTATTCTCATTTTAGCTACACTAATTTTCTATACATGTTGATTCTTAATTGTCCAACACTATAGGTCTTATAGAAGACTTATAGAACTTCCCTTTCAACTTCAAAGATACCTTACGATCACAAAGTTGAAAGTACTCCAGAAGCATTCCTCCATTTCAACTGTCTTGTTTTAATTCTATACAAGACATCCTTCTCAATCTCTCCATCACGACGAATGATTGATCTTAAAAACCAAAAAATATCAAAGTTCAACTTCATATATACATACTTGAGAACCAATTTTCATCTGTAGCAAAACAGATCAAACTTAAATCAAGCAAAAAATAGATCGGAGGAAACTCAATAAATGACGAAAAAATAGCAAATACTCTGAAAGTAGGTAACCATCTCAAACTGACCAATGAACTCCGGCCTAAAGTTTTATCTTAGAAATTGAACTTCAACAGGTACAAATCCAAAAAGTTTAGACAATTAACTCAGATGGTATAAAGCTTTATTTGGACCTAAACAACACACACACACACACACACACACACACACACACACACACACACACACACACACACATATCTGCCCGGTACCTATTACCTTTCTCTCAATTTAAATAGTTGAACCAAAGAATTTTGGGCCTTGTATAGACATGTTGGTTGTCTAAGAACTAAAAGTAAACCTGGTTAGTCAGGTTTTGGTTTAAAAAGCCTTTTTGAAAGAATATTGCTCCCTTGATACCAAACACTAAGGCCACGTTTGGTTTGCGAAATCAGGGCCTTGGGAAAGGAAAATAATTCATTTCCTGTGTTTGGATGCCAAAGGAAAGGAGTAGGAAAGGAAAATGGTTCCCAAAGGAAAGAAAAAAAGGGAGGAAATTGCTCCCCCCCCCCCCCCCCCTAAGGATTCAATTTCCTGCTTGTATTCTGACTATATTCCTAGCATTTCCAAACACCGGAAAAGAAAATTGATGGAAAGAGCGAAGAATTGATTTCTTTCCCTTTCCTTTTCTGCGAACCAAACGAGGCCCAAGGGGGAAAAGAGCTACATGCAATGGAAGGATACTTGATACTTCACTTCTGCTCGCGCACAGATACTAAAGGCTCTATATAGTGGTAGACCAAAAGACACATACATGGGGTTGAAGCACCAAAGACAAAAATAGAACAAACTTCCCAAGAGATGCACAGGGAAACCAAAAGACAAGTTAGCTTAAACTTCCAATAGCCCCCTTTTTCTCTACATCTTGCTGAAAAGTTTCGGCTTTGAGGGGCTCAGCACGTCCTCCTCTATCTCAGCAGTAATTATCGTGCACGAGTAAAATCAAGTTTAATTTCCAACAATACGCACACAAACTGCAGAAGCATAGACTCGCGCATATTCTTTGTATATTGATACGCCGATAGTAATCAATCATGAACCCCTGTTAGTAAGGGGGATCAAGTTTTTTGAAGATTCCATGTTCTTACTTCATAAAGATTGCAACTTTACGCAAAACTGACAAAAAATTCCTCAGTACTCGCATCGATACTCGAATCTTGAAATTGTATCAATCGCCAATTTTACCAATATTGTCTATAAACATGTAAAATTATAGGAAAGAACGGGGGGGAAATAGAAAATAGGAGAGAGGGGACCTTGGGGGAGGGTCCGGGTGATGCCGACGCAGAGGGGGTTCCGGCCGTCGGATCGGCGGAGGGAGGTGTGGTAGAGGGCCCCCTTGCACGACTTCCCCTTGCGCGTCCTCCGCCGTCCGTCGGGATCCGGTGCCGATCTGGTGCCTCCACCGCCGTCCAATTTGGACCCCTCTTCCATATTCTCTCTCTCCTTCTTCTTCCTTCCAGTCCGGTGAGCAGCGGCTGAGGCTGACGTTTTGTAATTAAGAGGAACGTTGTTTTGCTGCGTGGTATTGGGTCGAGTCGGCAGGTCCAGCTGAACCGACTCCTCTTTCGGTTGGGCCAAGTTTTAATATTATACTCCTCTTTCGGTTGGGCCAAGTAAAATGTATCATTGTATGCTAAATTAACCTATCGACGTCATGAACATGGTTCGATCGGAAGATAAATCATAGTGTGTGTCGAACACTAGTTAGAACAATTGAAATGAAACGTGCATCAAATGCACGAGTCGCTATGGAACATTGGATATCTTAATGGCACCTCAACTATTTTTTGGCACATTAACTTTTTACTGTTCGATTTTACACCGTAACTTCATAAATTGTTATTTTGAAGCACATTTTCATTAATTTTGAAACACATCGAAACTACTTCAAAGAATATCTAGTAATACACGTATTTAAATTGCGCTTTTGTACTAGAAGAATGATTTTGAAGTGGTCTCGATGTGCTTCAAAATTGATGAAAGGTACATCAAAAAAGCAATTTATGATGTTTGAGTGCCAAAATTGAGTAATGAAAAGTTAAGGTACGTCTAGTACTTTGTGAGAAGCTTTTGCAGATTTTGTAGAAATTAATTATGTAGGTTGTTACGTGGATCTTGTAGGGCCCCAAACTAACCTTATATATATTATAATATATAATATCTACTATTATAATCGTATATTAATTTTTCACTGTTCCATTTTGACACCAAAACTTCATAACTTATTCTTATGAAGCACATTTATTAGTCGTATGTATATTCTCAATTAATTAATATAAAATAATTAACTATTGTATATGTTATCTTAGTTAAGGAAAAAAAAGGTCTAAAATCCTTCTAACTACATGAACAAATAACAAATCGTAAAATATATTCAATATTTAAATTATATTTAAACTAACTACATGCTATTATCTAACTAAACACATATCTAAAATTCTAAAATATATCTCTAACAAATGCTAATTAAAATATATTCAAATCACATTTAAAATATTTTAAATAATTTTTCTATCTATTTTTTTTTTAATATATAGATTTTTTTATATATGTGAAACTCATGTAAACATTACTAAGTATATATAATATAGTATATATACTAGAAGGTGAATTTTTTAGATAGGGGTGGCCATCACCCCATCAGAAGGTAGCGTCGTCCTTGCGGCTTGCTACTGGCTAAATGCTAAATATTCTCACAGTGCATTCTTCAAACTTTTTCTCAGACGGATGCTGCTGCTTGATCTGCGATACTGCGGACGTGCCCGCAGACCACGTGTCAGCGTTCGTATTCAATTGACAAAATTTTAGCTGGCAGACCCGAGCAAATAGGAGGGACAATAGAATCTGGCCACGCAGGTCCGCATCGTTCTCACAATTGATATTCAGTGTACTTTGACTTTTATAGCAGCAAGATGACATTCATGCGACTATGCGAGCTGTTGGCTGCAGATTGTTTCTGGGAGATTTGTGAGTGTTCTCTCGACAAAATGATTGCAAGATGACATTCCTTTTCTTATCAAAGGAAGAGCATAAATTCTTTGATCTCAACTCTCAGTAACACCGTGCTCCCAATCTCAAACATCACTACTGCTGCACATATTTAGAGGGATATTGGTGTCAAAGTAAGAAGCAAAACCAGAGGCAGACTACTGACAATGTCACATAGATCGTCTATAAATGCAGATTCCATACTTTGTTTATAAAATGTAGAGAACTGGTCAACTCTTGGTGATCCATTTCTAACCTAATTAACTGCTGGACAAACTTAGAATAATCACCATTGTTAGTCTGCCTGCTTTATTGATGAAAATGTGGCGCAAACTAGACGGACTGAAACTGAAAGAATATAAACTTATAGTTTAGCTTTACTCAGTACCAAAGGGATTGAGAAGGAGTGGCTTGTACATGTTTTTTTTTTTTTTTTGAGATATCCGACGATACGCACGAAACTTAGTGCACGCTGCATTACATGCCTGTTGGACCCACTGCCCCCAACTCCCACCAAATAAGTGGAAGGAATAATACGTCCCCGTAGCTCGATCCACTGATCTTCTGCCTGCCACCTAGCCGAGATGTTATACCTCTCCTCGGTAACCACAAGAGCCACTCGAGTTCGGTGCTGGTACATGCTAATAATCACCTCTCTGATGGAATCATTGAGCAAAACTCTGTTGACAGGCTTGACAGCCTTCCGGTTGCCAAGCACCCATTTTCATTTATAGGTGAGGTGTCACGTCCATATTAGCAACCACCTGTGACATGCTAGTTAAATCTTAGTCAATAAAGGAACAGAGTAAACACCCCAGCTGCAGAAAACTAACAAGATCGGAGCTATTGCTTGCTATTGATTATTGAACTTAAAATGGTTCAGCTTTCTTCAACATCAAGCATCACTTCAACGATTTGTTGAATTTCACTCACATTTTCTACATTCAAACTGCACTCACGGTATGTTTCTGCTCCATTATTGAGTCCCAAGAATAACATCACCGCAAGGTTGCAAGTAAATAGGAGGTGAAAGCCATAAGAAAGACGATCGGTACTATCTCATATCTTTCACATGTAAAATTAGTATAAAAATAACATTTTGGCGTTCAAAACCCAAAGACTTCTAACCTGCATGACTTCTCCCCTCCAGCAGATTTACTACATTTCAATTCTCTTCCAAGTAAACAGCAACAATATACCCTTCTTACTTGGCCCCGTCCAAACCAGCATCAATAAATTAAAATATATGCTTCAAAAAATAAAAACCTATCAGCTGCAAAACATTCACACCAGGGATATTGAGTCATCATAACAAAATCATCTGTAAGGCTAAAAAAAGCAGCAGCAAACACATAATCACACAATAGAGGCATTTCATCAGAAAAAGCACCTAAGCAGCAAAAAAGATCACATTTTTTTGACCCAATGTATCAGTGACTGGCTCAGAAAGTGTCCACATTAACCAAACATATACAGGACACCATTGACAGGCGGGGCTGGATCTATTTTGATGCTAACGAAATCGCCCAAATTACAACACAATTAAACTACACAGCCATTTCCACTGAGGAATTTGCTAGTGCTAGAAATAACACAAACATTTCGTCGTGGGTACATATACAATGTGATTGATCTGATTGAACTTGTGTGCATCCATCCGGAGCATTACTTGCTCACAAGAGGAAAAGGAAGAGAAGGATTAATCTCTTGGCAGCTCCCATCTGATTGAGCAATTTTACGGCCATGCCAACATTTGAGTTGGTCCCAACAGCCAAACACCAATGTTATCTTCATGAAATTTCCCCTCATGACAATTTTAACCCCACTGAACTTGCATGTCTAAATGAGGCTGAGCAACAGATACATTTTGATGTTCAACCCAAATCTAAAGCACAGAGCATTCATAGGTTTGACAGCTACTAAAGGATCATCTAATCAAAACACTTGCTAATAGAAATGTAGATATATAAGCATGGAATGCAGATACATAAAATCTCCAAGTTGTTTGTTCTTTGGAATCCTTTATTTTCCTCCAAAGTGTAACTGGTTTCTCCATAATAGATATAATTTTTTAGAAAGATGCATGACTAGTTGTAGCAAAGAATAATGATCCGTTCCACTAGTTCTTGCTGAAACAATGTAACGAGCCCAAATCTTGTATGTTTTGAAACATAAATTGGTAGATTATCTCCATAACAGGCATATATCAAGTTAAAGAAACCAACTGCACAGAAACATGGAAGAAAGGAGAAACTACTTTTTTTTGTGGGTGGGTAGGTGGGGGGTGGGGGCGGGAGTGGCAATATAACTGTAAATTGCATTTTCAATGCACAAAGGTTCAGCATGGAATGACACCACAGCCATGATGTAGATTGATTCCTTACAAAACATCAAACTGTACATACAAAAACCAAAATGTACCTTGTACCGCTCCACCACAAGACTTGCTTCTCCCACCAACACTACTATAAATACATCCATCCCCTGGCCTGAATGCCCGTCTCCAGCCCTTTATGTTTGAGGATTCTTGCTGTTAGGATTTCCTCCTGATGGATTCCAAGCCATTCCCATATTGCTCATGGCTCCTTGTCCGGGGGTTCCCCATATGGCATTCTGATTTGTATTCCCTGCTATCGTCCCAACCCAACCAGGATTTGGGTTTGTATTTCCCAAGGAAGGTACAACCCAGCCTGAATTCAGTGATGAGTTTACTTGCATTTGTGCACCCAAACCAGTACTAGGGTTTGTGTTTCCCTGTGTTGCTGGTACTGGTACCCGAGCCAAATTCATATTTGCATTTCCCTGTGCTGGCACTGCCATTCCTAAACTTGAATTTGGGATTGCGTGAGCTGGCGGTGCCCATACCATGTTAAGATTCGCTGGGGATGCCCAAGCCATATTCATACCTCCTGGTGCCATCATTCCCCAACCCCCCATGTTTGCAGCACCTTGTACTGCTGGCCCATAAACCATGTTCCCAATTACTTGTGCTGTTCCTGTACCCAGGCTTGGGTTCTGTCCAGACACTCCCCAACCCAGGTTTAATGGTGGAGCAGTATTGACAACTGGATTGACACCTCCAGCAGGAACTTGCTGAGCTGAAACAGGGACCAAACGTTGCGATTCAGGCTGCGGTTGGGAACTTGAAGAAGCTTCGGATATCTGAGCTGGAACTGAAGCATCAGGTAAGCCCAAAGATCCTGATACGGTAGGAAGACTAGAAGAAAGATCCAATTTCCCCCCATCTACAGACTTAGATTTACTCTCAGAAGCTGATCCGTCACGTGCTTCAAGATCCCTATTATCAGAATCAGGTTCATGGCACGGAACTATAGAAGAATTACTAATCTCATTTGGTTGAGAATTGGCTGCCTGAACATCACCAGCTGCCCCATCACATTTTGAAGTAGCGACATGGAGCTCAGCGGAAGTGGAACCGCTGAACCTTTGCTGGATATCCAAAATATTTGATGCAGCACCTTCAGAAGGCTTGTTCTGCTGATTGGGCACCTGTAGATTACTCGAAACATGTACATTCTCTTGAGCCTGGATAGAACTAGCAGTGGGCCCAGAGCTTGAAGGCCATCCTCCAACCGAATACAATGTTGGAGAGAGAATGTTAGATACATTGGTCTGAACAGGAGATTGTTGCACCTGGCCAGAGGTCATGAGGTGAGCAGATGAAGCTGCAGGAAGAATTTTGTTTAAAGCACCCTGAAGACTAGTCCAGTCTATGCTGCTTTGCGGTGGAATAGGAGCAGGGAGATTTACGAAACTATTTGCCAATTGATTTGAAGGGCCATTATCTGGTTGGTTTTTCCATTGTTCTCCAGAGAACTGTTGTCTTGCTGGTTGATTTTTCCATTGTTCTCCAGATAAATGTTGTCTTGCTGGTTGGTTTTTCCATTGTTCTCCAGAGAACTGTTGGCCTGATGAGCTACGATATGGATGTTGCCTTTCAGAACCTCGATCATTAGGATGGAACCTTCTCTGTCTGTTCAAATTCCAGTTATTTTGACGACCCCGACCACCATTCCATCTACCAGTATTTCCTCTTTCATCTCTACCCTGATAGGATGGATAATGAGAAGAATTCCTGGAAAAGGAAGTCCTGTGGCTGTCATTACCTTGTTGTTGCCCGCCCCAGACATTACTTTCCTTTGATGACTCCCAATCACTTGAAGAGGCTGCAGACCTCCCATCCATTGGATTGACTACTCCTGTATTGGTCACAGGAAAGGATGATGGTTGGGTATTCCATCTATCAGCTTTTGTCAAGTTGTCACTACTCATAGCAGGGATATCTGAAGGAGGATGCTGGTTGATACTTCCTCTCCAACCACCATCTGAGTTATTCACCCTACAATCCGTCGCAGCTGCCCTGTTTGCAGGCTGAGAATTGTTCTGCTGAGGTTCTTCCTGTGCTATGTCCTTATGAAACTTCCCGATCAATGCATCAGTTAATAATAATGAGTCTTCTTGCTTCTCAGATGTTCTCCATATCTTCAAATTAGCTGGGAAAAACCCACTTGTATTCCACTTTCTCAACTGTGTCATTGAAAATGGCCCTTGGATTTTACCTGATGGGTCTTGATAGTTCCACATCTTTTCAGTTTCACTGGGTGTAGATGATGTAACTGAAAGAGACCCCGGCTTTGTTTCAGGAGGAACAGTAGACAATTCAAAAGGCTTCATAACAGAATGGTTATTGTTCTGAATACCACTACCTGTCCCAGTTGTATTAGTCTCTGGATTGGAAATTTCAGAACAGTCCATCAGGTTACCACGGTTAACCCGATTCCCAGAAAACTCACACGTCTTATCACCCATGGCCGGAGACACCTGATCACAATTATTAGGAGTACTTCTGTTTGAATCCCATGTATCTGAAATTTTCAATGAAACAGAAGCAGCCTTTACTGCAGTAAGTCCATCCCTTCCCCTGTATGAAGATTCCTGTGGCCTATTATAGACATCTGCAAGTAGTGCAAACAATGTACCCAGATATGAATAAATGGCTGACTATGAACATTTACTACAAAACCATTGCTAGCAAAGTACCATGCTTTTTGGAATCTAGATCTTCATCCTCTGCAGACTCATAATCTGGATCCATGTGCGGGTCAGCGTGTATGTCTGGGACTTCATTTAACCTCCGGATACGCTCCTCAGGTGTGTTCAGGAGCTGCAGTTTTTCTACACATTCTCTGAGCGTAAAAAGAGTTAAGGAACAAACTATCCATTTAATACTATTTTCTAGTGTGACCATTGAAAATATGAAATGTTTACATTTCAGATTTCTCTATTCGAAGAAGTTTTTGCATATCAGAAAAAGTGTCAATTTTACAGGCTACGATGGTGATTTGGAGAAAAAGTGAAAGATCGCCAAGAGACTCTTCAATAGTTTTGAGGGACAAAAGGTATCGATCATTACATCATCACTGTAACAGAACATCAACCAAAATGTATTAGGACATGGAAGGGGCTTGTTTAGTATCAACACTACCATAGCAGTTTCAGTTTTGAGCCGTGAACATTCATAGCTAGTAGCAATCATGAGTTCATAGAATCATATATCAGCGAAGTGGTCTTTTCCACCAAAATATCAAAGGATAAAGAAAGGTCACGATTAAAAGATGGGAGGTATATCAAATGTCCACAAATATGACGCGTGTATATGTCATTAAAAACCTTAAAACTAATAAAAATATTATTAAATGACATAAATGAGAAGCAAATTCAAAAACCAAATATCAAGGAGTGTCAGAGGCACATGGGTAACTAGTTATAAATATAAATATATATAAATAGTGAACATAAGTTCTATTTTACAGCAAGCTTCCAAACATGAATTGGTACACACAATATTGAGAGAAGGTCTAGGCCGTGAATGGGGCATGTTTAATATCAAAACTAGCATTAGCAGTTTCAGCTTTGAGTTGAGCCGAGTTGAGTCCTAAATGAGTTGATAGAGTCAACCGAGTTATCGTCGAGCTTCGCTAGTTGAGCTAGTTTGTGAGCTGATAAACTGAGCTTATCATGTTCAAGATCGACGTAACAAACTTATTAAGGCAGTTTAAGGTGCGAAGGCAGCAAGGACCAACGGGCCTAGGCAGGGGGTCGCAAAGTGGTAAGGCAGGGCCTCAAGACTAAAATTAAGGGTGTGTAGTAGGTAAGTTGAGACAACCTTGGTGTTTATGTATGATACTTCATTTTGTGGTTTCCTCCTAATTACTATGACAATATAAGAATGGCATGTGAAACTTGTTCTGGATACTGCATAAACAAGTTTGAGACATCAACATCAACCAAATCAAGTGTTAAATTAAGAGTAACTGTTGAGAGTACCACTAACTTGACATTTGACATAGTGAGAGGAAAAACTAGAGGGAGAGAGAGAGAGACGTGTTGGCATGTGGGAGCGAGATATAAAGAGATTTGTTGGCATCTGGTAGTGGACATAGAAATTGGAGATGAGGTGTTATTTGATAGGTTAGGATGAACAAAAAAAGGAGGGGGGTGGTGGTGGAGGGGGGGGGGGGGGGGGGGGGGGGGGGGGGGGAAGGGAATCAAGAGCACAAAGGGGAAAGGCTACACTTCCTCTTTAATTTAAAATTTTCATAATATCTATAACTTCAAGATATAGGGCTTGGGTAAGGTTCAAAGTTCAAAAGAAATGGATCAGGTCAGGTCACATGGAAGTCGAGATGGGTTGAGATAGTCGCCTAGGGTGGCGATGCGGCATAACAACCTTTACGCCTAAGAGGATGCTAAAGCGGTTGCACGGCCGCCTTCAATGAAATTACTCGATAAGCAAATTTAAGTTGTTTCTATGTTCAAGCTTTGCTCTTTAATGGAGCCTGACTCTAACTTTTACCAAGGAGAGTCGAGTGGAGCTCACAAGCCGATCTGTTCATTTGCAGCACTCATATTATCACATCTCATTTGCAGAACTCATACTATCACACACATTAAAGACCCTATGAATACACCAAAGAAATCTAGAGTTGTAGTGACTTTGAGGATTATTTATTTATGTTATTCTAACACGTCCCATTGAGATTCACACAGCAGTATAATTTTCGTTTATAAAATCAGCTTAACAAGAATACAAGAGAATATTGGAACCTAGTTTGTTCTGATACCATGTTAAAGACCCTCCTACTAAACCAATACTTAGAGTTGTAGTGCGGGTTGAGCGTTGTATACTTTATATTATTCTAACAACACCTGATGTACGAGATTTATGAGTCTCCATGTTAATACTACTTTTTCATCTTTAAAAAGGTTGTTTCCAAAATTCAAATCCTATTTGATGATGAATTAAGAAAGAAAATTTTATTTCAGTTCAGAAATTCATAGTATTGTGTGCATGATAAGAGATTTTTCTTTCTTTCCTTTTGACTTAATGTGTGTTAATGGAAGTAAAGTAGTGGCTGGCTGGGTAGCCTGCAATGGGGAAGGGACAGTTTGCATAAATAATTAAACCACAAGCGGAAAACTGGAACAGTGCCATAGAAGTTTAAGTAGCTACAGTGGATGTAACTCTACTTTCAATTTCAGAAGTTTAAGCAAATAAATTGCTATAAGTAAAGCTTGGAAGTCTACGGAACCGTGACAGCTAACTTGGTTCAGAGACAATAATTATTGTTCATGAGAGTAAAGAAGAGTTAATTCTAAAATAGAGTTGTAGACAGAAATTTTGGAATTTTAAGGTTCTAAAATTAGGACAAAAAAAGGTACATGAAACGTAAATACAACCAAAAGTCAAAAAAACAAAGGACAGGGAGTCCTATGATGGACAACAGATACCTAGGAGTGATTAGCTTTCGATACATAGAAGCAATAGTTCATCATGATGAAGAGTTAAGGATGTTGTTGATAGAAATAAAACAAGGATGGTTGAGGAGTGCTTAATAGAGGAGTGCTTCTGGAGTGCTTTGTAATAGCAGAATACCCTTGAAGTTGGAAAAAAAATCCTATAAGACAGCTATACGACATTGTCATGCTCTTAGATACGAGTGTTGTTCAATTAAAAAACAAAATGTTCAGAAAATGAGCCTAGTTGAAGTGAGAATGCTAAGATGGATGAGGCGCAACATGTTTATAATAAATGAGTGTATTCGTGTAAAGTTGGAGGAGGCACCAACTAAACTAAGGGCAATATGATAGAAAATGTCTCAAGTGGCTTGGACATGTTAGGAGACCAAAAGATCCCACTAGTTAAGGCACACTTTTTTGCAAAAAAGAGAGGAAAAAGTCATTTATTCTACATCATATATAACAAAATAAGAATAATAATAATCAAACTGAATTAAGATAGAACAATATATGCTTGAATAAAATAAATCCAAAGATTCTTATAGAAATCCGCATAAGTATCATCAGTTTAAAGCATAATATCCAAGTACAAAAGTCATACTAAAAGCTAAAACACCAAAAGAAAATATAGAAGTCACTGACTTAAGATGATAAAACTAGATTTCTGCATCAGGCTACCACCAATACTACTCATACTCATACTCATACAAAACGTATGATAAGATTCCGATACCGATACTGCGAACCTTGATCCTATATGAGAGGAAAAGTCTCATAGAAAAAATATACTCTGATTCTAGCACTCTACTAATATTCTATAAATTGATTTATAGAATCAAAGTGTGGAGTCTGAAAGAGGAAAAAAAATACATGTAGTATAGAAGAGGAAGGAGAGTAATAGTAAAAAGAAAGCACCGAACAACCAAATGGCGCACCTTTTTCTCTGCCTTGCGCGTATACCCAAACCCTAAAGGCGCGTGCCATATGAGCGTCTATCAAAAATGGCCTCGCCAAAAGCATTTGAGGCGCTATATATGCCCCGCGGAATGCCTTACACCTAGGCGCGCGCCTTTGACAACTATGGACACAATGAGGATTCAGAGTACGACATTTTTAGGAAAATTAGAATATACGGACGACATGGATACGATTAATCTACACATGAAAAAATATTCATATACATATTCTATATATAGATCTTAACAATATCTATATTTCTGCATGTTTTGGCTGGTAATTAGGTTCCATAATAGAAAGGATTTGAGACAAAGAAATGGTACTTTTTCATATCTCAAACATTGTTGGTACGATCACATTCACGGCCATGCAAAATCACATTCAACCATGTTTTGGGTCTCTTTGAAGCCTAGACAGACAACCTATATCCAACATCAGTGTCGAGGAAGAACACTTTCTAGTGTGTAAGATACGGGCACGGTCCTCTGGAGGAGTATTTTTGCAACATAGATGGGAAGTGGAGTCAAAAGCAAGAGTTAATTTTCACTTCCTTAAAGAGCATAAGTGAAGAAACTATACCTTCATTTTTCTACGGTTCTTTAATAAAAGTTTATAAGCAGTAGTTTCCTCATTCCTTTTCTCGCCTTCAATTAAAACCAACATAAGTTCATAAGATATACTATATCATGAAATACTAATAACTAATGTATGAATTAAATGAAAGGATATTCTTTTCTGCGGCCTTTTTCACTAGCCCGATCACGGAGGTTACCCAGCCGTAACTTCTCGCTTTCCAACCACTGTAAAAGAGGCACAAGTCAATTACAAGTTATACAAATAAAATATAAGGTACTATATGTTGCAGGAATATTCCTCGCTAGAAGTAAATATGTTCACTAGCAAAATACTTACATCATTCACTCTCGCGTTCTGGAGAGCTCTGGCCTTCTCCTGAACTTCTCCCTAAAGAGCAGAAATAATTAAGCATTTAAAGTTATTGGCATACAATATCTCAATTGCACATGGAAGTTGAAATTAATATATTATTACCACTGTAAGTCGATCAATAAGTCCACACTTTACACTTTGCCTCAAGCGCTTGCATTCTTCCTGGAAACAGAATATTCATAATTAATGAAAAATTACAACAAAACACTTCTACACAAGAAAGAATAAATAACTAAACCACGCATCATGATCTCCATTACTTCAAAATCAGGAGAGACCATAAAAAGACCAATACAATATCACGAGACTCCCACTAATGCAGAGTCTGGCAAGGGTCAAGACATATGCAGCCCTACCCCCAATATATGGTGAGGCTGTTTCCGTGGCTCAAACCGTACCCTCCTGGATACAAGCGCCAAGTCTTACCTCACATCAAGTGGCACCCTCAAAAGGAGCAAACATTAAATAGTAATTTCCTTTTGTTTCTTTGTACAAGGTACTAGATAGTAGATACATTAACCAAGTAAAAATTGTGTGGTAAGTTAGGTAAATATATAGATATGGAATATGTTGTCACAGGCGATGCCTAGGTGCGCCTAGGCGTTCAGGTTGGGGGCATCCCGCCTCGACCTGGAGAAAAAAAAAAAGACGATCAGACGATGGGCGTCTAGGCAGATGCCTAGGGGCAACCAGGGGAATACATAGGCGCATCTAGGTGGTTGTAAATCAGGTATGGTATGGGCTACCATGGACTTTAGGGTTAAATCTCAAAGGCTTTTGGCTGAAGGCAATGAGGAACATGGTCCTAGGACGAGCACGAGGACATATAAGAGAAGGAAAATACAACAACAACAAAGCCAAAGGAGGGGAAGTGTTGACCAAGATTCAGAATCTGAGGATGACGAAGAAACAACCAATGAGAATGTGGAAAACTCTAATGACGATGGGCCTCAATCAGCAACAGAAGAGGATTTAGACTATTAGAGATTACAATGTGTTTTTGGATTAAGTTAGAACTTTGAAGTTTGAAGTTACTCTTAGTCTCTTAGTCTTAGAGAACTTGTGTTACTTTATTTATGAATGCTTGTTTAATGCTTATTAGTCATCAACTTATTATTACTTGATGCTGAATATTGGTTAATGCTTATTACAATGCTTAATGCTTTCTTTAGGCTTATTATATTGTTTATTGGTTAATGCTTATTATATTGCATATTGCATTAGTTATCAATTGTTCACGTTAATGTTAATTGTGTATATTAGCTATCAATTGTTCTTGACAAATCAATTGTTCTTTATACTGCTATATTGTTACTTCTTAATATCTTATACATAATTGCACTCTTTGCACGTAACTGTAGATTTTTTTTGGCAAAAAAATCATCTGCCTAGGCACGCCTAGGCAAGGCGGGTAGGCTGTCGCGCCTTGCCTAGTGCCCAGTACAACATAGTATGGATCCATATTCATACAAGCTTCTACTAATGCAATTGCATAACAAAACCACGCATTTCTGATCAGTGTATCACATGTAGTTCCAAAAAGCATTACTAATCTACTCGTGTGTGTTTCCACGACCAACTCTTGCCAGATATGAGGGCCGAACAAAGCTTGGTGAAGCAGATTTTGTGCTGGGGTAGGATCGTTCTGAATAAAATATCATCTTGATAATATTTTCTAGCCAATATTAGAAGCTTAAAATTGCATTTTAAGTAGGAACTGTTAGCAAGCCTCTTGTTACTTCAAAATTTCATTTGATAATGTCCATCTCCACAGGATATCTTGCCATTTTCTAATGGTTATTAAAGAGAATAAATAGTTCAACTCTAGATCAAATACTAACACAACTCGTATACTTCTTATAACATATTAATATCTATTTTCAGCTTCATAGACTGCTAATTTTCTTTCACTTTTGGGATTAAGATGACAGAATATGCAGTTTTATAAATTGAAACAAATCCCCCCTCAATGCCATGTCATCAAAGTGCTCGTGTGCATTGTGGCATTCAAGTATACATACCTCATAAAAACCCTTAAGTACCAAGTAGCCATAAAGGTTTTGGAAGTGCACGTCACATATCATACAGTTGACCATATGCACACTTACCTGTGGCGTATATGCACAAGGGACTGTAGACATTGATTGTGTATACCTTCTTAAGAGCATATCAAGGTTTTGGAACTCCGTATTGCTTTCGCCCAAATGGTGGCTTGGTTTCAGTAGCTTTTACACCTTTCGAAGTTTTACGTGTGTATATGACTGTACAATATTAGTTGGTCCAGTAACGTGGAATATCCTTATTATAGGACCAACTCTTTGGTTAAACTTCAAACCAGAAATAATTAAACCAACTAAACTCGCTATTATTCAAAAAAATTACCTGGCCCAAACCCTAACTAAGCAAGACAAACCAAAACACTTGAACTAATGACTTAAAAGTTGAAACTCCAACCACCTACCACACAAACCCCATCTCATAATTATCGCCTCTTCCACATCCTTCCTTTCCAGACCTCCATCCCCTACAAGACATGTCACACCAACCTCCTCCGGCAACTGCATCTGCAACTCCCACTAAGAACTTCCAATAAAGGAAATTTACAGCTTCACTTTTTTTGTCACCCTTTTGTTTCTTGTTGAAAGAGCATTTTTGTTACTTTTACCTCTTTAATGAGTTTTCGACAAAACCAAGAGGGAAACATGAGATACGGACAAAAAAGTTTCAGATCAGTCACCTGCTAAAACCCATAAAAAAACATACTAGTTTTGCACGAAATATGAAACCATGATGCATATGTGCACCGAACTGAATGTATGCATAGTGCATGTATGTGTCATTAAATTTCTTAGGTAGAAGTCATATAGAAATCATAAAGTGCATTTGTCATGTCATAAAAAAGTGTGCATGCCATGACAAATGGTACATATGCCACAAGTGCATATATGCACTAGTGCATAAGGATCACAAGCAAGTTTTTTGACAGAAGTCGGAATTCAAAGTATGTCATATCATGAAAGTTCAAGTTCACATGTTCACTAAGTTAAGTGACCATTAAGAACATATGCCTCCTAGATTTCCATGTACAAAACCATAAGAGGCGACATGTGCACTTTGATATATGCATTTCCACAACATGGCGACTTAGAGCAACGTTTCTTTTAATATCTAACGTCTAACTTTCATCCTCAAGTAAATACACATTTGTAAGCTTATTTATTACTATACTGCCATAATACGGTTTGTATTGCAAATGTTCACACTAAACTGTATTAATATCTTAAGAAGTGGCCATGCGGAAGTCACCTAGGCTCCACGTACTCGCCTCTATGCAAATTTCTCTAGTTTAGGGTTTGGGTTATCTGTCATAGGAAACCACATCTATTTGGGAGCCTGAATAGGTGCCTCCTAACCCTTCTAGGCCCTGCTTTAGTCCTATATTTTAGCAAGGTTCTAAATATGGGATATCTAGTTGATATTGTAGTACGGGAATGTCATGCATTTTCACTCTTTTACGTAATGTGTCATGAAAGAGAATGCAATTCCCTATGACAAAATATATCATCTTACCTCTTCGTCTAGACTTTTTATAGTCCAGGGGAACTTGGAGGGTGTTCTTTGGTTGCTTGATCTTTATGGTGAGAAAGCTTGGATCTTCCTCATACTCCACTCCCCGTATTAATGGGAGAAAGATTAGATGATGATGATGACGACGAGTTGATATCATAGTAATGGATATCACGCGACATTATCCACGATATATATACAACAATGACAACATCAAAGTCTTTAACCCAAATTTTTGGGGTCCGTTGTTTGAATATCTTCTTCCATTCGGCTCTGTTAAGGGACATGTTCTCTACTATCCACCATATTTTTAATTATTGAAATACATATGTAAATACATAGGAGCACAAAGGGCTACATGAGACGGGGACTAGGGGGGCTAGAAAAGTGACGTGTATTACATCATAGTAAAAAGTACCTAATGTTGGGATATTCTTCCGTCATCGCCGCTGGCATACATCAATAATTATCATTAAATCCTTACCTCTTTTCGCAAATTAAGGATAAAATTGTCATGCACATTAAGAATGGGGTTCATGATGTAATTGTTTATTGTTGATATTGTGTTGTTTGATGAATATCTTCTAAACTATAATTGTTGAGATGAGCTTCAGAACTAAACAATTTTATTAGCAGGACAAAAACAAGGCAGCTGAAATATAACCTAATAAAAAATTGAACAAGAAACAAGGGTACTCTCCTTACCGATGGCCATGAATCCTAAGAGTAAGTTTTCACTATACAAACATTTGAAAAGTACTCAAATGCAGGATCCCTGTCGTTACCCTATCTAATAAAACAATTATAGGACAGTTATGTTATCAAGCGTTCTTATCCTACAAAGGCAACATATTCACATGTACATATTGTAACACCCCGCTTCGCTCAGTTCAACAAGATAAATCATTGGTGCAACGACGTTCGAACTTGGCTATGCAGTGACATGCTCGAAGTCCCGCTCGGTCAAGACAAGTCCTCGTTCAGGTGTATGGCTTTTGTGAACTCGTCTCTGTCTTGCCTTCACACTTAATAAAATTGATGCCACGTGCTTGTTCGCTAGTCAATAAGCTTAATGCATGCTAATAAAATAGATGAACCCACACACAAGGGAATAACCCCACTCGGTATCCAATTTGTATAGACATGGAAATATCACTGGTTGCTATAGATAGTACTTCACATTGTGTTTTAAATTGGCACTCGCCCTATGTATTTATAACTTGTGTAAGGTAGAGATTTCTTATGTTGCCACTTAGATTATCGACTTGCAGCCACAGTATATACGTTCACACGGTTGTAATGCTTGTCATATAGATTATGACACTGTTTGGGTACTTCGTAAAACATGATTCATTTAGTTTAGGCAGGAAGGCTATCAAGTAGTCGTTCCGAGTCATAGATAACAGAGGAAGAGTTTTCGGGACCGTTGGGTCGCCAAGGCAGTCACTGGACTTTGAGCTGCATAGAGATGAAAAATCTGAGATAAAGTAATGGCTTGAGTAGTATGGTGAGTTTGAGTAGAAACTTGCATGGTCATGGACAACTTGTGCACAAGGTTTATGAGTTCCTCGAACGGTCACCAGGGCACTAGGATCGGTTCGGCCTAGGATAAACTGGGTATTGCGAGACTTTCAGCGGCAGTATGACCCAACTGAAAGGATGTGTCGCACTACGAACATTTCGGAACCTTTGGTGGAGTTCACACCTAGCACATAAAGTGTCGTCGTCTTGCAAGAATGTAGTCCAGTGACCTCATATAAGCTAAGTAGTCATGCTAACGGCAATCCGTATGCAGGTCGTGAGTTGAATAAAAAAAAATGGGTGCACTGCACGCTACACATTATTGATCTTAACATACCTTTCGCAGAGACACGTTCGAGACACTGGGTTTACATATATGTTAGTGTTTCACCATCTATACTTGGATAACGTTGTTGTTTCTGACAAGGAAGTACGGATGATAAGTATTGGTAAGTTGAACCTGAGTTACTGATATACGACGTGACACGTATATCTACAACAAAAGTATATTTTGTTGTTATATGTCATGAAACTGATCATAAGACAAGATTAAAAAGACCACATAATAATAGTGTGCACTCACATAATGGATATGCTAGTTATGTAGAGGGAGCGAAGGCCTTCCCACTAGTAAATTTCTATGTACTGACACCCCACCAGATTGTCTGCAAGGTGCGGGGAGTAACTTGTCCGGTGCGAAATTCGCTTGGATGCGCCGAGGCGTTGGAGCATGCTTTGATGTCTTGGATGCGCAACGGCCTGACCTTGAAATTTTATGTAGACGGGACATAATGTATGGAAGTCATCTACTGTATTCGTTCTCAAGTTGTAAGCCTCAAAGCATGATTCATTGTATTGAGAGAGACAGCTTGAGCGAGTGTAATCTTGACTTCGAGCAGTTGTACTTATACTTCACATCAATAAAGAGGATCATTTTTGTATAACTTATGTTCAATATTTCTGCTTGGGAATTTCTGTGCAACGACTCCGTCACTTAGATGTTCAATCGGCTGTTTCGGTGCTTGCGTTGTGTGAGCACAATTTAGACTCGCACGGCATCACGCTCATGCGAGGACGTTCAGTTTTCCGAAACCGGGGCATGACACAGATTAAACCACAATGAAGCGTTTTAATCCTCTACACGCTAAGATAATAAGAAGTATCAATGGAGTCACTGAAAAGGGAGAAGAATTAAATGATGAAATATTTGGCTGATTACAACAACAAGAACAAAACTTTTATCCCAAACTTTTCGGGTTGGATGTATGAATCCTTTTCCTCCATTCAGCTCTAGTAAGAGACATGTCATCTATACCACTAACAAAAAACATTTGTTTCTTCTTTAAAACTTCAATCCATGTTCACTTAGGTTTAATGTTCGCTTAGGCCTACCTCTAATCCTAGTCGTTCCTTTGACTAATATCTTATCATGCAGCATATATAGGTCTTTGTTGGACATGTCCAAACCACCTAGACGATTATCTCTCATCTTACCCTCAATTGACGCCAACTCCAATATCACAATATATTCTGCAAACAAAACAACATTGAACCTCCTCCTGGGTATTCCTAATAATTTCCAGTATTCTGAGAATTAGACCAGCCGGTTGGACTGGAAAACCATGAACCTGCAGAACTATTGGTTCTCAAAAGTTTTAGAACCAGTTTTGACTAAGAACCGATATCAAACTGGAAAACTAGTCTGAAAAGTGGTAAACCGATTACTCAACTGTTCATAGTTTACATGGTTATTTAATAATTCCCATTTCTCTGCTTTTCTCAACCAATCAACAAGAAAACAGTTCAGTTTTCAAAACTTTACACCTGTCAGCTGCTTACACTTCAAAGGAAAGGTCTTAAGACAATTTGGAACTTAGGAATCATAATATGTTTTATTGCTTCTTCTTTCTAATGCATTGGTATCTCCCAACTTATCATGCACAATTTTAATAATGATACTTAATGTTTA
Organism: Iris pallida; assembly: GCA_029216955.1. Taxonomy (NCBI): domain Eukaryota; kingdom Viridiplantae; phylum Streptophyta; class Magnoliopsida; order Asparagales; family Iridaceae; genus Iris; species Iris pallida. The sequence continues at coordinate 4,354,732 of JANAVB010037417.1, forward strand.
TCATTACATGTCTGAACCATCCTTGTTTATTATAGTCAGCTAAATAGTATTACAAATAACTTGGATACTTATATTAGTGTTCTTAATGAATGTGACAACCAATGTTTTAAAAACCGAGTCAACAATTGACCCGGTAAGCTCAATCCAGCAGGTCAAACCGGTTGAACCGTTCGGTTCAAAGATGATAACAAAATAATTGTTTTTAATTGTGAACATTTTAGTTAATACAACAACAAAAAATTTATCCTAAATTTATGGGGTCAGCTTTTTGAATCCTCTACTTCCATTTGTGTCATTCCTCTGTAACGCTAACAAAGTCCACATCCTTATTTAACACTTTAAATCATGTTCGTCTTGGTCTACCTCCAGTCCTTGTTGGTCCACGTTGCACGTCCAAACTACCTAAGTCGATTCCATCCATGTTGTCCTCAATTGACGATACATCTAGATTTCCATGGATACACTCATTTTTTATTCTATTCTTTAAAGCATTACCACTCTACCTCGAACAGTACTCTAAATCGCGATCGAGACAGATGCCTAGTTGCTAGGCGGTCGCTCTCCGTACTGCTTTTGTCGTTGGCGATGGAGTAGATGGCTAATGAAGGTGAGGCAGTATACGTTGAGGTGAGGCGACGTAGGCGGACACCTAGGCAGAGCAATATCTGACTAGATGTTTTGGCAAAATACTTTTGCAATCATTATGGACTTATGGTTCACTTTTACAAGACTGAAACCTCATAATCTTTGTTATACAACTTAGTTATGCATAAAATACACTTAAAATATGCATATATACAAAAATAGTGGTAAAATAATAAAAACATCCAAAATGTATCAAGCGTCTAGGCGGCCTAGGTGGTAGGCGAACCCTCTCTGTCACGCACCCGCCTACCACCGTTCAGAACCTTGACCTCGAATACATCTAAGCATTATTTAATACTAACATTTTAAAATTAATATAATTTCTAAACTTAATAGGTTTAGATATTATCGTAACATTATTTTACAAGAAGTTTTATTATAAAAATACATAATAAAGAAGATCAATGAATATATTAAAATGTACACTGCTATTATGTATACTATTATGTACATTGTATCAAAATCTACATTAACCTTTTATATATTATATTCTATGTTCTTAATCTCGCACGATTGTGTATCGTATGACATAAAAGGTTTCGATAGGTATCGTATAGGTGTATCAAATAGGACAAATTCGTAGGATACGTTTTTGTGTCATTCGATACGATACATTTTCTGTTTTCATTTCTACTTTTTACCTTTTATATTTTATGCCTATTTATTGAGATTTTCTTCTCCTTTGTTTTTGGTTTTTTTTCCTTTTCTTTTGGATGTTCCATTGACCATTGTTATTACATTGGACCTTATGGTGTCGAGTGGATAAATTTACGGATGCTAAGAACTTATCAAGTTGTCTAACTTGTGTTTTAGTCACCCTTAGTTGTGAACTTCATAATGATTGTCATTTAGATGCTTAATGATATTCTTTATTGTTGCTCAATGTGTTCAATTTGTCCTTGTATGTTATATTAATTTTCCAATGTATTTCTCAATGGGATAATGTACCTTACGCTACACGATAATCAAACAAACCGATACACAATACGGCAACATAGATTAAATTTAAATTAGACACAAAAGATCAAACTTTTTACAAAGAGAAACTTTATAGGAACAATAGGGAGTGTTCTTATATATATGTCAATATTGTATTTTAAAAAATATTCAAATCAACAACCCAGATTAGTTGAGTACTACAATAACTATTATTATTATTACTATTATTTATTATCATTGTTGACATAATTGTATTTGAACACAGTGTTAGTCTTGTGTGAGTGTAACGCACCTTATAAAAACTTCCAAATGAACAAAGTCCCTGATTAGATAAGTGTTATAATTAGTGTTATATGTGTAAGTTCTCTTTCCAATTTGCCTAAAACCTTAAGAGAGCATACATATTCGAAAAGAAATTCTTAGTAAGGCATCTAAAATGATCAATAATGTATATACTACTTTGATATAAAAATGTAACCAGCCCAATGGTTAAGCAAATATTTGTATGTTGAAGGTCCACGGTTCGATCCCTAGTAGACTCAAAATTTTGAAAATAATTTTGTTGTTGAAGTCCTCTGTTCGGTTGAACAACGACCGGGTTGACCGGTTCAAGCAGTTCAAATGGTTAAATCAGGGTGGTAACAGTTCAACTAAATCGTTTTAACAGTTCAACTATTTGAACCGGATAGGTGAGAACACCGGTTCACGGTCCAACCGGTTCAACCATCCGCGGTTCGAACAGGTTTTCAAAAAAGTTGGTGTCAAAAATATATATAATAGATTACGTGAACATTGGAAAGGGGGAAAAAACTTTAGTTTTTGTGAAATATATAAAAATTACAGGTATAATTTGAAGTCCGGTTCGACAACTCTTTCAATGGTGGTTGAAATCCTAAACCTTGAACCTTTGCCTTCTCTGGTTCGATGACCGGTTGGATTCTAAGACAATTTGGTACTTTCATCTGTAACTAGAAAAAAAAAAGGTAAGGACTTAATTCATGATCCTTGATGTAAGCCAACAATGATAGGAAATGATTTGTTACCTCCTTTAATGGTTCACGTTGTCGTCGTAAATCCATATATATCCTAAGTCTCAATATAGCTACCAGATACTTCAATCTTCTCCTAAGTCCACATTATTTCCTTTTCTTAACTAAACATTTCCAAATCTCAATAAGAATATCATTTGGTCCTCGTTCTTTTACAATTTACATTTTCTTTAAAGTATCCTCAACTTTAAAATTTAATTTTACAACAATAAAAATATAACCAATCATGAACTAAGTATACATTTTAATTAAGCTTTTTTAGGTTGCTTAGTTAGATTTCTTGTGAAAATAACACTTCCACCTTTGCTTAATATCATTCCTCTTAATAATACTTTTGATCTCGACTATTGATACATTTAGTAGTGTACTTATATCTCTACTACTTGTTTTCCTACCCTTATCAAGCATAAGTATATTTTCCACCCTCCTTAGTTTCCGAACTCCTATACAAATAATCATTAGCCTTAGATTCAGATCAATAACTGCTTTCTTAGCTTCCTTCTTTCCTATTTAATATGTATCAAACTTCTTCTAATTTCTAAATTTTGCCAAGCAGTGTAAGACTTTCTTTTTACCTTAATTACATTTTGGACTTCCTCGTTCTACCACCAACTTTCTTTGAAAGTCCAATCATTGTCTTTAGGAACTCCTAGAATCTCTTTTGCTACTTTCTTAATACAATTTGACATTTTTATCACATGACATTAGAATCTTCTACGTTCTATCTTTATATATTATTTTATCCTTAAACGATATTAAATTTTCTCCTTTCAAGTTCCACCATCTACTTCTAATCTTTTTGTAAGTCCTAGTCTTTCTCTTCTCTCTTATAGTATTAATATCTAAGACCGTCAACCTATGTTGAGTGGTTAAGCTCTCTTGGTACTACTTTGCAATTTACAACATTTCTAGTAAGAAACTATCTACTTTGACGATATCGGATCCGCTTTTAGAAGTAATTAAATGTTCAACTTTATTCCTAGAACAAGTATTTATTATTATAAGGTCATATGTCACTCAATTACTAACCTCCTACCATAAACACATGCATGGTAGGATACTCAAAGTTCTACTTTGTAGCGTGAGCACAAGTCTCCTCTAATATGTAACTTTCTCACGATCCATATGTTCCCGAAATTCCTTAGTGTTTTGATGTAATCCTACTTGGGGTGCTATGCACTAAAAAGAACTTCCTGATCATTGCTAATGCCCTGATAACTTCAATGCTTGGCTACGTTGATTGGTATGCTGGTTTTAATAGTGTTGCTGATGTTAAAAGTGTTGCAGAAATATGAGAGGTCCAGAGTGAAACAAGAGAGGAGATCATGAGAGTCCAGTGAACATAAGAATTGGTTTTAGGTTCTGATATAAGAAGTAAGAACAATGTCAATGTGTTTTGGATCCTGAACTTTTCCAACCTAGATTCATTAACCATGACCCAAATTAACAAGAAAGTTGTTGTATCAACTACGTTTAAGCATATCAGAGATCAGCTGATATCTAGAGGGTTTTGCCTGCTATGACAACTCAAAAACCGACACAAACGAATTTCAGGCCATATTATATTGCTGTTCTGCTGAAGACATGTTGGTTGATATTTTGGACATAGATGACATTTTAATTGTTTTACTTATATCTTGCAGCTTTTAGTAGCTGATAAATTGCTCAGACCCTTTAATTAAACAACTTATACTTAATATTAGTCTAGAATTTATTAGTTTATCTTTGTTTCCCAGGGTGGTTTATACATAAACTATTATGTTTTTCAGGTAAGCGACGGAAACTAGGAAGTTACATTTGTAATATGCTATGGAATCAAGCTACTTTACAGCCATGTCCCTTCAGTTTCTATATCCTATTTTTCAAGTTTCCAGTATCACCCACCAGTTTCCTTGTTAAATATGGGCTTGAGACCAAAGGGATGAAGAGAAAGAGTTAACAAAAAATAAAGTAACAGGAAACACAACGATAATGGCATTTCTAAACCTTAAATCAGCAACAAAGGTATTTCCATGACAATTTTTCATCTTAAAGATACTAATATCTACTAAATTCACACACGATACATTAAATTTGCATAAGATAGAGGTCTCAATCCTAAATAAAGTGGATAAAGGTGTTGCCATGTTTGTATTTGTTCACTCCAGTGAATATCGACCAAATATTTGGCAGGCGTCAGGTATTCAATTGATATCCATATTTGATGAGAACAAACTCTAGAGGGAACGGATAAAGAAACAAAGAAAAATACAGAAGTTCATGGAAATTTTGGAAGGAAAATAAAACCAAAATTTCTTAAACCATTCTACTGAATGTCATCTGATAATGTGATCTACCGTTGTGTAATCTGACTCCAGTCCTACTTTCACACACACACACAGAGCAAAAGCCTTTATAAATTTTTGGGGTAGGCTGTTTGAATCCCTTTTATTCCCCCTCTCTCTCTCTCTCTCTCTCTCTCTCTCTCTCTCTCTCTCTGTGTGTATATATATATATATATATATATATATATATATATATAGAGGAAGGATCAAGATCCCCACACTTTTTGCATCCCCGTACATCCCCCATATTTGCACTGTTGGATGGTGCTTTAAGTCATCTAATCTTAACCGTTGATTTACCAATGGTTAAGATTAGATGACTTAAAGCACATCCAACGGATGAGAACATGGGGATGCATGGGGATACAAAAATTGTGGGGATGCCTATCCTTCCTCATATATATATATATATATATATATATATATATATATAATGGGGTAGGGGTTCAGATTGTCAGAATCCATAACACTACCCATAATAGTATCCATCCTCCAAAATATATATATGGATCCTTATCGGATATCTATAATTCTCAAAATACAATTTCAAATTAGATATGTATGATTATTGTATTTGGTTACATCCTTACCAGATCATAAGAGCTAGATAGACATCTGATTATGAATTTGCTAGTTTGGGTAAAAATACCTTCCAGCTAGTATCAAAAGACTAAGGTGTTGAAGAAAAAAAGATATCTAAATCCCACAAAAGGAACCTTTAGTAAGCATTACTAATTGTTGCAGCTGAAAATAGTGATATTGAAATGGGATCCTTAGCTGCAACAGATAATCAAATATAATAAAAAGAACATATGATAATCAATCTTGGATATGAATTACCTCCGTGAAGTCCTGATTTGAGATGATATCCATAGTGATGTACTCTCTCTTGTCTAAATTTAATATCTCCAGTGTTATATCAGTTGCTCTCTTACCAATCTTATATTTTTCTGCGGCCTTACCAGTCCCTGGATGAAGAAACAATGATTTTTATTGCAGGTAAGCAATGTAATAACTATCTTTATGAGTAAGATACAGTTATAGCAAAAACATACCAACAACTTGCACCAGCCGATACAAGTCTTGTTTCTGACCCAAAGCAGATATCCTTATTCTTACGAATGATCCAACAACGTACTCACTGAAGGTATCAATTTCATTAAGTAACTCCTCCATCAGGTTACGGCGCAAGTACAAGAAATTAATGTTGTGGACATCTATTGCTGCATAATCATCAATATGGGCTGGTTCATTTCCGTCTACTTTTCTACGTGATTTCCTCTTCAAATATAAAGCTATCTTCGTTGATGCATCACTATTTCCTTCCATTTGACTCGGGTCTGGATCTACAACACCACCTTGGTTATCATCTGTGGCAAGTGGTGATGCTTCCTTTAGAAGAAAGTGAGATTCGAGAAGCTTCAACATTTCAAGATGCCCAACACGTGATTTTCCAAACAGAGTCCAGAGCCTTGAATCACATCTAATTTGACCTCTATTACGAGGATCACGAAGATTGTTCAGTCTTATATAGTGAAGTAAAAGAGCCTGCACATCAAATTGTGATAGGACAGATCTATCACCATCTTTCATGTGTGCCACAAACTCGAGAAGTTCCTTAGAAGCCCATTCAGGCTCCTCTGAACTAGACGTCCCTTCCGCTTCTACTTCTTTTACTGAATCCTCCTTGTTTTTCCTTGATCGTTTTCTTGCCTTCTTACTTGAAGAAACACTTGCTTTACGACCCCCCGGGAAGCTGGATGAACTGCCTCCTTGGTCATCACTGGCCTCACCCAAGTTATCTAAAGGTTTCTCGAACTGAGAAGCTACATTAGAATCCTTCGATAGAATTCTAGCCCTTGTTAGCTCTTCCAGTGTCAAAGATAACTTCTCTTTCAGTTCCACCCAATAGTCCTTGAATAAATATAACCAACTGTTTTTGTCATCAAAATCCAGTCCAGCCTATATAAGAAACCAAAAGAGGCAATAATAAATTAGGACTGGCCATATGATCATCAGATGAAGAGTGTAAAGTATAAGCATATTGCTTAGCGCCAGCAAAAAGTAGTATAAAGGGCCAAACTTATTCCACATCTGACACAGAATGTACTTCAATATGACAAAAACAACATATGCAGGAACAAGACTATGACCATGATTATCTAGGACCTACTGATATCGATGCGAATCCATTAATATTGAACTAATAATTACACTCCAAACCAATAACTACATACTTGTTGTATCAAGGGTTAGCATTAAGTTCTTACTTCTTTGCATTGTTGAGGCTGAAAATACTTGAAACACCTTTACAAAGATTCTACAGTTTACGTTGTTTCACAATCATATCTTAGTTGATGAGATTGATGATTATAATTACGCACCCCAAAACAAAAAGGAAGCCTGCTACCTCCTGTCCTGATGAATTATCTTTCTTCACCAAATTGATGGGGTTCAATACTGAATCTGTTGCCTCTTTACCACTCTGAATTTGTTTCCCCTGCTTATTGTATTTTATAGTTTTTGAGATTTATTGTATTATCTCAGTTGTATCATATATATATATATATATATATATAAGCTCCCTGTTTGGGTGGGTTCGGTCCCACGGGAGAACAATTTACTAACAAGTGATATAACCCCCAGAGCACGTCCGCATATCTGAGAGGGAAGCTAACCCACTAATGTAGCCGTATATATATATATATATATATATATATATATATATATATATATATATAGGGTGGGGATCATATGAAACATACAATTTGACATCTAAAAAAACACGCAATCTCAGCCGCACATCATTTGAAATGAATAGTTCAGATTTAAATGCATATCAAATTTACATGCATGCTAATTAATAGTAGTTTATTTGTGTTGCCCCTGGGGAAAAAAACTGAGTTCGCCACTGATTATTAATGAAATTTTGTATGATTGTGACTCCACATTGAGATAGACTTTTTTCTCAATAGAATTGATTCTGTAAAGCATGCTGGGTGGGGAAACCTAGACAAACAAGGTCTGAAGCCGCTCCTACTTTGTCTGCCTTATCCCATTCTCCGTCATCAAAAACCCATCCCTTTCCTCGTCTTCCTTGGACAACTGCTGATTTACAGCCTTTGCTGGAACTGTGGCTGCAACAGCCCCTTCTTTTCTACCACTCAAGAGCAGACCCCAAACACCGTCCTCCATCCAATATGTCCTACAGTCCTATGCCATATTCCATAAATTCCATCAACCCAGATACCATTCTGACAGACCCCCTTTAGAATCAGTTTGTTTCTGCTAATCTGAGGATAGCACCATATCTGCCTAAATAGTAATTACTTCCCAAACAGCTACAAAACCTTAATTCGTTAAGTCCATAAACCTGACAGTAATATTTTCCTTTTTACCAATCCTAGCCATGAATTATCTATTCTTAAACTTTCCCTCAAATTTAAGTGCCAGAAAAAATTTCATCACAAGGAATTTTATCCCGATTTACGATATACTTTCAGAAAGGCCCAATTGGAAGATATCTAACAACTTCATGCTCTTCAATCATCTATGTTATGACTTTTTGAACCTCTTACCTCTCTTGAAGATTCCTACTGTTCATTGTAAATGTTTAGCGCCAAAATTATGTAATGATTCATATTCTTTGGATGATGATTGATGCCACCTCAAGATTTGCATGATTTATGCAAGTTGCATATAGATTAGGGCACATACTTTTTCACAGGTCGAATTTATTAATTAGACTGTTAGATTGTAAATACTTCATACAGTTCATAACATTGTCTTAATTCTACGAAATTATTGCATTATAGCACTTATGTTTTGTGGATAACTAGTTTATATCCTATTATTTTAAGGTGAAAATTTATGCTCCATCTGTGTGCTCGTCTTCACCATATATTGCACCTTAGAGGCCTTTGACTTATGGCACGCATCACCTCTCCTCCGAATTATCCTTGTACTTGTCAATGCCCCCATCATATATATTTCCCCTCTGAGATATCTGTTCACATGAATATAGCTACTATACACTTGCTTCTTTTCTTAAAACCTACCAATACCATCCCAAGGGACCCAGTGTGCTTCTTCTAAAACAATGAACACACATATATCAGTTTTCTCCTCCAAATTTCTCTACTAATCATCATCTTAACCATCATCCAGATCTTCTCCCATCACAATGGCTTTGACCATGAAGCATGAGAAAGCACCAGAAAAGAATTGACAAGTTCACGATCAGCTATTTAACTATGTGCCTACGTCGACAGTGTGTGATGTTGACAAGTTCACGATTGGCTGTTAAACTGTGACTACGTCAACAGTCCGTGATGTTGTTAAATTCCTAACAAAGGTTGCTATGAGCAATAAATAGTCTTACCATAAACCCAGATGGGCACTTGCCTAGTTGATAGACCCACCATTCATTCATGGAGTTCAAGCTCGTGCAATCAAGGAGCACCCACTTCACCCTAGACTATAAAAGAGTCTAGAGAAAAGGCGAGATGGTACAATATTTGCTACAGAGAATTGGATTGATCTCTACACAAGTCCAAGAGCGCAAAGGATTAGCATTCACATAAAATTCCCCATTAATCGTCCCAAGAAATCAGCAGCCACCACTAGTTGACCCGTCTTCCATAAAACCATTTGTTTGAGTGCCTCATATCTTAAAATTTGCTTACTTACCTTCTCCAAAAGTTCTGTGATGTAGCTAAACTTAATTCCATGATAGGTTCTGCAACTCTATACATCCCCTATAGACTAATAAATAACAAGGTTAGAAAACTCGATATCAGTTCCTCCCAACAAGCATCTCTTTAGGGAGTTTTTGTATCACTTTTGGCCAAAACTGAAAACCATGATAAATATGGAGATAATATAATTTGCCTACATTTAGGCACCTACCGGGTATTTTCTTTGTCTTCAAATTTGTAATAAATAAGTCATCCAAACCAACCAATTTATCAACCAAGCAACCTCAATTGAAAGGTCATGAGACCCAGCCAGCTATTATCTTTTAAATTTCTTTTAGGTTTCCTTAACCTTGCTTTACTCTAATATAGACCCTGCCGGCTTTTATCTTTTAATTTTCCTTTAGGTGCCCTTAACCTTGCTTTACTCTAATTATCTGCAAATTGGTTCAATTGAGGAAGGCAGTGATATGATGAGCAAAGTTGTACAAGAATAAAACTATTTAATATTAGTTTTGCATTAACCATATTGTCATTAACCATTGTTTAAAAGAAAAGGAGAATTTTGAAGTACAGTACAGCCAAATTATTTTATAAGAAGGAATCTCTAGCAAGGTTATAAATGGCGGTAGGCGGGTGTGCGGCGGAGAGAGTCCGTCTACCGCCTAGGCCGCCTAGGCGGTCGGTACATTTTGAATACTTTTTACTATTTTGCCACTTTTTTTTTTTCATAATATGCATATTTTAAGGGTGTTCCATACATAACTAAGTTGTAGAACGAAGATTTATAAAGTTTTAGTTTTGTAAAAGTGAACCATAGGCCCATAATACTTAAAAAAACCTTTTTGGCCAAAATATTTTGTTAAATATTGCTCCATCTAGGCGCCGCCTACACAGCGTCACCTCCGCCTATGCCGCCAACCTCCGTTGGCCGCCTACTCCACCGCCTACCGAAAAGCGGTGCGGAGAGGGACTGCCTACCGCCTAGGCGCCGCCTAGGCGCCGCCTAGGCGGCCTAGGCGGACGCCATTTAGAACACTGATCTCTAGTTGTTTTAAATTTCTTTTAGGTTCCCTTAATCTTGCTTTACTCTAATACAGATCCAGCCAGCTTTTATCTTTTAAATTTCTTTTAGGTGTCCTTAACCTTGCTTTACTTTAACTATCTGCAAATTGGCTCAATTGAGGAAGGCAGTGATATGATGAGCAAAGTTGTGCAAGAATAAAACTACTTAATCTTAGTTTTGCATTAACTATATTGTCATTAACCAATGTTAAAAAGAAAAGGAGAATTTTGAAGTTCAGACAGCCAAATTATTTTAAAAGAAGGAATCTCTAATTGCTGCAGATATTTCAGGAAAAAATGTGCCGTCTTTCTCCTTAGACTCAAAAAAATAAGATGAAACAATAAAAAATTATTAGGTTAACTGTGGTAACCGGTAACTAGCACTTAGCAGTGTGCAATTTCAATTATGGCCTTACAGACTTCCATTAGAAACACAATCTCTGTAAGTCAAATCAAATTGCATACTTCAATACCAACCAAAAAGCTTATGGGAGAATTATCAAGCCTTTGAAGAGAACATACCATTGTCTCGTCCTCGTACTCATTTGTCTCTATCAGCATCACGGTTTTTATGCAAGTCTCGCAGAATCCTTTATTCTGTCTGACAAAGACAAATCCAGCTTCTTTTATGCACCCTTTACACAAAGAATATGTACAGGTGTAGCACATATACCGGGAAGATTTTGTACATTTGCTACATATATGCCAACCTGAGATAGAAAATAATAAAGACCCAAGCTTAAGGACTATCGCATGAGAATGAAATGATGAAAGACGTAAATCTACAAAATGGATTTCCTGAAAAAAAAAGAGTACCAGAGATAAGATAACAGATAACAGATGACTCAGACCGCTTGAGACAAACAGGATATAGCACAGGACATTCTTCGATGGAGAAAACAACAAAAGGAAATCTTTATAGCACATCTTAGGGATTTGGTTGGAATGGATAAAACATGTTTGAAAATTGTACAAATTAACACAGTAATAGAAAGAAAATCAGCAGGCACGAGATAATTGAGTATTAGAAAAAAAATGGAGGTAAGGTTGACATGATATGTACGGCGAAGAGAAGAAAGCATAAAGCATTGTCATGCTCTTTGATTAATCTATTATGTCTCTAGTGAAATTAGCACTAAGGGTCTTTTGTGTAGCATGCACTAAAGAGACCCAATCCCCCTACATTGAAATCTGGGCCCCATCGTTGCTTACAACCTCTAGTTCAAATTGGCGGACATCTCCTGCAATCTTACACTCCAAACAACATGTTGCAGCTTAACGCCTTAACATAAATAAAATGAGAAGCATACCTAATTTATCATGCAATAATATTTTGTACTGGAAGTAATCATCATCACTTTGGTTTTAATATTGATGAGTAAACTTATTCAGCATTAGACTTTCAAGAACCATCACACAAAAATGGCTAGAGGGAGGGGAACATCATCTGTTAGATTTCCACTGTTGATGATTGTTACAGAAAATATACAGTTATCATTCAAAGCTACAGCCGACCCCGAAAATTTGGGATAAAGGCTTTCTTGTTTTTGTTTTTGTTTTTGTTTTTGTTGTAGTTGTAGTTGTATCACTCAAAACTATTTTCCTTGAGATAATATTCACATTGATTCTTAGTCAAAATATTAACTTAAGAATAAAAAATTGGTTTTCTGAACAAAATCATATAAAAATAAAATACCAGGGACAAGGAAACATTAAAAGATAGGGCACAAGGGATGGCATTAATCATCCGGCATAAGCAGGTCACTTGCAAAAAGAAACTTTGACATCATATAAAAAATGTCAAGCTTAGACCATAAGATTTTCAATCCTTCATGAAGCATTCTCATCTAAATGTTGCACTTAATAGTCGACCTCATCTTGACTTGAGACATTCCTGATTGTCAATTAAGATGTTCAAAACAATTAATTTCTCAAACCCTACTAATAAGTGTGTAAGAGGGAATAATAGGATTAACAAAGTGAATGAACCTTAATCATCCAGATTCCAGCATAAGCAGGTCTCTTGCAAAAAGCTTTGACATCATATAAAAAATAACAAGCTTAGACCATAAGATTCTCAATCCTTCATGAAGCATTCTCATCTAAAAGTTGCACTTAATAGTCGACCTCATCTTGACCGAGACATTCCTGATTGTCAATTAAGATGTTCGAAACAATTAATTTCTCAAACCCTACTAATAAGTGTGTAAGAGGGAATAGTAGGATTAACAAAGTGAATGAACCCTTAAATATCTCCAAATTCCATGCTATGCTACCCAAATTTTGGCCTACCCAGCACAAACAAGCTATACACTTTAGATGACCTATGGAGGCTTCTATTCTGACTTCAGCCAGCCGTTTCTGAAAGTAACCACACTCTTGGAAAAATATTGTGAAATGTTGCATTGCTCACCAAATTTATCAACTGAACTAGCTATCAAAGGCTGCACCTTTTTCAAGTAAACTAAAACCTAGTTATGAATTTGACTGAAGCAAATAACTCTTCCAGACATGGTTTACAAGGCCTCCCAAAGTATACAAGAATCTTCATGTTCTATTTCAGTTATTTCCCGCATGCACTAATATCAATTTGTCTATCGGTGATCACTTGTTAGTATGGGACAAGATCTGAGTTAATACAAAGGGATAACGATGGTAAAAAAAATTCATATGTAGAAGAAGAAGAAGAAAAAAAGTCTCTCTTAAAGAAGCTAAATTCATCAGTTTTGATGATGTGTGATCCGAATAACTAGACACTGCAGCTAGTGACACATAATTACCTATAAAGTGACTTGTTCCAGCTCAAATCCAAAATGAACAATCTTGACATTGTTCAAAATGGTACCCCACACCACATGCCCGATTATTGGCAGACATGTCAGATTCGACCTCTAGACAACACCGATATGCATACAAAATCGTTTTCTGTCATTTGGTAAAATATAGTATGACATATCGGGTCAGACCCAACAAATCAACCACTAGCCAATAAGTTATGCTAACAGGTTGTTTGTATTAAACTCAATATTCAATAATACATGTAATATAAACCCAAACCCCTCCTAAATTGGACTTTGTAGGGTTAAGGGATACTGTTTGCTAGACTTGTATCCTGAATCCAATATATATACAGTGCCCACTGAAGATTCTGACAGCTATTGAAGGCTCTATTGTTTAAGACTACATGTATGATATGTCATCTTACTTGTATTTTTTTTTCTTCCCTGATGTTCTCATTTTCCCTCTCCCCCAACCCTCTCTAAGTATTGTAGAGAGATGCGTTATTTGATAGATCAAACCTCAATGTGTATAAATCAGTCAGATACTTAATCCTAACTAATTGAATGACTTTATTTGCAACCCACAATCCACAGGGGAATATTATAAAATGTGCACCTTCAAATGATGAAGCAAGTCTCGTGAATCTGCCGTTTAGCAACCTATCTGTCAGTTAATGTGGAACATAGAACATTGTTTAGGAACTGGAGGATCCAAATGGAAAAATTAAAATGGTCATGACACTTCTTTCAGCGAGGAATTCTAGAGGAACCCGCAAAAATTTGAGCCACCTCATCCAAAGCATGCAAACCTTGTAGGATATATCAACTAAAGAAAATTTATGACCTACTATCAGACTGACAATCATTTTGATCGGTGCCTAATATCTACTCAAGTAAATTCAACCACAGTTGGCATGTAGGAACACATTATTTCGCTTTAAGCCTTTTCTCGAACAAAATTTAAGCAAAACATACCACAATTCCACTGGCCCTTTGCTTGGAAGTATGCATCGTCCCTATTGACACATGAAGGATGATATACCTTTGGGCAACCCCTGCAGATGAATTGTTATCAGAGAGATGTAGTGCACAATGGTAGAAATAGATACGTAGGCGTCCTCCTCACCTATGATCACAAACCACAAGGTCTCCCCCATCGAAACAAATGAAGCACAAAGACTCTTCATCCTCCTTCTGCTTAGGTGGCCCCCTTATCCTACCTCCTTGGCCCGTACGTGGTCGGCCCCGCTTCTTCCCCGATAAATTCCCACTACTCCCTGCGGTTTTTGAGGGCCCTGCTGAGTCCGCTTTTGCCTCCTTGGTCTCTCCCTCTCCTGTTGCCTCGTCTCGATCCTTTGTATGGGTGTTTTTACAGATTTTGGTGCCTCTCTTTCCTGCTGCTTTCGCAGGCCCATCCTCGTCCTCTTCATCTCCCAGTGGTTCATCATGGCCCTTAACGGGGACCTTTTTGCGGCCTTTGGCACCACGTTTAGCAGCCACCTTGGTGGCATCTGTCGCGTCATCCACTGCCATCTTGTCAGCCTCACCACCCTCTACAGGAGGCTCCGATGCAACTTCCTCAAGCTCCTCCGGTTTTTCTGGCTCGATTTTTTCTGACCCTTCTCCAGGTTGAATCAAAGGAGGCTTCTCTTCTCCAGGTAGTGGTGGCTCCATCTCCTCTTCATTACTTTGGCAAATTTCTGTCCCCGTGCTGTCCTCCAAAGGAGCTTTCTTTTCTTCCATTCCGTGTTCATATTCTTCATTCCCTTCTTTCATTTCCTGTTCTGATTCTTCCTTGGGCTGAACCAAAGGAGCGTTCACTTCCTTCTCATCTTCTTCTTTAACTAATTTCATCTCCTCCTCCTTCTCACCGCATTCAGAAACTCCCCTCTCATTATCTAAAGGTCGCAACTTCTCTTCTTCCATTTGATTATCGACTTCCTTTCCTTCCGATTCCCTCTCCTCCTCGCCATCCAAAGCCGGAGCTTGCTTCTCCTCGCCGGGATTTAGAGAGGAACAATTTCCTGCTCCCGCTGCTTCCGATTCCTCCACCGATCGAACCTCCGCATCCTTCACCTCCTCCTCCTCGTTCTTCAACAACCCATCTTCACCAATAACTCCATCACCTCCTCCTTCTCTCTCTTCCACGCCCACTGGTGTCAGTTCCGACTCCGGCTCCTCACCTGACCGACCCAAAAGTGCTCCTCCTTCGACTACATCCTCCTCCTTCCCCTCGTCGTTCTTCAACGACCCGTCCTCACCGACAACTCCATCGCCTCCTCCTCCTCCTCTTTCTTCCGCCGCTTGCTCCTTCAAGGAACCATCATGGATTCCTCGGTCTCCTTCTTCCTGGATCGGCTGTTCCTTCTCCTGTTCTTCTGATTGCAGAATGGCGGGATCCTCCATGGAGAGATCGGAGGGATTTCTGGGCTCTGATTCTGGTTCCTCCATGGATTGGAGAGATTAGGGGATGTGGAAGGAGCAAAACCCTAAAAAAAAAATCGCCTCCTCTATTTCGTTACTTTCGCGGGGATGAGGGGATTGGGATGAAGATTGAAGACTGTCGCCACCAACAAAACAAGGAATTTTGTTTGTTTTTGGTACGTGCTTTCCACGTGGAAAATTTTGCGGTTTTCTAAGAATTTTTATTTTTTTCCTTTTTCCTCTAATTCTTAAGGAGAAAAAGAAAGAAAACGCATAACTAGGTATACTCTCGAGTAATTAAAAATTTTAAAAAAGAATCTAATACCATGTATACATCTTTATTGGAAGTAAAAACCTAAAATTATAACAAACACAAAAATATATTAAATAGTAGTACATAACTAAATATATATCCAAAATTCTAAAAATATATCTACATCAATCATGATTAAAATATATTCAAATTATATCTAAATTATTTTTTTATAATTTAATTTTTTATCTAATTTTTTAACAATATATTTTTTCTCGTATTTTGTACGTGCAACGCACGTGAAAAATGACTAGTTGAGCTAGTTGGTGAATAACCTTATTATATGAGATAATCTATACAAAAACTGGTAAATATTTTGGAGGAGGGAGGAACATACTAAAATTAAAAGTGAAATATATATCCCTTGATTTCTATTCCAATCAAACAAAGTAAAAAAAAATATATAATTTTCCACTTATAATCTCAACTTCCAACTAAACACAAAGCTCATAAATATTCGCTTTTGTTAGTCATTTTTCTTTCCCAACCAACCAAACTTCTCATTTTATAACAACACAAAAATTCATCCACTTTCCACTTATCTAACTCTCTCTCTAGGGACGAGAGTTCGATTTTTTCGGTTCCAATCTAATCGAAATAGTCAAAATCGAATAAACCAAAATTCTAAAAATTCAACAAAAAAACGTCGACAATTCGATTTATTCGATTTTGTTTTTTTTTTATTGTTTAATAGATCGGGCCGAAAGTCAACAGAAAAACGTCGACAATTCGATTTTTTATTTTATCTGGACACTACAAAAGTTACTCGGAGCTAGCCCAATTTTGAGGACATTTTACGCGAGACTGTCAAAAACTTAACAGAGGCTGCGCACCACCCCACCCCCAACCTCCCTCCCCCAACCCAAATATTCTAACTCTTACTCTCTCTCTCTCTCTCTCTCTCTCCAAAATTATCTCATTCCTTTATTCACTTCAAAACTGTGAACTTCTTCCTTCTCCACCCCTTCCAATTCCAACCATCAATCGATCCTTGAGATGAACTTTGGGCGAGTTTCTTCCCAACTTCTTCCTCCATCTTCTCCATCTCTAATTTTATGTTTTTATTTCATTTTCATAAATCTTATTTCTAATCCTTGTTAATATCTATATATCATAGTGTAGTAATATAAAATAGGTTTATGATAAACTTTTGACTAATTTGTTAAGTTTCGAACACATTTTAGGATTTGGAAGTAATAAAATTTGCCATGGTGGCGCCTAGGAAAACTCGGGACTGTAGAAAATTTATAGTTGTGTATGTTGTCATGATTGTACAGTCTCATATGTTGTTATGACTGTATAGATTTTCTACAGTCCTGAATACTTCAAATAATTATATTTGATTGTTATGAGAAAATTTATATATTACATTATTATTAACTTTTGTTTTTTAATTATATTTGATAGTTCTAATTTCATTCACTTGTCTAATTTTCAAGAGATCTCTTGTATACTAACGACCATCAACCAAAAGTGATGGCTTTCTTACTGTTGTTTACTTGCATGGTTGAGCAATTGTTTTGCATATCCAACCATCTTATGGGAATAAGCTACAACTGTAAATAAATACTCAAAACCTTACAGTGGAGTAAAGCCTACAAAGCTGGCATATTACTGGAAAACAAAAAGTATATACTTAACATCGTTGAAGTCATGAAACCAACACTTATAATGAACCAAAAATCAAATTTAATAAACTTTTTCCTTAAACAAATCTTACACCAAACAACATGAACAGTTCAACAAATTCTTCACCCTTGTCACGCCCCGCTCCCCGAATACTGAAGAAATATAGGGATGGACATGGACAGCTAGCCCGTACAAGGTACAAAAACGTCGTACGGCGATCATAACTGTCTAGAAGACATGTGGGTGGACTTTAATAGGCAATGACACCAGTCCTAAGGCCGACAAATCCTAGTATCTCAATCCAACAATAACAATAAGTTATAAGAGTAAATCACACATAGTAAAAATGCGTCCCAAGATACATTTCATATATGATCATGAAGCTTAGTGAGTACAAAAATGCGACACTAACAAAGTAAAATATTACATGATCGCTATATCAGCAATGGTCTAATATATACAATCATAACTGCTCAAAGTAGTGAACAGACAAAAGAAGAGGGCGAACATATCCCCTAACTAAAACCACAAAAGTATAAGGATGACAACGAGTGGTACGGAGAAGGAACCCACTCGCGAGCTGCTGCTGCTGTTCTACGGGTGAGAGCCATCCAGCAGAAGGTACGACAGATCATCATGCTCCTCTGGTCGATCTGGCCAAACAAAACCAGTGGGGTCAGAACCCCAAGCAACAAGTACCACAAAAAAGCCCAAGGTGAATGACCAAAACTCATAATCACAACAAATACAGAAATGCGATAAAATAATAGGTGCATGTCGAGACTTCCGCAATACCAATGCACGCATCTCAAGAAATAATAATAAAATAACGGAAAGATAGACACAAAAAATACTAAAGATCAGGACAGGACGGTGAGCGGTCAAAGGGCATCGAAACTACTCTGGTGCACGACTACAACTCGTAAACCAGACAAGGACCGGGATTGCAGACCGTTACCCGAGCAGGACTGAGCACTCCAACCAGGCATCAGAAACAGAACCAAGTACAAGTGCAAAGACAAGTTATGTGATCAGAACACGGCCAAGCATTCCTACAGCTTTCTACTTGTTAACTAGCTAGGGTTATCACAAGTCTTAATTACTAAAAATGCAAGTGAGGAACTTCGCTACCACCTGTACCGTAGGAACCCGGATCGCCAAGAAGCACTTGTCGAGCTATGAGCAAACAACATAACATGAGCATTAACATAAGCATGAACATTTAACAATTAGCAGTATATTGAGCATTAACTGGAAATATATAATATATAAAACAAACTGGAAGTGTCGCAACACACGTGCTATGGAGGTGATGGGCCCACGCCAATCGGGGTTATCCATGCCACTTGAGCCCTGAGCGATCGGAGTTGCTGGTAGTGCGACTATCCTCCCCCTCTTAATGCACTATATGAGATCTACGTGTTGGAAAAGAAGCGTAGAAATCTTTCCTCAAACTAGAGAGTACTTGCGAGAGAATCGAGCAATACAACGCACGAACCAAACACCAAACACAATCCATGCAGACAAAAAGAATTTTTGACGTGGAAAACCCTTACGGGAAAAAACCACGGGACGATCGGAGTCTAACCCTTGAGAAGCCTTCACTAATGAAATAAAGAAGTCACCCTCTACAAACTTCTTCCGATCCAATACGGATCTCCATAACACTTGGAAGCAAGAATAATTGATTATAAGGCTACGAAGAACAAAGACGACGAATAGAGATTACCCGAACACGATTCTCCTTCGAAAACGGCCTTCAATTCTCCTTCTTCTCTTCCAAAGTTGTAATGGCACTCTTGCCTCTTTTCTTTCTATTTTTCTCAATGTTGTGTTGTGTTACACTTTTGATTAGGGTTAGAAAAAACCATATTTAAACACCCTAATCCCGCAACAAAATATGGACCGTAGGATATGATCCAACGGTGATTAAATTACCCTGAAATTTGCTTGGACCCGTCGACATAGAGTTCGGTCAGAACTCTATGCTTTTGTGACAATACAGTTCTGAAACTAAGGGGGCAGAGTTCGGCCCAAACTCTACCTCCCCTGTTCCAAAATGGTCTATGGTAGCTCCCAAGCTTCTTCTTCATCTCCGAATGGCCTCGTCACCTCCCCGAGCTTCTCTGACACACAGACGGCACTCGTCGTACTCCTGGGTCTTCTCTACATAGGTTGGGAACTCCACCCACTCCAATATTTCTCTTCCTTCACAACTATGTGGAGGAGGTCGACATCCCGACGATCTGTCTGCAGAACTCAAACTTTGTCCTTGGTAGAATCTTGGTAAACATATTTGCTCCGTTATCATCTGTATGAACCTTCTCAAGCTCCGCATCCTTCTTCTCAACCACATCCCATATTCAATGATACCGAGTCTCGATATGCTTGGACAGGCAATAAAAGGTCTGATTCTTCACAAGGTGAATAGCACTCTGACTGTCACAAAGCAAAGTATACTGCTCTTGCTTCAGCCCCATTTTCTGTAATAGCTTTTTCATCCACAACAACTCCTTGTAAGCCTCCGTCGTCGTAATATATTCTGCCTCTGTCGTCGACAAGGCAGCACACTTCTATAACTGCGACTGCCACGATACCGCTTCTCCAGTAAATATCATCACATAGTCCGAAGTCGATCGTCTCGTGTCTACATCTCCAGCCATATCAGCGTCGGTATATCGAACCAGCTTCGGCTCGTCACCACCAAAAGAAAGTATCCAATCGACAGTGTCCTGAAGGTATCGTAGAATCTACTTAACCGTACTCCAATGTACCCTTATAGGATTTGAAAGATACCTGCTAACTGTGCCAACTGTATGAGCGATGTCTGGCCTCGTATACACCATAGCATACATAAGGCTTCCCACAGCTGAGGCATATGGAACTCGCTCCATATCTTCTTTTTTGTCCTCGGTAGATGGACACTGCTCTCCAGTAAGCTTAAAGTGAGTCGCAAGGGTAGCAGCTTGGACTCTCTCTCTCGGCTGATCTCCATCCCAAGAATAGTCTTTGCTGTACCCAAATCCTTCATAGAGAATGCCGTACCCAGTTGGCGCTTCAACTCCGCTATCCTAGTGGCATTCCGACCCACTAATAGCATGTCATCAACATAGAACAATAAAATGATAAAATTATCATCTGCAAAGAACTCACGAATACACAATGGTCTGACGTCCCATAAACGACTCGAACTTCCTGTACCACTGACTCGAAGCCTGCTTCAGATATACAAGCTCTTCCTCAATCGGCAGACCAAATGAGACTTGTTTCTCACAGAATCCCTCTGGCTGCTCCATGTATAGCTCCTTCTCAAGATCACCGTAGAGGAATATCGTCTTCACGTCCATCTGCTCGACCTCCAAGTCAAAACTGGCTGCCAATGCTAGCACCACCCGAATAGACTACTGCTTGACGACTGGCAAAAAGATCTCATCATAATCTACGCCTTTCTGCTGATCGTAGTCTTTAACTACCAGCCTCACTTTGTATCGAGGGCAAGTAGCATCATCCATCTGCTTCACTCTAAACACCCATCAATTCTTCAAAGCCTTTTTGTCCTTTGGCAACTGCACCAGCTCGTAAGTAGTATTAGCGTGTAAGAAACTCATCTCCTCCTGTATAGCCTGCATCCACTCCTGCATGTGTTCGTCTTCCATAGCCTCTGTAAAATTTTTGGGCTCTCCTCCGTCAGTCAGTAGCAATACTCACCCGGTGAGTATCTCGTAGATGGTCTACGCTCTCTGTCATCCCTTCTCAATGGAGCCACTGGTGCTGGCTGTATACCAACAGCCTCCTCTTCTTCAGGAACTGCCTTTTCGGCATGCTCATCCTCCTGCGGGACACCCTGACCACCATCAGTAGACTGATAATCAAGGTTGGAAGCAACTCCATGTACTGGCTCCCCCATAACTGGATCCTCTGCGATGTCCTCTGGAAACTGCTCGAAGCCAAATGACTCTAACTCAGGCAATTCCTCAGCCTCAGAAGACGTCTCGAAATCTTAAGTGTTGGTCATGGTCTGATCCTCGATGAATACCACGTCCCTGCTTCTGTAGAGCTTTCTTTCCACTGGGTCGTAGAGTTTATAGCCAAACTCATCCCGACCATAGCCGACAAAGATGCATCGCCTCGTCTTCGGCTCAAGTTTGGATCTCTCATCCTTCGGTACATGCACGAAGGCCTTACAACCAAACACTCGCAGGTGATTATATGACGGCTCTTTATTGTACCATACTTTGTCAGGCACATCACCCTACAAAGGAGCACTAGGAGATAAATTAATAACATAAGCAGCTGTGAGAAGAGCCTCACCCCAATAACTGCCTGGCAAATTTGCTTCTAATAGCAAACACTGCACCCTCTCCATCAGTGTCCTATTCATGCGCTCTGCTACACCATTGAGCTGAGGTGTCTTGGGTGGAGTCTTCTGGTGTCGTATCCCTTGCTCTCTGCAATAAGCATCAAAGGGACCAATATATTTACCACCGTTGTCGGACCGAACACACAATAACTTCTTGCCCGTCTCTATTTCAACAGAGGTCTGAAACTCTTTGAAAGTGAGCAGCACCTGATCCTTAGTCTTTAAGGCATAGACCCAAACCTTTCGGAAATAGTCATCAATAAAAGTTACAAAGTAAGAAGCACCACCAATAGATTTTACCTTCATAGGACTGCAGACATCCGAGTGAATCAACTCGAGCAACGCTGGCTTTCTTGAACTTGGATGACTTTGGAAAGACACCCTATTTTGTTTTCCAGCTAAGCAGTGCGTGCACTTCTCCAACTTTCTAGACTTGAGCCCTGGAATCACCTTTCTGTTCACCAAGTAGCTCATCCCCTTCTCGCTAATATGGCCAAGCCACATGTGCCACAACTCGGTAGACGCGTCAGAAACTGCATTCACCTCATGTGTCTCTTGTGTGCTCCCCTCTATATAGTAGAGATCAGACTTCTTGCTTCCTCTGGCAATCACTACTGAACCTCTGGAAAGCCTCCACTAACCATTCCCGAAGAGACCGAAGAATCCCTCGTCATCCAACCTTCCAACCGATACCAGGTTGAAACGGATATCAGGGACATGACGAACATCTTTGAGAACAAAAACTGTACCCATCTTCGTCATCAAATACACATCTCCAACGGTAACCGCCTTCGACACATCTCCATTGCCTATATTCAACACTCCACGGTCGCCTGTCGTGTAAGTGGCAAATAGTACCTTATTGTGAGATACTGCGCTGAAGCTCCTGAGTCCACCAGCCAAGAATTATCATCGCAGGCAAGATTTGTAATAACCTCATCACCTACGACGATTACATCGCCTCCATGTATCGATATCGTCGCTGTAGTGTTCTCATCTTGCTTTCCCTTGTCGCCCTTATTTTCTCTCTTCCAAACGAAATAATTCCGCTTGATGTGGCCCTTCTTGCCACAATGGTAACACTTCAAGTCCTCGTACCGACCCTTGGACTTCCCCCTGCTCTTGTCTCTGCCACCACCTGGACCCTTGCTTTTGTCCCTTCCACGGCTCTCTGAAACTAGTACCTCTGAGTGGTAGGATGTGGATGAAGTGCCCTGAGAACGTCTCCGCATCTCTTCATTCAGCACCCCGCTCTTGGAAAACTCCAGACTGACCACGCCTTCTGGAGCAGAAGCGATCATAGATACTCGTACGGTCTCCCACGAGTCTGACAATGTACACAGCAGCCATAGTCCCTGAACCTCGTCGTCGAACTTGACTCCCATCGAAGATAGCTGATCAACCATATCCTGAAAATCACTCAAGTAATCCGTAATAGACGCCCCATCTTTGTACCACAAACCCATCATCGTCCGGATCAGGAACAACTTGTTTACCCCGATCTTCTTTGCGTACAAAGATTCCAGCTTATCCCATAACATCTTCGCGTGCTCAATATTGGCAACGTGGTTGTACACGTTCTCATCAACAAAGTGTCTGATATATCCGTACACCCGTATGTGCTCGAAATTCTAGTCCTCCTCAAATTTATCAAATGGTCGCTCGGAAGCAAATACGGGCAGATGCAGCTTCTTGACAAACAGTAAATCTTTTATCTTGCTTCGCCAATAATGATAGTTGCTGCCATTCAAGTTCACTATTCGTACCGGCTTCGCGTCCATCTCTCATCTGTAGTTTTCCTGTCAACTCCTGACACCCTTCTGAATTCCAGAACCTAGCTTTGATACCACTTTGTTGGAAAAGAAGCACGGAAACCTTTCTCCAAACTAGAGAGTACCTGCGAGAGAATCGAACAATACAACGCACGAACCAAACACCAAACACAATCCACGCAGACACAGAGAATTTTTGACGTAGAAAACCCTTGCGGAAAAAAAAAACTACGGGATGATCGGAGTCCAACCATTGAAAAGCCTTCACTAATGAAATAAAGGAGTACACCCTCTACAAATTTCTTCCGATCCAATACGGATTCCCACAACACTTGGAAGCAAGAATAATTGATTACAAGGCTACGAAGAACAAAGACGATTAGTAGAGATTACCCAAACACGATCCTCCTTCGAAAATGGCCTTTAATCCTCCTTCTTCTCTTCCAAAGTTGTAATAACACTCTTGCCTCTTTTCTCTCTATTTTTCTCAATGTTGTGTTATGTTACACTTTTGATTAGGGTTAGGAAAAATCATATTTAAACACCCTAATCCCGTAACAAAACTTGGACCGTATGATACGATCCAACGGTGATTAAATCATCCTAAAATTTGCCTGGACCCGTCGACACAGAGTTCGGCTAGAACTCTGTGTTTTATGACAGCACAGTTCTAGAACCAGGGGGCAGAGTTCGGCCCGAACTCTGTCTCCCCTGTTCCAGAATGGTGCTCCCAAGCTTCTTCTTCATCTCCGAATGGCCTCGTCACCTCCCCGAGCTTCTCTGGCACACAGACGGCGCTCGTCGCACTCCGGGGTCTTCTCCACATAGGTTGGGAACCCTACCCACTGTCACGGCCCGCACCCACTGTGAGGGTACGAGAACGTAACAACGCCCAGCCTACGTCGCAGTGTCGACGGTAGAATACTGTCCTAGGTCAATCATCTAACAATATAAAGGTACCTGTACAGTATATACACTCCGAATGGAGGTGACATAACAATATACAGTCTCAATCACATCTAAGGCAGAATGATAATATAAAAGATAGATAGATAAATACTGGAATGAAAGAAAATACATCACAACCAGAGAGTCTAAGTGTCTAAGATAACCTCTCAGCAACATCCAGAATACAAGTCTCAACTACTGAATATGAAAGAATATATACAATCCAGATCTCAAATGACAGAAATAGTAAACCTAGACTAGGGAGCCTCAGTCTCTATAGCTAGTGGATCCGACTGAAAATCTGGGTCACAAGAGCCATCTACAGCTGTCCCATAGAAGGTGTCTATGCAGGCCTCATCCTCTGTAATATTTTCAACAGGTCCAGTCAGGACAGGAGCGAGCACAAAATATCTCACACAGTTTATATCAAGTTAGGAAATATAAAGCATGCAATAGAATAAGGTACATGAAACGCTGAAAGAAGAATGTATATGAAAAACAGTAGAGATTTGATAACAGAAAATATCTATATATGATAAGTAAGAACTGTAAGCCAGCTGTGATTTAGAGTACAATACGGTTATGTAAACGGTCTAGGACAATGCAATGGTAACTCCATTGTACGTGGATGTACATTAGACATATACAATAGTTATACAATATTGTACAATAGGATTTGAGTACATAACCAATTCTACTCCCCCTCCCCAATCAATACACAAGGATCCACTCCAGTTACGTTATCTTATACAATAGTGTACAATGTTATACAATGGATGTACAATATTATACAATAGATGTACAATGTTATACAATAGTTGTACAATGTTATACAACAGTGTACAATGGTCTATCCCTGGAACTCATGTGATAATGAGAGTACAATATGCACAATGAGTATACAAGGATATGGGTATTCAATAAATACAATATGTAAATGAAAAGCATATCACAATATGTATTTAGTGAATACAAGGGGATAACATCTCAAAAGAAGATCCATATAGTACCAATCCGTGATAACAATCGTGTCAGCATCAAGTACAGTAATCTAGAGCAAGAATGTAAATCCAGACAAGTATAAAACGGTCAGAGAATGTACTCGCCTGATAGCCTGAGTGTCTGAAGAGAATATACTATCCGAGGAGTGGTATCTGTCTCCTATAGAATAGTACAAGTCACTATGAGTCTAAAATGATAATAAGATGTGATTCAATACATTCTAAATGAATCTAGGTCAATCTAGGTCAAATCTAAGTCATACCAAACTAAACTAGGTCATACTAGGTCATACTGAGCCAAACTGGGTCACACTAGGACAATCAAGGTCAAACAAGGTCACAGGAAATCAATCCAAGTCAAACTAGGTCAATTTGGGTCAAGGGTTGACTTATAGTTGACTTTGGTCAAAAAGTCAACTCTGGTCAACTCTGGTCAACACTGAGTCAACTCTAGGTCAAACTAGTCACATGTTGATCAACTGTTGACTTTCAGTCAACTGGTCAACTCTAGTTTGATTCCGGTCAAATCTAGTCGCTTAAAGGCTAAGTTTGACTCTCGGTTGACTTTTGTTGACTTTTGGTCAAAATGGTCAACCGACGTCAAAACTAGTCTATGAGCACTATATTTGATCATTACCAACCAAGGGAATCAAGTTCTAACTCTATCTTAGACTCCAAACTCAACTACCCTATTTCTAGATAAAACCCACATTACCCTTACTAAGGTAAATCCCGATACCTTGCCCAATACAAGGAAAACCCCGCTAATACCCAAGATACTAGCCTAGGCTTCCTAGGGTAGTTAAATACTATCCTATACTAACATTACCTACCAAGAAATTCTAGTATCTAGGTCATCTAAATCATCTTATGACACATGTTAACCATTTACCCATTACCTTACCTTTACCTCATATGCCATTCTCCTATTTACCCAAACACTCACACACACCAACTCACTCACCTATAGGATACTCCCTATAGACACTTATATATATACCCACACATACACACAAACTCTAAGCTCACACACATATGGTATATAGCTATATATATATATATATATAAATATATATATATATATATATATATATATATACTTACCTATATTCCCATATCTAGACACACACACAAAACATATATAACTCATATATATAAATACATATCTAAACTCATATATAAATACATATATATAGGCTCACATACACATACACACCTAGGCTCATAACACACTAATCTCTCTCACAAACACACACACACACAAGCTCACGAGGGGACTGATTTGTGGAGCTTACAAAGGACTATTTTGTGGGGTGAACAATGCTGGTTTTAGGGTGCTTGAAAGGGCTAAATTGGGGTCCTAAAAGTGGACTATGAAGGGGTGTTTATGGACTGTTAGATAGGGTGAACATAGGGGCTATACATGGCTGTCATGGGGGTTATTAAGGGCTGGTTTTGTACTGCTCATAGGGCTGCCTAAAGGCTGAGTTTAGGGGACTGGTTAAGGACTGCTACAAGGCTGAATTGGACTGCTACAAAGGGCTGTTTAGGCCTATTTTAAGGCTGATTTCAGGCTGTCCATTAGGGACTGAAGAATGGTGGTTTGGGACTGAAATATAGGGGTTGCTAAGGGCTGATTTGTACCAGGTTTAGGGGCTTGAATAGGCTGTCAAAGGGGGTGGTTTAAGGCTAATATTTGGACTATTTTGACAGGTTTATGGGCTTGAATATATGGGCTGCTTATGGGACTGTCAAGGGGGTTTAGTTAGGACAGTATATAGGCTTACATATGGGCTGTTTTGTGTGGATTTGGGGACAACCATATAGGTGTCTAGGACTGAAATTAAGGGGCCAAATGGGACTGTCCAAGGGACTTGTGCAGGACAGCAGGTAAGGGTTTTAGGGGACAGCCATGAGTGGCTTAAGGGGACTGATTTGGGTGAATTTGGACAGCCACTTAGGGGCTGGAATGGTCTGGTTTAGGGACTGAAATGTGATGATATTAAGACAGCAATGTGGGGGTTTTAGGAGGGTGTACATGGACTGTTATGGACTGGTTTTTGACAGCCATATGTTGGCTAAATGGACAACCAACAAGGGTCCAATATGGACTGAATTATGGGCTGCCATATAGGCTTGTGTAGACTGAATTTCAGGTGGTAAGGGACAGGTTTATGGACTGGTGTGGGACTGAAATGTAGGGACTGGTTTGAGACAGCTGGGGGCTTGGTTTGGGACTGATTTTTGAAGGCTGATATGGGAGCTGTCAATGGCATGTTAGGGACTGGTTAGGAAAGCCAAATAGGCTACTGTGGAGTGGATTTGAGGCTTGGTTTTGGGGTAAAATAGGACAGGTATGGGACTGCTGATATGGGGACAGCAATATAGGTGTGTGGACTGATTTCAGGCACTTGGGGACAGCCACATGCTGCTGTCCTACTGCTGTTATCAGTGGGTTCCCTCCTTCATCACTCCACTCTCCACACCTCAAACTCTCTATTATTCTCTCAATCTCATACCAAAACTCTACTCCCCATTCTTTCAAACACCTTCCAACCACAACACTCCAACACTTGGCCGAAATCCTCATGCCCATACCAACACAAATTCACACATACACACCATAGTATATCCATATATATATAAGATACAATATATATATATATATATATATATATATATATATATATATATATATATATATATATATATATGTATATATATATGTATATATATATATATATATATATATATATATATATATATATATATATATATATATATATATATATGTATAGACATTAATATACACATATCACCATGATATAGGTATATATATTAGAATATGATACAATGTGATTCATTAGAAAAACACATCTATAACCAATAGAAATCTGGGATTAAATCTCTAAATAATCATTTAAACCATACATGATAAAATACATGTGTCCAATAGGGATTTTTTCCAATAGGACACGATCCTACATATAGGACACTCCTAGAAGTCTCCAAAGGACACGAAACGGACACAAATGGAGACACAACCATGGGAGTCATTCCTATGGGTTCAAAATAGACCTATATGCATGAGGAATGAAAAGGAGAAGAGATTTATACCTCCCGGTAGATCGAATCGAAGAAAAGCCTTTCCGAAGCGACACCGACACGTAGAGATTCCCAATGGACACGAATGAGCTCCGAATCTCTTCAAACTTGGGTAGCTCCTTCCTTGGCTAGAATGGAGAAGGAAGGAAGAAGATTTGGTGGAGAAATGGAAGGATTTGGAGATGAAATGATTAGGGATTGCTCTCAAATCAATTTGGGGGAAGAACAAGAGAGAGAGAATGGAAGAGGGAAAATGATGAGTGGCTAAAGCCCTATCCACACCATGTGGCCGGCCATATGGGCTGCTATGGTCCTATTTTGAAATGTCAAAAATGCCCCCCTCTAGCATATTAACAATACATTAAAAGGGGTTTAAGTCGGGGGTTAGTTTGGTCATTCTAACACACTAATCTAATTAATTCTAACCCAAATAAATTAGCCTAGTCACTAACTAAAATAAATGACATGTGGGCCATGGCTAACTAGTGTGTGGGTCCACTAGAGTCAAAACTACTCCGGGCCCCCGTTTTAAGTCGGATTGAGCTGAAAATCGAATCCGACTCAAATAACCCCAAAACAATATCATAAATAATAAAATAAATTTTAGGAATATTTCAAAAATACAAAATGACAAAAATACCCCTGTTCCTGAAAACTGTGGGTGACAAATTTCTCGAAATTAAAACCAAACAATAGTAAAATATCAAAATCACAAGTCATAATTTTAAATAGTTTAAAAATGATTAAAAATCACCAAAAATCATAATATGAAATAATTATCAATAAATAATAATTATAATTACAAAATTTCAAAATTACCCTCATCTGAAAAACTGGGTGTTACACCCACTCCAACACTACGAGTTTTCTTATCGATTCTCGAGTCATGGTCACTAGAGAATCGACCTAGCATGACGAGTCATGAGTACGAGTTATCACTTGTAAAGTTATCATATTTCATAACACACGATAAATAGGACAATGCTCACACTCGACCCTATGCCAAAATGCAGTAGATTAACATAGAAAGACCATCCACGGTGTCGTATAGGGTATGCACTCATATCAAGCATAGGGTGATGCATAGAAAATGATGCATAAAAATCCTAAAAATTGACGCATAGAAATGATGCATAGAAATCCTGAAATTTGACGCGTAGAAAATGACTCATAGAATTCCAGAAGTTTGACGCATAAAAAATGACGCATAGAAATCCTAAAATTTGACGCATAGAAATCCTGAAATTTAATGCATAGAAAAGACGCCAAAGGGTTTATGCGGCAAGTTCTCTGGCCACTTAGCATTTTTGTCGCATGGCCTCCTGCGCGCATAGGAATTTGTCGTCCCCAACAGCAAGTTCAGCCATAGATTTTCTTGAAACTTGTCATGGCCATAATTTCCTCTCTGGAACTCGAAATCCGGCAAAACAAAAGCCAAAAGTGTATGAAATCAAATTCTCTACGACATGGAATAAATAGTTTTAAAAAATAATAAGTTTTATTAGATCAATCCCACATAAAACCATAAAAATCCTAACTTTAAAACTTAGATCTAGGCCAAAAAAATCCCTCAAATCTGAAAATTGAACTTGTAGAGAATATAAATATACACATATTAGACTAAAAACATATAAGAAAAATTAAAGAAACAAAATCATGGTTTTCTCCATTGGGCAA